>OX422210.1:146358218-146958218 GCA_949130495.1 Sambucus nigra | reverse complement strand
AGAACATGAAAGAATATGGAATACTCGAAACATATATAATTCAGTTATAACCAAATCATTCCCCTCACGTGATGGAGTATTTGGTCGTCATTCCTTACATGTGGCACAACCAGGTGTCCACCTATGATTAGTGCATTCAATACACACATTCTCCTGACATGCTTGGGGGGTACACTACACCCCACAAGCACTATAAATACCTATCTTCGCCTACCTTGGAGGGGGATTTGAAATTACAACCCTAGCACAAACTCTGTTTGTATACACAGTAGAGAGAGAAAGTGAGAGATTGTATTACAGGCCATTAGTGCCCTCATTTTAGTGATTCTTACTCACACACCCATAGTGGATGTAGGCCAGATTGACTGGACCACTTATATACTAGTGTTTCTCATCTTCTCCTCACCTCATTTTACTAGATATATACTCTTGTGTTGCCATTGTTATTACTAGCTTAATCTTATCAATACCTTGTCTAATGGTGTTGTTTACAACATCATTATTTTGGCACCGTTGGCTAAAAGGATAATCACTCAGGGGTACTGGTGGCCGACCTTGGCCAAAGATGGAGCTGCGTATGTGAAGAAATGTGATAAGTGTCAGAGGTTCTCTACCATTCCCCATCATCCACACCAACCTCTGACTTCTATAAGTTCCTATTGTCAATTTTCAGTATGGGGATTGATTTGGTAGGACCCTTTCCAAGGGACATAAACAACTATCGGTTCTTAATAGTGGCAATTGATTATTTCTCCAAATGGGTAGAGGCCAAGCCAATAATCACGATCCCTGAGCAGAAGACTTTTCGATTCATCTGGAAAAACATCATATGCAGGTATGGCCTTCCAAATACCCTCATCTCAGACAATGGAACCCAATTGAAGAATATTTCCTTAGAAAAATACTGCGAAAGAGTAGGGATCATGAAGTTATTCTTTTCTCCTGGCCGACCCCAGGCAAACGGTCAGACTAAGGTCACAAATCGAACAATCCTTGATGGGATAAAAAAGAGGTTGGAAGAGGCCAAAGGAAGATGTATAGATGAGGTATATCCTGTGCTTTGGGCTTACAGGATGACAACGAGGACACCTAAAGGGAAAACCCCATTTATGCTAGCCCATGGTTCAGAGGTTGTCATCCTAATAGAGACAGGGCTCCCCACTCATAGAGTCTAGACATATGACCCTCAAATGAATGGGAAAGAGAGAATACCTGATCTTGATTTGATTGAGGAAAGAAGAGAAGATGCAGAGATAAGACAGGAAACCTATCAGCAGAGAACCGTGAGCTTCTATAATCAGAGGGTGGTCAGGGCCGATAGCTATGGGAGATCTGGTCCTAAAGAAGATGTGGTAGAAAACCAATAAGCTCCACCCCAACTGTCATGGTCCTTATAGGGTCATTGATGAGGTCGTACCAGGTACCTATCGGCTAGAAAATCTTGAAGGTGAGCCTTTCTCCAACCCTTGGAATGACGATCACTTAAAGAAATATTACTTATGATGTTGCAATGGTTTTGTCTTTTGTAATACATGTATTAGTTTATACATAAAATGTTAACGAAAAGATAACAATTTTGTGCTCATACTTTTGTTACAGTGTATATGTTTTTAACATCATTTAATTGGTGAAAATATGAGGTAAAACATCATTAACTTGGTGACCACAGACCTTTAACATCATTAATTTGGTGAAATATGAGGTGAAACATCATTAACTTGGTGACCTCAGACCTTTTAACATCATTAATTTGTTGAATTATGAGGTGAAACATCATTAACTTGGTGACCTCAGACCCCTAACATCATTAACTTGTTGAATTATGAGGTGAAAATTCATTAACTTGGTAACCTCAGACCTTTAATATCATTTAGTTGGTGAAAATATGTGGTAAAACATCTTTAACTTGGTGACCTCGGGCCTTTAACATCATTAATTTGGTGAATTATGAGGTAAAACATCATTAACTTGGTGACCACGTACCTTTAACATCATTTAGTTGGCAAACATATGAGGTAAAACATCATTAACTTGTTGGCCTCAGACCTTCAAACATCATTTAGTTGGTGAAAATATGAGGTGAAACATCATTAACTTGGTGACCTGAGACCTTTTAACATCATTTGTTTATTGAGTTATATATGTCTGTTATTTCTTAATTTTATTCGCATTATCCAAATTTTGTTATATGGTGGATAAATAAAACATCGTAGAAATGAAACAGCAAATCAATAAGTAAAGGAAAGTAACACAAGTGAAGGAAATGGAATTGCATTCATTTGAACCAAAAGGTATTATATCATTCCAAATAAAGAGGTCACAATTCATAAGATATAAGTTACATAAAAATCTTCACAAAAAGTTCAGACATGTAGAGGAGACAGTCAGAGTTCAACTTCACCCTCGGCTTCAGTCGACCCACAAGTAGCAGGGTTATTTGACTTAGGTACTTGATTGGTAACTTCAACCTCATCATCCTGATGCCCACCATTCTCAGTATGAGTCACCTTAAGATGGCTTGCCTCGGCTGGGCCACCCTCTTTAACCTCCCACACGGCTTTAGCAAGTTGAGCATTTCCAAAGCTGAGGCCAATAAAGTCCTCGGCCGAAAGACTACCAGAACTTTCTTGCTTCATGGTAGCCCATCAACCGGTTGCCTTTATGCCCCTCTCTAGATACTCGAGGCTAAAGTTGACAAACTCATCCGCGAATTGGTAATCCTGGACGAATTTCTCTGAGGCAGCCTTGATAGTAGCGTTGACCTTGGAAGCTCTGATCTTTTCCCTTAGGGCCTGGGCATGATTAGTCTCCATCTTAGCAATCTTGGCATCTCTCTCATTCTGACCCTGCTTCAGGTTAGCAATCTCCTTCCTGAGGTCCACTTCAAGCTCTTCAGTGTCCTCTCCTTTTCTGAATCAGAGGAAGCTTCTTCAAATTATAGCTGGCCAAGCAGTGGAGAGAAACAACACCTTGCAAAAAGAGGTCAGATACGTTGATAAGAATAACTAGCTAAGCTCAGAGGTAACACTTTAAGAAAAATTACAAATAAATACCTGAACGACCCTATGAATAGAAAAATTGACCAGTAGAGGTACGTCTAGTGATTGCAAGAAACGTCTATCATCTGGGGTAATCATTTGGTTGAGGGCATGAGAAGCCTTGGTACTGTGACTGATGATGCTATCACCGATCTTCAAAGAAGAGAGATGATCAACCAGAGCCTCGTTAGTAAAAATGGGGATGCCATGATCCATGGATGGAGTTTTATGAGGACTCGTATGTAGAGGGTTGGCCGTAGACTTTCTTTTCTTAATTGCATCAGCAGGATCTTTCCCCAACTTTGTGTGGACAGGGGTGGTACAGTCTTGCCACCACGCTTCTAAAGCAATTTTGTGATGCTTGGAGTAGACTAATTCCAAAGGTCTTAAGAAATCCCCTTTGGTCTCTCTGTAAAAATACAAATATCGGAGTCAGAAGATCAGAAAAATAAAAAGTAAGAGACTCGACTTGGTTCAAAAAAAAATTTTATTCAGCAATACTTACGAAGCTCGGCCAAAGGCCCACTCCCAAGACCTATCTGAGATAAATAGTAAGGGGTCATCAGATGCTCGTATTCGAAGAGGTTTCCATCTTCACCCTGGCTACGAAGATCCTCAACGCTTTTACAGTTCTCCTGGCTCAATTCAGGATCGGTTTTGGCAGAGACAGAGACCTTGTCCCACCTAAGAGGAGTCCTTGGAACAGACATTTTACCCTCCTCATTAAAGCCAAACTCCCAAGACCCTGAGGCAAAGAAGAATCGAGGCTTCCAGTTATAATTAGAGGTTTGGGTCACCATTACATCATCTTCTCAAACTTCCTGGCTACGAAGTGATAGTAGCTAGGATGATTATTAGCGGACAAGGGTATGTAGCAAGCTAAGAATAACCTAACTGGAAGATCGGTATAATGAACCACCTTCCAAAGAATGATAGGCCCTACCAAGACCTTCTAAACGTTGGGGTAAACTTGAGAAGGAGAAAGGTTGATATGAGAGAGGACAACTCCAATAATAGGGTGGATTGGAAGATGAAATCCGAGTTTGAACATCTGCTCATAAATGCAGAGCTATCCCTCTCGGTCGTGGAAGGACCTCTCATCCTTCAGGGTTTCCTTAAAGTAATGAATGAAGGAACGACATATATATGTTTGAAGATAAGAAGATCATACTTAGTGACAGAAGTCTTGGGACCATAAACCTTAGAAGTGTCAAGTACGCTCTCTTCATCATTTTCATCATAGCCCTCAACGGTTTGAGGATGGGCCTCAGAGGGGTCTCCATGAAAAGATGTTAAAGGAATTACCTCAATAGGGGCATGGAAAGCTACACTAGGTTCTAAGATATCTATGGAGGGAGACCTACGAGAGGTGTTAACATCTCGATGATACGAGGAACAATTAAAAACCTCTGCTTCTTCAGAGATTCCACTTCCCTTGGGAGAGTAATCCATAGCCTCTTGGAAAGAGTCTACGGACTCAGCAGCCTCAGAGGTGGAAATAGGGTCTGAAAAAGATGACTCATCCATTATCTTAGGAACCTCAGGAACTTCAACAGGTTTAGTAGGCTCAGGGTATATAACCTTCAAAGGTGAAGGAAAGATGCGTCTAAGGGGAAAGACATCGGCCCTACGAGCTTCTTCTTAGGCTAGCTCTATCTGTTTAATCTTCACAAAGGTCTTCTCGTTTAGAAACTCTTCAGTAAGCTTATACAAAGATCTGAGCATATAAAGGACGACACTATACTTTTGGGAATACTCAAACTGCAAACAGGTACATAACTTATGCTACCTAAACTAAAGATCAAAGGTTGGAAATTGAAAGGTTTCGAATAAGAACACCAAGAACACCCTAAGTTAGGTCACCGGATAAGATGATCAAAAAGTTATCGAAAAAGACTAAAAGAGGGAAGTTAGTAGCTAAAAAAACTTCAGAGTAGCCTGGTAAGGCTCCAGTGCTACCTAACCGTTGCAATCTTAACCCTACAATCACTTGACAGTGGTGTAAACCCTCACTAAAAGAGGGAAATGTTATCGAAAAACCAAAAATGTAAATTAATATCCAGAAATGAAAATCTTGAAGGTGAAAAACAATACCTGGTGGAGTTCAAAGAAAGGAAGAAGAAATTAGAAGTAAGAACCTTGAGTTACAGCGAAGTTTGGAGGTTTTGAGGATAAATTTATAGAAAAGATATAGGTAGGAGAGCTAAAGAGGAAGAAATAAAATGAAATGATGAAAAGGTTTAAATATCCTTGCAATTATGAGGCACAAATATCGAAGCGCTCATCATTGCCCTAGAAAGTCTAAAAGACGCCGTCAGGGCTGCCATGCCTTGAGGAAAATGCTAGCCACTTCAGTGAATGACATGTGTTCAAGGCACCACTCCAAACTCGAAGATATCAAAACGTCTCTTCATTGCCCTTACTCTTATACCCCTCAGTCACCTACTCAAATAGAAGACTAATGGATAGGGGGTGATTAATATACCCAAAGTTTACCCTCGTACTCAGGGTATATAACCTCGGCCTGTCTCACATTCGAGTTGACATGAAGCTTATAACATCCATAAAAAAGGTCGTCTTCTATAAGGTCGTCTTCTCTTCGACCAACCTCGACTGGACAACAACCAAGGTTAACAGTATCTTATGAGCTCAAGTTATTTCCAACATCACACCTTGCCTCAGCCGACGTTACATCCTACGCCATTCCTAACATCGGCCAGTCTCCTAAGCTGAGGTCATATTGATAATTGACAGGATAAAGCACTATCGAACTTCCCCAACCTCGTACTCGGCTAGACCGAAGTTCCATCAGGTGATGGAACAAATCTAAGCACAAGCAAGCACATGGAAGACTCAGAACATGTGAGCAAGTCAGTTATAACCAAATCATTTCCCTCACATGAGGGAATATTTGGTCATCAATCCTTACATGTGAAACCACCAGGTTTCCACCTATGATTAGTGCATTCAACATAAACACTCTCCTGGCATGATTGGGGGTACACTACACCCTATAACCACTATAAATACCTATCTTCTCCTACCTTGTAAGGGGAACCGAAATTACAACCCTAGGATAAACTTTGTTTCCATACACAGTAGAGAGAGAAAGTGAGAGATTGTATCACAGGCCATTAGTGCCCTCATTTTAGTGATTCTTACTCTTGCACTCATAGTGAATTAGGAAAGATTGGTTGAACCACTTATATACCAGTGTTTCTCCTCTTCTCCTCACCTCATTTTACTAGATATATATACTCTTGTGTTGCCATTGTTATTAATAGCTTGAGATTATTAACACCTTATCTGGTAGTGATGTTTATAGCATCATCATTTACCAACACTGTTCCTCATGTCTACCGAATCACCAACTGTCATACAACATAATACCACCACAAGGATCAAATTCAACTAATTACATTACCATTATTATCCATATGAAAGTACCGTACCCCGGAACTCAATGTATTCTTATCATAATCAACACTTCCTAAGCAATACACTCCAATCGTCTAATCTCCACCGTTGGCTCTACAAAATACATGTCTCTAATTCAGCGAATAAGATTTACTATTTTTTACATCTTAATTCGCTTCTCACATCATCACAGATTGACGCATAAGGACCTCACATTAAAACTCGCAGTGTCGCTATTATTCACTTGTACGGATACTCCTAACTTACTAACATGTCTAATATTGAGTGCAGAAGTGATTAAGGACAACACCATTGGTCATATGCTAGTTAGTAACAAATTATTCGTTGTGCATGCCTCCTTGACTTCACAGTCGAGAACATGAGTTTGAAACCATCACCATTCTAGCATGACCGACCCAAAACCAACACTCGACATCTAAAGATCCACTACCAACCTCACCATGTCACTCCCGAAAGGAACCTTGAACCTAGAACTCTAATACCATTAGTAATGTCCCGACCCGAATTTATGTGTCACACGTGGTCATCGCGGTCCGACCTGAGCTTTAAGTGTGAAATTCAATGAAACAACCTAAATAATGTTGCTAGTCTAGTTTTATTTAATTATCATTTCACTTGTTTAACATGCGATTCTCATTTCAAATCAAGATACGTAAGGGATCCGTGGGAAGTATCCCCGAAATTCAAGCATACAGAGCTACTAATGTAAAACAAAAAGAGAGTAATTAACTATATAATGCTCTCAAAAATTAAACCTCGCCCAACGTTCCGTAACACAGACGAGGGTGTGTGTTAAATGATCAATGAGAAATATACAAAATGTAGTATAATAACGAGCAGAACAAAGAAGAATCTAACACATTATGTCTACGTGCACATCCAACTACCATTATATATATATATATATATATATATATATATATATATATATATATATATATATATATATATATATATATATATATGCATGAAACTGTTTTTATACCAAAAACGTTACTTGTACCGAATAATTCACCTTAATCTTGTAAAAGAATTTCCTTTTTACGTAACTTGACATTTAGTCCTTTATTTTACACACCCGATTAACTACCCAAAACAATTACGCCTTGTTTAAGAAAAATCATTTCTTCTCCTAAAATTACCCCTTTATCCATACTAATTCATGCTTATATTTTCGTTGAAAATAACCCGTTCAACACATGCAAACACCGTGTTAAATCTTTCATAATCACAACCTTGTGTTAATTATGGGTTAACCTCCTTAGGTTGTTCAACTACCCATTTAATCCCTTCCCTTTACCATACCTTTATGGTCATAACAAAATTAAAAACTCTCTCATCTCTCTCTCTCTCTCTCTCTCTCTCTCTCTCTCTCTCTCTCTCTCTCTCTCTCTCTCCACGAATCATGGAAACCCTACTCTAATGACAACACTGCCACCTGAACCAGGTGCATTACCATCCGTCATCACCTGCTATCATCCCAAACTACCTGGCAGAAATTCCATTAAATATTTTCCTGAGATACTCATGAACAAATCCACCCCAGTGACTCAAAATTCCCTTTGGCCTACTTCTCAACACAAGGGACAAATAGTCCTTTTCTTTTCATATAAAGAAAATAACTCCATGGCTTCTCCATTTAAACATGCTCTAATATGACATTTCCATCATGTACGTCCATTGCTGGAAACAATCAAGAAGACATTCCTTACATTATCTCTCGAAGAAGATTTTTAGTGGGTTTATTCGATTCTATACACATACTCATACATCTCCATTGTGAAGAAGATTTTCATTCCATGTGGCTGAGAAACCTTTGGCATATACATAGATTCCCAATGCATGTCATCAAGTGGTCGACTTATTTCAAAGCTAATGTAGACAGTCCATTTGTTCCTATTTGGGTGAATTTACTATACCTTCCCGTTTATTTTTTCTCCAAAATAACTCTCTTTTCCAATTCTAATGCTATTGGAAACCCTCTAAAACTTATTGAAGTAACAGGATTGCTGGCACGCCCTCTCATGGTAAGGATATGCATGGAGGTAAACGTGATGAAAAATTTACCCAGGAGTATTTGCTTAGGTTCGGCTTAAACGGGCTTTGGAAAAAAAAATTCTATGAACACCTTCCTCCATATTGTAGCCGGTGCTCAAAACTAGGTCATGACAGTCTAGAGTGTAATATGGATGATGGGGATCATGGTGTTAAGGAAGTGGAATTAGGTAATGCTCCACAACCAGTGAAGAAATTAATATGGAAGCAAACTGACAAGGTACAAGACCCAAAGTCTAGAGACCGTATTGATGGCACATTGACTGGACGTAATAAGGGTTCCATTAGCGCAACTAAGTCCATCACTGTGAACGTGGAGAATGTGTTACCAATAATTCCAAAACAAGCTAGAATAGCTGGACCGAAATTGAATAACCATTTGCAATTTACGTCCAATTCGTTTAAAATATTGAAAGCTGCTAACATGGAGATAGAAGAAGGTGAGTTCCAAGAAGATAATGATTTGCATCAGGATGTTAATATAAGGTAATAAGTTTGGAGGAAAACACAAAAGAGGATTGGAAATTAATATGGTAGATGCTCTAAAAATTAAAAAAGTTGTTTTGGACCCTACTACAATTAAAAGTTACTTTCTTTCTCCTAGTGCTCCAAGGTTGATTACGGATAAATCCATTATGGAAGATTGGTATCACCTTTATGCTTCAGAATCTGAAACCAATTGGTAAGGGAAGTAAATTAATGATTCGGAAACCTTTTTGGAAGGTTTATCTAAAAAAATTTCATGTCTTGACAAGGAAGATTTGTTCAAAGATCCGAAAGTGATAGAAGAAAAATTGAAGGTAATTAAAAAGAGTAGACCCTGGAAAAATTATTCCAATTTAAAATCATCTCTAATTAAGACTCGCTCTGAGGTAAAAAAACTTTAACTTTTGCATTTTCCAAATTATTCAAGAATTTTTTGGAACATTAAAGGTGTGGGAAATGGTTCCTTTATACGTAGAATTAAAAAGCTTATTCATATCCATTCAATTAGAATGTTTGCATTACTAGAACCAAACACTGTTGACAATAAAATTGATGAGGTGTGTTGAAAATTAAAGTTTGAGAGGGGTATGGATAATAATACAAATAAAGTATGGATTTTGTGGAGAAATAATTTGAAGGTGGACTTATCTCATAATGGGATTCAAAATTTTTCTCTTTGGTTAAGCAATAAAGTTTTTGTTAATCCTATTCTTTTCACTGCCATATATGCAAAATGCAAAAAAGAAGAAAGGTTGGAGTTCTGGGAAGAGATTGAATTCACATCCGGGCATGGCGACATGAAATGGATAGTGGGAGGGGATTTCAACATTGTGGCAAAGAATGAGGATATAATCGGAGGGAATGGCGTGAATTGGGAAGGAGATATGGATTTCAATATTACTATGTTAAATGTTAAGTTCCAAGAAATCCAATTTAATGGATCTAGATTTACGTGGTGCAATAATCGGGATGGTAATGCTCGGATTTGGTCGCGGCATGATAGAGTGGTGGGTAACTCAGAATAGATTAATGGAAATTTTACAAGTTCAGTGGATCACCTTCATAGGGATAACTAGGATCATAGTCATCTACTTCTAAAAATCAAAAAGTAAATAAAAGTTAGTTCAAGACCTTTCATTTTTTTTATCATTTTGGACTAAAACTGAAGATTTGCTTCTTGTGCTGAAACAAGCGTGGAGTTATGAAATTAAGGGTAGACCTCTCATTGTTTTCACCGAGAAACTTGAAAGGGTTAAATCATTTCTTAAAATTTGGTCGAGAAGAAAATTTGGTGATATTTTCCAAGCTACACAAAAGGCAAAGGATGACATGTTGGGTACAGAAATGGAGTTTGACATGGATACTTCATTGGAAAATATTTCTTGTAGAGCGGGCCAGAAGGTAATCCTGGGATTAGGGATAATCCATCAATTAGCAACAGTGTTCTGAGGATAAGATCAGCGTGGCAACTCAAGCGTGACATCTTGGTGAGGCAACTCAGCGAGGCAGCTTGGGGAGGCAGCTCAGCGTGGCAACTCAAGCGTGACATCTTGGTGAGGCAGCTCAGCGTGGCAACTCAAGCGTGACATCTTGGTGAGGCAGCTCAGCGAGGCAGCTTGGGGAGGCAGCTCAGCGTGGCAACTCATACTTCAGCTTGTTGTGTTAATCATATTGTACCTTTGGTTACATTCACTGTAAAGCTGTAACGGTTGTAATGACATAACGATAATAATAATACAGTTTGGGTGAGGTCAAACGGTACTCACGAGAGACCAGGCATGGCAGGACCTGGGAGGGCTTTCATGCCCTATCGAATGACCTCACCATGGGAACTTTAGAGGGACTTGGTTTGGAGGATTGAGAAGTAAGGCACCGTTGGGGCTTGTCCTGACCATCTTAGATACACCTGGTAAAGCACCGAAGGACCCTGACCGTGGAACCTCAAGCGGAGCAGCTTGGAGTTCCATCGGGGATTGAGTTATGGACCAAACAACCCTCTACTTAAATGTCACATCTACTGTGGGTGATGTCACTAGCCTTCTAAACAATGTCAGACATGCACTTGAGTAAATCACCGTGGTATTTGGGGCTGTCAGATAGTTGGTGAGCCACCTCTGCGACTACAACCCCCTGACACACAGTGGTTAGGCAAAAGGCATGTCTTGGCATTTAATGTTTATGACGTAGGAGACAACTAGTGCATCAGGCATTTAATGTCGTGACATAAAGTATGAGAGATGTCTTTCATAGTCTTTAATGACTGAGTTGCCTCGGGGGTGGTGTGGGGGGCTATTTAAGGACCCCAACCACCTCTGAGGAAAGGATGATCTTTTGAGAGTTCAAAAAGTGATTACTAGAGAAATTTATTAAAGAACCAGAGAGTTCTGCCACCCACCATTTTTGTCATTTATTACGAAGCTTTTAATACATAACAGAGATCCTTGAGAGTTTTAGTATGTTTTTGCCTGCCTACCAAGGTGTATCTAGGGTGCTTACTTCTCTCTCCCTCTAGCTCGGTTATTTCTGGAGTTCTTTATTATATTGTGAGTTATACACGAGAGATTTGTGAGTATAAGATGGGTTCCATACATTCCAAACTGCTCTTCGTGACTTGTGGCTAAACCACTAGTGCTTTTCTAACTAACCTTGTCATCACCATACTTAAAAGGGGTTACGCCTCCATCTTATCTAAACTACCCTCTTACATTTCTAAATTCCATAATGTTCAAGCTGAGCATTTAAAAGATTTAAAAATAGAGGAAGACTACTGGAAGAAAAAATCTAGAGCTAGATGGGTCAAAGATGGGTATTCTAACTAAAAAACTTTTCATGCCATGATGAAGAAGAAGAGGGCTGCGCTCAATTTAAACCGCATTCAAAATAATTAGGGTCAGTGGGTCATGGATGAATAGGAATTGGAGAATGAGGTAGTAGGTTGGTTTTCACAACTGTTATGCTCGGACAACCCTTTGTTGGCTAACAACAGTTGCAGTGATTCTCCTCTAAATTTTAGTAACAGATCAGGAAATCTAGAACTAGTTATAAGTCGATAGCTAATATCTGGGACCGCATCGCATTCCCATTTTGGTATTGGTGGAAGATAATGGGTTGCTCATTGTCGTACCTTCTCAAGAGGAAATACACGATCCCATTTGCAATATGAACAACGACGGTGCAGTAGGTCCTTACGGGTTTAATCGTACTTTTTTTAAAACCTATTGGCATATTATCAAGGATGGTCTGCATGAATCAATTGGGTCTTATTTTGTTGGGGAGGAACTTCCAATTAGTTGGACATTAAGTAATTTTTTTTAATTACCAAAAATGAGAATCCAAAAAATTGTGGGGAATTACGTTCTATTAGTCTTTGTATCTTTTTGTCTAATATTATCTCAAAAAAATTTTTGCTAAAAGAATGGGTCATATTCTTCCTAAAATTATTTCTCCAGCTCCATCTGGTTTTATCAAGGGTCGATCTATATTGGAAAAAAAATTTCATGCTCAAGAAATGATGATGTCTTTTAAAAAGAAAGTGAGGGGTTCCAATATGGTTATGAATCTTAATATATCTAAAGCGTATGATAGAATGTCATGGTTGTTCATGATTAAAACTCTTTGGAGTTTTGTCTTCTCAGAAACCGTGATCGACTTAATTTAGAGGTTGATTTTGAATTGTTGGTATTCGATAGTAGCTAATAGTAAGTCTTGTAGTTCTTTAAATCTAATGTGGGGTGATACAAGGGGACCCACTATCTCTGAATTTATTTATGATAGCTTCAGAAGTGCCTAATCGGGAAAATGACTCATTTTTCTCTAACAAGGGGCTGTCCAATTAGTTCTTGTCTTTCTTTTGCAGATGACACTCTTGTATTTTCCAATGGTGATAGACATTCTGTAAAGCATTTGATGGATTTCTTCAAAACTTATGAAGAGGAATCGGGACAACTAGTCAATTGTAATAAAACATCATTTTACCTTCTACGAAATGAGACATATGGCACAAAGAAAGTAGCTGAAAACGCCCCTGATTTCAAATGAAAAAAACATATAATAATTTATTTGGGAATCCCTTTATTCTTAGGAATAAAAATAAAGCTTACTTTTCATCATACATAGACAAGCTGGTTGGGAAACCAAATTACTGGAATCATCAATGTCTCTCTCAAGCGGGTAGAGTGATGCTTATAAAATCAATAGTGGAATCCATGCATCTTCATCTCATGGCAGCTATCAATCCACCGATAAGTGTTCTCATTCATATAAATAATTTGCCTGCTCGATTTCTATGGGGAAACATGAAGAGAAGACGGAATTTCAATGGGTTAAATAGGAATATATCTAGAAACCAAAAGAAGAAGGCTGGCTAAATCTAAGATCCATGCTTGACTTATCGTTGTCTTCTGTTCATAATTTGTAGTGGAATTTTTTTAACCATAATTCTTTATGGTCCCGTTTCATGCATCCTAAATATAAAAAATTGGAGGTGCACAATTTCAGAGGAACAATTCCATTTTCTTCACTGGTATGGAGAAGAATGCAAAGTATTTGTGAGGATTTTTTGGAGAATTTTATTTCTGAAAATTGGGCATTGACAAAATATGGATGTTTCACACTTAAGTCAACTTGGCATTTGGTGAGAGATATAGGTTGTATCTAACGCTCCTTTTCTCTAATATTGAATTTCCATAGATGACTACATTAAAAAACTCCATATATCACTTGTATCGAAATGTAGATGTTGTAAAGTCACTTGTGAGGAGGATGCGGACCATCTATTTTGGGGTAATTCAATCACCCAATATATTTTTAGATGTTTCTATAACATTCTTGGTTTGAGGTACACTTATTTAAATTTTAATGGCAACCTAATGAATTGGTAGATTAATTCTAAAGTTGGCAAAATTATTGGTACTCTTTGTCAGATTATTCCCACTTTCATTTGTTAGTATTTATGGTGTGCTCAAAATAAAAGCTTGTATGAGGGAGTGCCGATGAATGAATTCTATATTCTAATTCAGATTTCTGGGGAGATTAATATTGATTTTAGAAGTTTTCCTTTCCAAGGATCGAAAACTAGATATTTTATTTGATATTTTAGAGGCCTTTTCTCTTTTAGGTGCTCACATTGCACTGATTTGATGTAGCCACCGGTGGGGGGATTTTCCACATCGATTGTTTGCTGATAAATTCATGGTACTCATTCTTATTTAAAAAAAAATCCTATATTGGAATATTTGTTAATTCATTTAAGTAAGTGTGACACCCCGACTAATTAAATACCGGGTAGCTACTCCTTTATTAATTAATTCAAAATGCCAAGTTGGCTCAGTTAATAGCATCACTGTCGAAAACATTTTATTATTACTAATTACCTAGTATTTAAAAAGTAAGTTGCCAAATTTTAATTAAAAACTGATTAACATGCAACAAGTGACAAGAATAATAATAACACCATTCACCATAATGAAGTAAATAGAATAATCGTCGCATGATATAAATAAATTGGAGGAAAAACTCCTCATAACATAATCCCACAACTGAAGTAAATACTGAAATACTAAATACTGAAATGAATACATGCCAAAATCTGAAAACTGAAATGGAAATGTATCTAATAGAATCTGGGCAACATGCCCTACAACTGAGGAAAAATGAACAAGGAATCCAAATGATATAAGCGTCTAAAAGCAAGTCCCTGTAGCTTCCACAAGCAGCTACAGCTCGTCATCTGAGTAAGAATCCTATGCATGGTGTCCTTGTGGCTGGGCACCTAAAATGGTTTTACAAAAAGTAGATTTGAAAGCAAACGGGTCAGAGCCCGAATGTGTATATTTTAAAAACCTGCAAGTGCTTTAAAAACATTTAAAACAGTATATGCAAAGTACATGTTAGGACGTGCTCTCACATGATATACTCACCTCTCATCTTACTGTGCACTCCTAACGTTCCTGTACCCATTCGTATGTTATCTCATAACTATCTAAAGAGTTTCTAACACTGCTACTCGGTTCACGTTATAAGTTCCGTCATTAACAATTAAATAGAGAGTTCTACTTTAATTCCCAAGTTCCCAATTATTAACCAAACCATTTATTTGATAAAAGATCTCTTTTTATCTTTCCAAAACATTACAATAATTATACTCACAATTTATTATAGTAAATTCCTTCTCGATTAACCGTATATTTTTCACATCATAAATATACAATACAAGCACCCAAAGGCTAAGCTGCGGTGCATACATACTCTGCTATCCATCCCGATACATCACGTACATAAGGATTACAAATTCCGAATCTCTCAGGAATTGTTGGAATCAACACCACACACAAAAATGGAGGCGAACATAATTCAATCATATCCATGGTCACGTACATACCTACGCTCCATAGTCAGCTGGCTTATTAACTCACAAATAAGTCGTTCTCTTGAATTATGTCCTCTAGGCACCAATCTAAATCCGGGCAACACAAGGATAAGAAGGTCCTAAGCGAACGTAACCTCCGTGATAGCAAGTATGGTAGGTATGTCATACACATAAGATTATATACTAAGCATTCACACATCTTAGATATTTCAATATTAATAAGGGTATTCTCTACATCATTATACCATTATTCCCAATTCATATATTTCAAGTATCCCGACAATATATAAATTAAATAGTCGACACGTCTCACATCGTAATATCTTAAACTTAAAACCTGTCTCGAATAGACTATTAAGTTCCCATAATTCCCTCATATAACATCGCTTATACCTAAGGTCCTTACTTCTGCCCCAAACCTTATTTCATCAAATTATTCAAATTTGTACTATTAACCCAAATATTATCTCACATAACGAATTTCATTAATTTAGAATAATTCCTCAAATTAAATTCCAATTAATGTCCAATCTCAAAATCATGCCTACTGGTCTTCCTTAAAATTTAGGGTAATCACAATGTCTCCAATAATATTATCTAAGGGTTATCATCATTAAAATTCAATTAAGGAAAACTTTATTCATTCTGGGAAGGTCGATCGATCGACCTTGACCTTCGATCGATCGACTGTGGTCGATCGATCGACTGATGAATGTCGATCGATCGATTACACAGGTCTGTTACGGACTGCTTTGTTTTGTAGTTACAGTTTCGTCCCAAATCACCATTTTTAAGCATGAAACTTCAAGATAAGGTTACTATAACGTTATACTAACATCCTACATCAGTAATAACATTCTAAATTCCATAATTCATCATTTAAAGGCTTACTTTGGATTAAAACTACATCAAACTAATTCCCAGATTTCTTCCATTCAAGAACATCATTAAGTTTCTTCTAATTCTACCTTTTGATCATCAAGGTTCTGTTTTCAACATATAAATTCGTCCAGAATATACTACATGCAATTCCTACATAAATCATGTCCCTTAACTTTCAATTCATGGGTCTAATTTATCTCCAAAAATCAATTCCGAAAATTCCTAAACATGGAAACATATCTTGAATTAAAGGAGTTTAAATCACTTGCCTTAATTATCTCAGAATTTGGTGTTGAATCTTGATAGCCAAGTTGTTCTCCCTCTCACTTTTCTGCAGTATTCTCTTCCTTCTCTCTCTTTCAAGATCTTCTCAAGGTTTCCTTCTCTCTCTCTCTCTCTCAAGCTTTTCCCAAGGTTGAAGATAATGGAATATGGAGGTGAGTAATGGTTTGTGGAAGTTGAAATGCTATATCAACTTCTCCCGTAGCCCATAATGACATATAGTGGGGTTAGTGGTTTAAGTGGGTTGAGAAATAGTCAGATTTTTAATTCCCATTTTCGTCACTTTTTAATTCCCCAAAAATGCAATTTACCAAAAATGCCCTTTATGATGCCGGTATGGCCCACAAATATCCCGGGACCCAAACTAAACTACCGGCTAGTGTTTTCTGACTATCTCGACCCTTTCGGACGCGTTGGCGCACTCAAAACCACCATACGGTTAATGGAACTAAAATTCACTTTTTAATTATGTAACACAATACCATGACGTGGCGGTCACACGCGTCAAGCAAAATTCCCAAATTGCCGTATTTATATCTCACGACAATATCAATATTACCAATATTCATATAATGCCAAATATGCACATTATAATAAAATACTAACTCACATCTCGTTAATATTATTATCCGGATTAATTTCCAATTAATAAACATTTAATTCAATTAATCCCCAAAAATAAATAACGCAGAAAATACGGGGTATTACATACTTCCCCCCTAATAACTGAATTTCGTCCCGAAATTCGGAACTAGCAAGTACCTGGTAAGAATAACTCTGGATAACGTTCGCGCATCTCATCCTCGCACTCCCATGTGGACTCCTCGACATTATGATGTCGCCACTGAACACGTACTAACGGAACTATCTTTGACCGCAGTTTCCGCTCACTTCGGTCCAAAATAGCTATCGGCCCCTCCTCGTAGGAGCTATCCGGCTGGAGATCAATGTCCTCTACAGCAATGAGAGAATGTGCCAAATCATCTCTAAGGTATTTCCTAAGCGAGGAAATATGAAACACATCGTGAATCCGATGTAAATGCTCCGGTAACCCAAGTCTATACGCAACTGGTCCGATCCGCTCAATAATAGGAAATGGTCCCACATATCTCGGTGCCAACTTCCCTTTCTTCCCGAAACGCATAATCCCCTTCATAGGAGATACTCTGAGCAAAACTTGATCCCCCACTTGGAACTCCCTGAAAAATCTCTTCGCATCAGCATAACTCTTCTGCCTGTCCTGAGCCACCCGGATGCGACTCCGAATCAATTCTATCCTTGTCGAAGTATCCTGAATCACCTCCGGCCCAAGTAGTTTGTTGTCCCCCACCTCCAACCAACATGCTGGGGAACGACATGGTCTACCGTACAATGCCTCAAATGGAGCCATGCCAATGGTGAACTGATAGGAGTTGTTGTAAGCAAACTCCACCAGTGGAAGATACTGCTCCCATCCACCCTCAAAGTCAATGGTGCACATACGTAGCATGTCCTCCAACATCTGATTTGTGCGCTCGGTCTGCCCATCGGTCTGCGGGTGATACGCCGTACTTAACCGCAATTCCGTGCCCATGGCCTGCTGAAAACTTTCCCAAAACCGTGAAACAAATACCTTGTCTCGGTCAGACACGATATTTAAGGGCACCCCGTGAAGTCTCACTATCTCTGAAATAAAGAGCTGGGCATACTGTCCCGTAGTGTAATCTGTCCTGACGGGTAGAAAATGAGCGACCTTCGACAACCTGTCCACAATCACCCAAATGGAGTCGTGCCCTTTCTGCGATGTAGGCAACCCCGTGATAAAGTCCATAGAGATGCTCTCCCACATCCACATCGGGACCTCTAATGGCTGTAGCAGTCCTGCCGGTCTCTGATGATCCACTTTTACGAGCTGACAAGTGGCGCATTTTGAGACAAACTCGGCAATATCTCTCTTCATCCCGCTCCACCAATACTGACGTCTCATGTCTTGGTACATTTTGTCCCCTCCGGGATGTACCGCGAATCGTGAGCCGTGCGACTCTGCCATCACCTCATGCCGCAATTCCTCCCCTTCCGGAACCACCAATCTCCCATTGAAGCGTAATCCCCCGTCTGAGCTAACGGTATAGGATTCAGCTCCCTCTGCTAATAATCAAACTATCTGCTCTTGACAGAACGAGTCATTTGCCTGTGCCTTCACCACCTTCGTGACAATCTGCGGTGTAACAGTCATCACAGACATGAATGATCGGGCCACTGCATCCTGGTGTCCCAATTCTTTCCACTTGGCCTTCCACACATCTGCCACCTCATCTACCGGTCTACGACTCAACGCGTCTGCCACCACGTTAGCCTTCCCCGGGTGATACTGGATATCGAACTGATAATCCTTCACGAATTCAAGCCACCTCCGTTGCCGCATATTCAACTCTTTCTGCGTGAATAGGTACTGAAGGGACTTGTGGTCCGTGAACAATCGAAATTTCTCCCCCAACAGGTAATGTCTCCAAATACGAAGGGCAAATACCACTGCCGCTAACTCCAAGTCATGGGTAGGGTAATTCTTCTCGTGAGGCTTAAGCTTACGGGAAGCATAAGCTATGGCCTGACTCTCCTGCTGCAGTACACCTCCAAGTCCTTGTAAGGACGCATCGGTGTAAACAAGGTACTCAACTCCCGGTCTCGGCAATGCTAACACAGGTGCTGAGGTTAACTTGTCCTTCAACTCATCAAATGCCAACTGACAGGCATCACTCCAAATGAATGGCACACCTTTACGGGTTAGGTGTGTCATGGGACCCGCTATCGTGGAGAAACCCCGAATAAACCTCCTGTAGTAACCTGCTAGGCCCAAGAAACTACGGATCTCTGTCGGTGTCGTGGGCTGTCCCCACTCCCTCACCGCGGATACCTTCCCCGGATCAACCGATATTCCCCGGTCGGAAATAATATGACCCAGAAACTGCACCTCCTTCAGCCAAAACCCGCACTTCTCATATTTTGCATACAACTCATTCTGGCGCAGTGTCTGCAAAACTAGTCTCAAGTGCTCGGCATGCTCCTCCTCTGTCTGAGAGTAAACCAAAATATCATCGATGAAGACAATGACAAACTGGTCTAGGTAATCCCTGAACACCCTATTCATCAAGTCCATAAAAGCTGCTGGAGCGTTGGTCAAACCAAATGGCATAACCCGAAATTCGTAGGAACCATATCTCGATAAGAACGCAGTCTTCGAGACGTCCTCCTCCCTGATACGCAACTGATGGTAACCAGATCGTAAATCAATCTTTGAGAAGTAAGAAGCTCCTCTCAACTGGTCAAATAGGTCATCGATTCGAGGCAACGGATACTTGTTCCGTATCGTGACCTTGTTTAACTCCCGGTAGTCCACACACAACCTCAGTGAACCATCCCTCTTCTTCACGAACAACACAGGGGCACCCCACGGTGAAGTACTCCTCCGAATAAACCCCTGACCCAACAACTGCTCAATCTGATCCCGTAACTCCCTCATCTCAGCTGGAGCCATACGGTACGGTGCACGTGCTATAGGTCTCGTATCTGGTAACAAGTCTATAACGAAATCTATCTCTCGACTGGGGGGTAGGCCTGGTATCTCCTGAAACACATCAGAATACTCCTTGACGACTGGGATCGACTCTAAAGGAATCACAACCTCCTTAGAGGTATCCTCCTCAATGTAATATAAATGCGCGGTCGAGCCTCCCTCTGGGCGAGGCATCGCCACAACAAACATCTCTTGCCCCGGAATGGCAAAAATAATGCTCCCACTAAAGCAATCAATCATGGCCCTATGATCAGCGAGCCAGTCCATACCGATAATAACATCGTGAACATGCATATCTAGTACCAACATGTCCGCAGGTAATACCAAACCACCAATCTCTACCCCCACTCCCCGACATATAAAGAATATAAGTGACCCATTCCCCAAAGGTGAGTCAACACACGTAATTGTGCTCTCCGCTGTGGCTAACAATCCTAACGCCTTTGCGAAGTGTGTAGCTATAAAACAATGTGTAGCACCCGTATCAAATAATACCCGACCCATAGTGCCATGGATAGGAAACGTACCCTCAATCGCGGGCGGTGCCAGTGGAACTGCAGCCTGGTGGACGTTGTAGACACGCCCATACTGTAGCTGCCCCTGCTGCACAGGAACTGCTGGAATAATCTGAGCTGGAGCTGGAAGGGCTGGTGGAAAGAGTGGCCTCTATGGCTCCTGTCGAGCACCCTGCTGCTGTTGCTGTGGGGCCCGGCCCTTATCAGGACACTCCTGACGTTTGTGGCCAATCTTACCACAAATGAAACATTTCCCTGGGAAGTTCCCTCCCCTCTGCCCTTGCTGTCCCCGGCCCTGGTGGCCGTTACCATTCCTCCCTTGGCCCTGCTGGCCCTGCTGAAACTGCTGATGTTGGCCATTTTGACCCTGCTGGCCCTGATGACCGTTATGACCCTGCTGGCCATTACGAAATCCTCCCTGACCGTTCCTGAAACCTCCTGAACGGAACCTCTTTTGATCTCCCTGCTGAGAACCCTGTTCTACCTGTCTCTGCCCCTGAAAAGATTGTGCCCCACCGGCACCATGTCCTCCAGTCCTGCCCTGATGGATAGACTCTCCCGACCTCTTGCCCTCGGCCATGTGAAAACGGTGGTCCTGGCAATGTAACAATGCAGCGTTAACCACATCAGAATACGTGGCCAACGAAAGGTTCCCTAACAGATGCTGACGGATCCTCCATGTCAACCCGTCGGTAAATTTCTCAATCTTCTTCTTCTCTGTCGGTATCTCATCAGGAACGATATTCAACAGATTAGTAAACTCGGCCTCATACTCGGCCACGGTCTTGCTTTCCTGCCTCAGACTCATCAATCTCCTCCTCATTTCCGTATGAACAGCTGACGGAAAGTACTTGCGGTCAAACCGCACCCAGAACTCATGTATAGTGAGAGCATCCCTCTCCTCTACGGTGGTAATAGACTCCCACCACTGCAATGCAGATCCAACTAGCTTAAAAGTAGCTAGTACCTGCTTCTGAACATCTGAGCACTCATACATCCTTAAGTGCCGCTGCATATCCTTCCTCCATTGGCTCGAGACTACTACATCTGAGCTGCCTGCAAACTCTGGCGGATGCGCTTTCTGAAAAGCGTCACGTACACGCTCCCAAGCAGACGAAAATGAAGTTGCCTGAACTGGCGCGGCAACCGGCACCTGAGGCGATGCCTGCTGAACAACGGCAATGGCGACATTTACCGCTTGGGCTACAATAGCTGCAACCTCAGCGGCGTTCATCATGCCCTGAACCGGTGCGGGCTGTGGTTCTGGCGCCGTATTCCTGGGAACTCGTGGTGCACGTCGTGGAGGCATTCTGAAATAAGAATAAAGTCTATAAGTTCGCAGTTATAAACTTTAAAATAGCTGAAGAACGTAGCATAAACAAAAGAATACAACAATCCTAAAGTATAGGGCTCTATATCAAAGAAAGCTCAGGGGAAAACATAATAAGCCGTTCAGATCCTAAAGGACACTAGAACCTGATGCTCTGATACCACCTGTGACACCCCGACTAATTAAATACCGGGTAGCTACTCCTTTATTAATTAATTCAAAATGCCAAGTTGGCTCAGTTAATAGCATCACTGTCGAAAACATTTTATTATTACTAACCACCTAGTATTTAAAAAGTAAGTTGCCAAATTTTAATTAAAAACTGATTAACATGCAACAAGTGACAAGAATAATAATAACACCATTCACCATAATGAAGTAAATAGAATAATCGTCGCATGATATAAATAAATTGGAGGAAAAACTCCTCATAACATAATCCCACAACTGAAGTAAATACTGAAATACTAAATACTGAAATGAATACATGCCAAAATCTGAAAACTGAAATGGAAATGTATCTAATAGAATCTGGGCAACATGCCCTACAACTGAGGAAAAATGAACAAGGAATCCAAATGATATAAGCGTCTAAAAGCAAGTCCCTGTAGCTTCCACAAGCAGCTACAGCTCGTCATCTAAGTAAGAATCCTATGCATGGTGTCCTTGTGGCTGGGCACCTAAAATGGTTTTACAAAAAGTAGATTTGAAAGCAAACGGGTCAGAGCCCGAATGTGTATATTTTAAAAACCTGCAAGTGCTTTAAAAACATTTAAAACAGTATATGCAAAGTACATGTTAGGACGTGCTCTCACATGATATACTCACCTCTCATCTTACTGTGCACTCCTAACGTTCCTGTACCCATTCGTATGTTATCTCATAACTATCTAAAGAGTTTCTAACACTGCTACTCGGTTCACGTTATAAGTTCCGTCATTAACAATTAAATAGAGAGTTCTACTTTAATTCCCAAGTTCCCAATTATTAACCAAACCATTTATTTGATAAAAGATCTCTTTTTATCTTTCCAAAACATTACAATAATTATACTCACAATTTATTATAGTAAATTCCTTCTCGATTAACCGTATATTTTTCACATCATAAATATACAATACAAGCACCCAAAGGCTAAGCTGCGGTGCATACATACTCTGCTATCCATCCCGATACATCACGTACATAAGGATTACAAATTCCGAATCTCTCAGGAATTGTTGGAATCAACACCACACACAAAAATGGAGGCGAACATAATTCAATCATATCCATGGTCACGTACATACCTACGCTCCATAGTCAGCTGGCTTATTAACTCACAAATAAGTCGTTCTCTTGAATTATGTCCTCTAGGCACCAATCTAAATCCGGGCAACACAAGGATAAGAAGGTCCTAAGCGAACGTAACCTCCGTGATAGCAAGTATGGTAGGTATGTCATACACATAAGATTATATACTAAGCATTCACACATCTTAGATATTTCAATATTAATAAGGGTATTCTCTACATCATTATACCATTATTCCCAATTCATATATTTCAAGTATCCCGACAATATATAAATTAAATAGTCGACACGTCTCACATCGTAATATCTTAAACTTAAAACCTGTCTCGAATAGACTATTAAGTTCCCATAATTCCCTCATATAACATCGCTTATACCTAAGGTCCTTACTTCTGCCCCAAACCTTATTTCATCAAATTATTCAAATTTGTACTATTAACCCAAATATTATCTC
The DNA here is from genome assembly GCA_949130495.1 of Sambucus nigra. Taxonomy (NCBI): domain Eukaryota; kingdom Viridiplantae; phylum Streptophyta; class Magnoliopsida; order Dipsacales; family Adoxaceae; genus Sambucus; species Sambucus nigra. The sequence goes on along the minus strand of OX422210.1, from coordinate 146,934,525 downwards.
ACATAACGAATTTCATTAATTTAGAATAATTCCTCAAATTAAATTCCAATTAATGTCCAATCTCAAAATCATGCCTACTGGTCTTCCTTAAAATTTAGGGTAATCACAATGTCTCCAATAATATTATCTAAGGGTTATCATCATTAAAATTCAATTAAGGAAAACTTTATTCATTCTGGGAAGGTCGATCGATCGACCTTGACCTTCGATCGATCGATTGTGGTCGATCGATCGACTGATGAATGTCGATCGATCGATTACACAGGTCTGTTACGGACTGCTTTGTTTTGCAGTTACAGTTTCGTCCCAAATCACCATTTTTAAGCATGAAACTTCAAGATAAGGTTACTATAACGTTATACTAACATCCTACATCAGTAATAACATTCTAAATTCCATAATTCATCATTTAAAGGCTTACTTTGGATTAAAACTACATCAAACTAATTCCCAGATTTCTTCCATTCAAGAACATCATTAAGTTTCTTCTAATTCTACCTTTTGATCATCAAGGTTCTGTTTTCAACATATAAATTCGTCCAGAATATACTACATGCAATTCCTACATAAATCATGTCCCTTAACTTTCAATTCATGGGTCTAATTTATCTCCAAAAATCAATTCCGAAAATTCCTAAACATGGAAACATATCTTGAATTAAAGGAGTTTAAATCACTTGCCTTAATTATCTCAGAATTTGGTGTTGAATCTTGATAGCCAAGTTGTTCTCCCTCTCACTTTTCTGCAGTATTCTCTTCCTTCTCTCTCTTTCAAGCTCTTCTCAAGGTTTCCTTCTCTCTCTCTCTCTCTCAAGCTTTTCCCAAGGTTGAAGATAATGGAATATGGAGGTGAGTAATGGTTTGTGGAAGTTGAAATGCTATATCAACTTCTCCCGTAGCCCATAATGACATATAGTGGGGTTAGTGGTTTAAGTGGGTTGAGAAATAGTCAGATTTTTAATTCCCATTTTCGTCACTTTTTAATTCCCCAAAAATGCAATTTACCAAAATGCCCTTTATGATGCTGGTATGGCCCACAAATATCCCGGGACCCAAACTAAACTACCGGCTAGTGTTTTCTGACTATCTCGACCCTTCCGGACGCGTTGGCGCACTCAAAACGACCATACGGTTAATGGAACTAAAATTCACTTTTTAATTATGTAACACAATACCATGACGTGGCGGTCACACGCGTCAAGCAAAATTCCCAAATTGCCGTATTTATATCTCACGACAATATCAATATTACCAATATTCATATAATGCCAAATATGCACATTATAATAAAATACTAACTCACATCTCGTTAATATTATTATCCGGATTAATTTCCAATTAATAAACATTTAATTCAATTAATCCCCAAAAATAAATAACGCAGAAAATACGGGGTATTACAGTAAGTTTGAATTTTCATATATTCACTACACAACCCATTTCTTGATTTATTCCATTTTCCTTATTTTTTCTCAATATCTTCCAACAAGTGCATACTTTAACGGGCTCCGCATTGCCGTTTATACACACCATATATTATGCCCAGTGATTTTGGGTCTGTCATCCCATGGCTCCGGGCCCTACTTGATTATAACAGTGTCATCCGATTCCATATCAATATGTTATAACATTTTATAAATGTCCACATTATTCCACTTTTCCCTTTACTCGGTCGAAGAAAAAACTCGGTATTCCACCTCGACTTGTGTTACACGTTAAAAATCATCATGAATTGTCCTTTTTATTCTAACATTGAATTTATCCCCAAATCATTTCCATTGAGGAATTTCTTTGAGTAACACCTTTTCCAACATTTTTATTTCATTAAAAAGTTCCAAATTGCATAAAATTACCATTTTAACCATTCATTTCCAAACTTGTCTTTTCCTCCCTTTTAGCAAGTGTTATTTTCCCAAAACACCATTAAATTATTCACACTAACTTCTTAAGTGTTTTTGACACATTAGCACTTTTTTAACATCTCTAGTAACATTCTTCTTAAGTTGCAAGCATCTTGATTCCATTACTTTCATTTCAAAGAAATTATTAACATGAAAGACTACTTTACAAGAAAATACCACTTTCTTTATTAATACTTGTAGTCTTGAAATCTTATATTTCTATCACATTTCAACACCATTACACAAACCTTAAGGGATGAATTTTCTTTATGTGTTCACCATCAAAATACTACAAGTTTATATACATGAGAAGATGGATTTTATCTCTAAAAATTCTATTAAATGGGTTAAACATACAATTTATTTTGAAAATTCATAATAGTAGCAAAAATATACCTTTCAAGACTAAAGGAAATTATTTTTCCTTCAACATTCAACAAATGTCCAAGTTTTATATAATCTTCCTTTTTTGCATGATATATATCATTTTCTAAACATTTTATTTCATAAAAGGTTTAGCATCCCACTTCTAGGAATGCGCATTGCCATAAAATCCCAAACTTTATTTTCTAGAAAGTTTGAAATATTCCTTCATATTTTACCCTCATCAAAATACCATTTTGCACCATTTTTATACCATAAAAATGTTAAATACCAAATTACTTGAAACTCATCATTTTATTCAAATGCATCCTACTAGTATAATCTAGAAATAGGACTACTAATATGCAAATAGAGTCTTAATACTAAGAGTAGAATTTTCCCACCTCAGATGGAGCTCCAACAATGGTAGGTTAAAATTCATAAGACGATGGTAACCTACCACCTCCTAATGTAGCCACATAGAGGTTGGGTAGCCCAACTAATCTTTCTCCATGAATGATTCATCAAAAAACCTCTTCAAAACTCCACTAAGCTTTTCTACCTTTATCTCCAAAAAACCCCAACCACAACTCTAAAATTCGTAGCTTTCTTCATCCATGGAGGAAATGGGTATATAGTGTTCCATTGTCGTGGAATACTAGTAGAATATGGTTGTACAAGGTGGATATATGGTGGTGCTATGGTGGTTTGCATTGGAAAGAGGGGAAGAAATGCTAAAGTGGTGGGGAATCCCCACCCCCACCCCCACCCCCACTCACTCCATCCAAATCCAATCAACCCAAATAACCCAAAAAAACCTTATAAAAACACCCCCAATCAATGAAATCTCATTTTTTCTAATCTTGGATTATCAAAGATTGACATCTCATCAATCCTACGAACCAAAATGTGACAACACATAAGGGCAACCCAATTTAAAAAAAAATTTTGCACTCATTCGAACGAAAATGGCCTCTCGCTTGAATGAGAAAGGCTTATCATTTCAACGATCCTTCGAACGACCTTTTAACAAGCCTGTTCAGGTATCAATGGAGTCTCGTTCGATCCCAACTTCAAATGACTAGGGAATCTCATTCGAACGACCTTGAACTCGATCGAACGAATGCTTCCAATATTTCTCCAAATTCTAAATTTTAACCCACAAACTTCTTGAAATTATCATTAAGATTCCAAAATTTTCAAATACAGATATAACCCAAATAATAAAGATTCAAATCCTAAGGTTTCCATATGTTTAAAATTTATGAGAGGGAAAATAATATATTATTGGACACGTGTATTACAAATTTGATGGTTTTTTTATCCAAGTTGCCAATATTATTTTTGAATAGAGTAAGTCTTCCAGTTTGATATGAATGATGTTGTCTTCTTAGTTGTCCTCTACCTCTTCTTCCTACCACTCTTCTACTGGAACTTCATTACTCGAATTTTTTTCTTCATAACTCATTTCGATCTTATGGTAGCCTTCCATATTTATTCATCTTTCCCCTAATGGTCAAACTTTCCATGGAGCTTAAAGTAATTACATTGGGGGGTTTTGAATGACCTTGACAGATCTGGGCTAGTGTTTCCACCCATAATTTTTAGATTTACCAAACAAATAGAATGCAAGATGGACTAGTGATGATTAAAATACCAAAAATATGATTAAGAGTTATTTTTACCGAGAATTTCATTTATACTAAGATCATGTTCATATAATACTCAAAACAATTATTAAAGATAATAAAGGGGGGTAAATCCTTAACCTAAACCCTAAAACTATAGATTTAGATCGGAGCTAATTCAGATTTGCACTTATAATCGGGATGTGTGAGTTTATAAGAGTATGTATTTTACTCATGTGCCCCAATATGACTAGATTGTCTTATTCCATTAACAAAATGTACTTTGAGTCTCATCCTTGAGGTCGTTACGACAAAGCGTCATGCGAATCATTTAATGAACATCCTCACATTCATGCATATCCTTTTTTATAACACTATTAGGAAGGTCAAAGCACACGTAGACTCATACACATCTAACTCATACATGTTCTCTTTATAAGAAAATAATTTTGTATGTGTATGTGTGTTTGTTTTGATAGGGATGTTTGAACTTTTTTATGATATCCAATAAAAATGATTTGAAAATATTATAAAAATCATTTTATAAAGGCCTTTAGGTGCTGCCACACAAGAGACCTTTGCTACAATGCGGCTTTCTCTGACTACATTGATATTGTTCTCTAGTCGCTCCATCTTCCAATTTTTTTCATCTTTGGGTTACCTTGTATCCTCGCTGAAGGGTCGCCAAAGAGACTAAAAATCTTGCTTCAGCAACAATCTAGTGATACGTGTCACTCTAGTGCCAAAGTCACTTTTTTATCTAGATTATGCACACCTTTGTGCAAACTCGAGATCTTTCTATAACTTCTATACTTTTTACCATGTTGCAAAATGTAATCATACTTCTACCCCCAATATTCTCTTTCTTTCTTGTCTATAATTATGTATTTTGGGCTTCATTTTTGGGAGAAAGTGTATGTGTGATTTCATGTATTATTTCTGGACTAAATATTTTCACAAAACTTTCTTTCCACAAGAATCACTTAAGGAAAGAATCATCTTTTTAAATTTAAAAATTTATTTGTTGTTCAATATTTTATTATTCCAAGTTTTAAATATTAATTTCCTCTTCAAATATATATTTGAAATACATTGAGTTTAAAGACTCTTAAAATCTAAAAATATTTTGAAGTAAACTTCTTTGCATTAAAATCTTTTTAAAACCTTGAACAAATCTCTTTCTACTTTTTTCTTGTGTAATTTTTATATTTCGTATATCTCAAAGATATAGTTTTCTAAGTTATGCCATGATATTCAAATCACACTTTCACCTTAGTTTATCACACATCTAGAAAGAGGTGTGCCAATCCAAGGATGATACTCACCATTGTCCCATCTTTGAACACAGTATATTCTTCAAACTCAATTTTTTTTCGTCAAACTTTAAATTAAGACTTTGTTTCGCATCAGGACTTTACAACATTGGTTGCGGATCAAAACCGCTCATAGTTGTGTAGCATACTCCAGTTGTTGGCCCTCTCTTAGAGGATATGGTGGGAAAGAGTTTCTAGATTGCTATAGCATCGTGACGGTTGTAAGTCTATTTCTTCTAGTTCTAAAACTCTACCATAAAACATTTTTCGTTTTGTTGTCCTACATTTTCGTTCTGTTGTGCTATAGCATTTATCCTTCTGCATTTAGATTAAGCCACCTAGATATTAATTTTAAAATTTAATGGAATCTAATTAGTAAAAAATTGTCACATAGACATTTGGCTATGTATTTTTTTACCAGTATTGAACTTGAAAATAATACCTTCTCTCTTTTGATAAGAAGTTTTAATTGGGTACCTTTCATCCATCTCGCTTTGGAGCACATACACTCTTAGAGTTCACCCATGAAAAATAATTAAATAACTAACAATTCCTATAGATGATGCCAATCTAATGTTTCACAAATAGTAACAACGCAGATAAAAGAAGAATAATTCAATGAGTCATCAATTAAAAAATTATGGGTATGACGATGAACATTAAACGGAGTAAATAAATAAAGAAAACAAGATCAACATAAATGATTTAGAGTGGTTCATTCATTGACCTACATCCCCTTTGGTGCAACTTGTTTCTCACTATACAAATAGTGTTTAAAAAGTTATAGGTGTACTTTCTCTGTTTAGAGAGTGTTTTGACAAAGTAACGGTATTTCCTTACAATGACCTAACTTGTGCCACAAGTTAGAAGGTAGAGTTCTATTAATAAGTGGCTTGGGGTGTATTGTGCACCCCAATTCACACATAGAATGCTGATTGAAGAGACCATCTTAATTGCTGGCACATTTCCTTCTAGAAGGTGCATGGAATGTATAATTATTCCCTCCACGTGAAATTCAATCACATGAACCCATTTACCCAGGATTGATATGAATAAAATACCCTTTTATGGCGATTTTTGGTCATTCTTAATTATCTGATGAATTTTTTTTTACTTTGTGATGCTGACCCTCAGTGATTATAAGGATGACCCTGTAGCCATCCTCGATCCTCATGGAGAGAGAGAATAAGAGGGTCATCTTCATGGTGAGAGGATCTTGGTCCCGCGTATCCCTCTTGGGAGCGCTTGGACCATCGTCGATGATGTCTGAGGTGAAAAATGTAGAGAGATGGAGTATCCAGCCTATTTTACTCAAAACAAAGAAAAGAAGGTGGAGCCATGTCGAAGGATAGCATCCAAAGACATACTCATACATATGAAACCAAAAATGATTCGAGTAGGGTTCGGAGGCTAAGTTACGGAATGGGAAGGTGTTAGGCACCCATTCTTCCCTTGTGGTCTCTCATGGATTGTTGTTATTTTCCTCTATTTCCCCATGCTATGTGTGCATGTGTATATGTAATGGAGATAGAAATCCTCGACTTGTATCATGGAAGAGATAAAGCGAGTCATCCATAGGAATGTTCCTAAAGGTAACATTAGAAAATAGGATTTTTATGCGTTGATCGTTATAACAGAATGATAATGCAAGTGGAATAATACGCCACTAAGAACAAATATATGTATATGTAAATATATATAATCTAAGAGAATTAAGTTAAGGAATTTAGAAAAATAGAAAAAAATGGAAGAGTAGGACTCGAGTCTCGGGTTTTACCCCGAGACGCCTACGTAGCCTATAGAGGCATCAAAGTCCACATAGTTTGTATGCAAAATGAAGGGTGGGATTTATCCCATAAATCCAATCGGGGACTTCTCTTATATGTGTGTGTGTGTAAAAAATTATTTTAGTTGTGGAAAAAGTGTGAGAAAAGTGTGAGAATTCCTGTTTGAAATTTATGAGCAAACCCTCTTTTTTCTTGTTTTTCGGGTTTTATTTATATGAAAATAAGAGATGTGCAGTAATACTAAATAAAAAGTATATTAGGATATGTGATATGGAGAGAATAAAAGTGCTAAGTAATAAAATAAGTTAATGCAAATTTAGGAGAATTTGAAGAGAGAGTTGAGAAAGTTGGACCTTCTTGCAGATCTTGATCTTGACCTTGAATATTGGAGAGCAGCCCTTGCACTTGGGTGATGATAAAGAGTAGTTAATTCACCAAGTCTGATGAAAAAGATGATGAATAATTAAGGTTGGAAAAGGATTTGGATTTGGAAATCACGCTGACTTCGAGAGAGGTTTTCTGAGTTCACTGAGAGTGATGGATGTCATATCTTGGCTCTCTTGAAATGAGGTTAGGCCTTCCTTGTGATAGGCCCAGGGCATTTCTGATCAGGATAGGCTTGGCCCTGCCAATCGGTAGGTGTTTTAGGCACACTACCGATAGGCAAGATTTGGAACCTGTCGTTTGGCAATCTCTTTCAGGTTCCTTCGAAAAAAAGGTCGTAAATGCAAACCGTTGATCTGAATCATGCACGGGGTGAACCAATGAAAAGGTACTTCAGAGAACTTAGAAAGTTCTTTGGAATTACCCCAGGTTCGGGAGTTGTCTTTGGGAAAAATGTGGCTTGGAAACGCTCGTTGGTCCTTTGGACGGGGGATCATCGGACTCAAATGGATCGTTCGTCCGAATGGTAAGTCAGAATTGCGCACGGGGTAGACCGTTGGAAAGGTTATGAGATGTACTTTGAATTCAAAAGAGTTTGACTCAGTTTGGGGAATTTACTTTGGTCAACCGGGGACTGGAAGCGTTCATTGGCCTTTCGAAGTTTAACAGATCGTTCATTTGTACCGTAAGTCAGACTCGTGCACGGGGTGGACCGTTGGAAAAGTGTTTCAGTGGCCGTTGAATATTCATTTAGTCTTGGTCGATCTAAAGAGTTGAATTTTGTCAAACGAAGCCCGAGAGTGTCCGGTGGCCTTTTGATCAAGTTTCGAGGGAAAATGGGTCGTTCGTCTGTACCATAAGTCAGAATCACACACGGGGTGGACCGTTAAAAAGGGGTTTGAGTTCCCTTTGAAGATTTAGTCAGTATTAGTCGAGCTAAATATTTTGACTTTTTCTCAAACAGATCTTGGGAGTGCCCGATGGCCTCTAGGTCAGTACCCGAGGTATGACTTAGGTTTGTAGTAATGAAGGGAGGTGCAAGGGACCTAAGGAGAGGTTAGGGGGTTCTAGAATTGGGTGTCTTCAGAGCCCCTTGACGGGTGAGTTTGGAACAAATGATAGTCATTTAATAGTCACCACATGATGCTTTTGAAATAAGATGACCAATTCAGAGGGTCGAGTCGATTCTGAGGACCTGGGGATGAGGATGGCCGATTCAGAGGGTCGAGGCCGATTCTGAGTACCTAATGGGGCATACTGGGGATGGTCTAAAGGAAGTGATGATAAAATATTTAGGTCAATATCGAGGACTTAAAGTAATGCCGGGGGTGATCAATTCTGCGAGTCGAAGCCAATTCTAAGGGTTTAAATCGATATGACCAATTCTTCAGGTCGAAGACAATTCTGAGGGATTAAATTGTGATCACTAATTCTGCGGGTTGAAGCCAATTCTGAGGGCTTAAATTGTGATGACCAATTCTGCGAGTCGAAGACAATTTTGAGGGATTAAATTATGATGACCAATTTTACGGGTCGAAGCCAATTCTGGGGGCTTAAATTATAATGATCAATTCTACGGGCCAATTTTGAGGGCTTAAATTGAGATGACCAATTCTACAGGCCGAAGCCAATTCTGTAGGTTGAAATTGAGATGACCAATTATGCGGATCGAAGCCAATACTTAGGGATTAAATTGTAATGACTAATTTTGTGGGTCTAATCCAATTCAGAGGGCTTAAATTGTGATGAAAAATTCTGCGGGTCGAAGCCAATTCTGAGGGCTTAAATTGAGATGACCAATTTTGTGAGTTGAAGCTAATTCTAAGGGCTTAAATTTTGATGTTCTCGGGGAACTCTGTCGGGGAAATTTCCTCGTGATTTTGATTTGAGCTAGGGAGCTGATTGCTGGAGAAACTTTTGTATTGTTTGGGAACAACCAATTTGATGCTGTAAATTCCACTGGGGAAGTAATTAGGTGGTCTAGGGTTTGGATGTTTGGCTTGGGGAAATTTGATACTGTTGGGAAATAGGAGATAACCTGAGGTTTAGGATACTTTAGGGGTCCTTTGGGGACATTGTCGGTGGGAGATTCACTTGTCTTTTGAGAGTTCCGCTGGGGAAATAGGGGTCCCTCTTGAGGGAGTGTGAAATTTTCTTGGTGAAAATGTTCTGAATCCTCCCCTGGATTTTTAGGAATTTTTTTAGGATTGTTTATGGTTTTCTTGTATTTTCTGGGAGTTTTTGTACGAAAATTTAAGGGGGCTGCCGATCGGCATGGTGTGGAAGGTGCCATTCGGCAGTGGCATGGACTTTTGGACTACCTCGAGAAGGTGGAAGGTCAGTGCCGATCGATATGTGGGGGTCAAGTGCAGATCGACATGACCATTGGTTTCCTATAAAAAGGGGGCGGGTTCCCCTCATTTTTCACAGCTTCTTGCCTTCTCTCCTTCTACGAATCGTTCTAACATTTTGCAACCTAAAAAATGGTTGCTTTGTGAGCACTGTGGTACACAGGGAGTGGTTGGTTGTTGATGACTGGGTGAATGTGGAGTGGAGGTCCATGGCGCCTCTTGCTTTAGGGAGAGAGAACTCTTTTGATGTATTTGAGCCAGTTGCAGCTGAGCGAACTTTACTGCGAGAGCCATCGCATCATCTCTCTTCTAGGGTGGTGAACCCTGGTGGTTATGTCAGTACAAAATGACTTTTGGCATTCCTTTTTGGGTGATTTCCTCTTTTCTTAGATTTTGATGAGGTTTTCCTTTGACAGTCTGATGTTTCTTTGTCAACTATGCGTGCCTGAAGGACGACGGGGCTTATGGATATCTGGGAGCACCTTCCACATGTGGTGTGTTGGGTACTATCGTCAGCAGTCTTTGGGAGGCTGGTGTTTGTGCTAGATGAGGCACCTCGTTCGATGACGATTTTATGCGTTCTGGGGGAGAAGTGGTTGGACACTACCACACCTTCCATTTTTATTTTGGGAAGATGAACGTGACTCCCATAGATGTACAATAGCTACTGGGGCTGGATTGTGACGGAGAGCTGATAGACGTGGATCACTTTTTGCGGGTGAGACCGAAGGTGGTGTGGGCGGCGCTAGGTGATGTGGGGAGGATATTATCGAGGGACTTTATCCGTTTGTCCCTACTGAGGGATGTTTTTCTTGGCATTGTGATTAATGTGGAGGATGGACTGCAGGTGAGATAGATGTCCCGGCTGTTTGTTTTGCTCGTGTTGGGGAGATTTCTGGTGGCGAAGAGCGGCGACATTGTCCACTTGTGGTTTTTGCCATACTTGAGGATGTTTTTGAACATACCTCGCTATGATTGGGGGAGCCTGAATTGGGAGACCCTTTATTTTTCTCTGGATTCATTTAGCCGGTGTTGCCGACAGTCTTTCACTTAAGCCACGTATCTTCTCGAGGTAATCTTTAGTTTGCGCATTTTCCTTTCATGCATTTGCATTTTCCTTGTGCATCTTTTTTTATTATGAATTCTTGTCTTTGGTAGGTGTTGTTATATGAGGTGATTGGGTGCAATACCCAGCAGGTTTCTCTAAAGGATGAGACTTTTGGGGACTTCTGCCGGTTGTATTGATGGCACAAGGCCAATCGGCAGTCGAGGAAGTCTCTTTCTCTAGAGGTGGTGTGTCGGGTCTTGAATGGACTGACCAGTGATAGGGTAAGACTTTTTCCTTCTTTAATCTTGGTCTTTGTGTACTCTGATTCCCTCTTGACTTATATCTGCTGGGGATTTTTCCGGTGACCTTTTACCCTTAGGGGACGGCTGTTCAGGACACGAGGTCGACTAGGGTAAATGCGCAGACGAGGCATTTGTTGGGGCATAAGTTTTTCCACTCCTGGTATCTCGAGGAGAGAGTGACATGAAATATTGCTGAGGAGGAGGTGGTGGTTCTAACTGCGAGTCCCCCTAGGTCTATGAGGAGAGAGCGGATGTTTCTAGAGGATGCAAGGATTACAACGATGATTGGCGAGTCCTATTTGTTGTATACCGACACGGTTGTGACGTATCACTACTAGAAATAAACATTTTTATAACGGGGGAAAAGGGCCATAAAAGGTTATTTATGACGGTTTTCAAAGCTCTAAAAAACGTCGTAATGTTGTGTGTCGTAATAAATTGGTGTTGAAAAAACCGTCATAACAAATCATCCTATTACGACAGTTTTTCATACCAACCGTCATTAACAATAATGTTGTGTGTCTTAATAAATTTGGTGTTGACAAAACCGTCATAACAAACCATCTTATTACGACAGTTTTTCGTACAATTTGTCATAAAAGGTACGTATTATGATGGTTACTTTGTTAATTATAATGACAGCGTACATAAAGCAGTCATAAAACATACCCGTTTTTATATGTGAACTGTAAACCGTCATAAAAAAAAATTCCTTTTCTTTTTTTGCATTGTACTATTCAAATATCCCAAACATGTAATGCATAAAATTACGATTTTCAAATTCAAAGCACAAATTTCCGTGCTCAAAGTAGCAAATTCCAATTACCAATATAACTTGAACAATAAGTATAAAAGTTGTCATTAATATTTGAAATTAAAAAAAATATATATACACCAAAAGTTTCCCAATTGACTTCTAGACAACTCACAAACAAAAATGTATCTAAAACGACCTATACAATAGACATAAAAACTATCAAATTAAACTGCAACATTAGCTCCATTCGTGTAGCATGGAAACCCAATTTAGCAACAGCTACATCGAATACACAATAGGCAACAACGACATCGATATCTGAACAAAAGAAGGAAACAAATAGAAGTTAACAACTAAAACAGATTAACCATATAAAGAATATAAGATTAACCATATAAAGAATGTAGCTCAAACAATAACGACATTCTAATATAATATCGAGCATCAAAAAATAAACATGTGCATAATTTTAAAGTTAATTTTTACTTCATTCTTTATTAACGCGGGAGAGATAAATTAGGAAACTATCATGAAAATTTTAGTAGAGTTTCCTTCGTTTTTTAATAATCCAAAATAATGACATTTTTAACCAACAATCATATAAAGCCCAATATGGACATTCACCATCAACAATAATACAAAGCCCACCCCGGGCATTTAGCATCATCAATGACAACAACAATATAAATCCAACCTCGGGTATTCACTATCAATAATAGTAGCATAAATATCACCCTACGCATTCATTATCAATAATAATAAAATAAATTCCACCTGTGGTATTCACAATCAGCAACAATATAAAGGCTCAAACGGACATCACAATTAAACATTTGCATAATCTCAATGTTAATTTTTACTTCATTCTTTATTAACGCATGTAAGAGGTAAATGGGGAAGGTTTTTATCAAAATTTCGACAGAGTTTCCTCTGTTTTTTTAATAATCCAGAATTAAACATAACATGTTTAACCAACAACAATAATATAAAGCCCAATCCAGGCATTCACCATCAACAAAATAAAGCCCACTCCGAACATGCATCACCAACAATAGAAATCCCACCCCGAGCATTCAACATCATCATCATCAACAACGACGATAATATAACTCCCACCCCGTCCAGTCACTAACAACAACATTATTCTTGACATCATATATTTTATAGTGCTTTGATAATATTAATTACAATTTTTGTTATATTTTCATATATTGTATTTTGATTCTTTATATTAAACATTATTAACATCAGCACAGAGTAATTAATTAGATTGAAAAAAAAGGTACCTGAAAAGATATGCCAAAATTGTCAACAAAAGTAGCTCACTAAAAATAATCCTAAATGAAATCGATGAAGTCAAGCCGAACTTCTTCTATCTCGTGATTTTCATAGGTTTCATTTTCATCCAACTCCTTCATCTAACAAATCAAATAACATAAGTTGTATTCAATTTTTCCTTATAAACGTAATTAGTAAGGAAACAAAATATTATAAAATAAATATTTATTACATTTAGTTTAGTAGATTGAGATGGATTCTCCATTAGATCTCTCATGAACTTCAATATGAAAAACCCACATTTGACATTCCCCGATTATAGAGGACCCTATAGAATGATATGTTGAAGACAATAGTTATATTATGATTTAAGATATAAGTCAGTAATGTAAATTCATTACTATTATCATACCTTAACATTCTCCCAGCTTGAACCTGAAATTCTTCCTCCTTTCGATACCACCAACGCTTTAAATTCACTTCAAGACAAATATTGAAATGAAAAATATGTGTACAAAGACAATATGACTAGAGGTATATATATACAGAGAGCGGATCAAGTGAGGTCTCCCAATTTGAGGACCCTAAATGAGGTCCATTTTTTTAAAATAGTAAAAAAATATTTTGGAGGTTGTTTTTTTCAATGGTTTTTAAACATTTCAGTAGGACCATAAAAAAATAATCAGCTAAAAATGATTTTTTTTACTATTTTAAAAAAATTGGTCAAACTTTGTCAATTTTTAACAGCTTAAAAACTGACACATATTGACTGATTTTTTTAAAATAGCAAAAAAAATCATTTGGAGTTGATTATTTTTTTATGGTCCTACTGAAATGTTTAAAAACTATAGAAAAAAATCAGTCCCAAAATATTTTTTTACTATTTTAAAAAAGTGGACCTCATTCAGGGTCCTCAAACTGGGACCTCACTTGATCCCTTCCATATATATATATATATATATATATATAAGTCATTACTCACGTTCTTGTAAAGAGTTTCAAGTCTCGGTCTGGCGCCCTATGTAAAGAATCCAAATAGAATATATTCCTCTAAGAGAAATCGATAACGACTAAAGACCAATGAAACCTACAATGTAATGAGTTGTTAACATCAATGATACAAACATGTTTTGATATAATTATAACAACTTGAGACAATAAATATACTTACCCTATGTTAATTGGCATAAAATATGTTTGGTTATGTTTAGCATCTTTCATTGCATTCCTAATAAAAATATGTAATTTTTTCTTCAAATAAGCTTGTTGAGCAGTTTCGGGATTAACAAATACAATAGCAGCCTCATCACCAAATTGCCCATTTTTATCTTGGCAACCTTTTTTCCATATATAATCTCTATCATCGTCATCAAACTTATCACCTTCCGCTTTCTATTAACATATTAGATAAAAAAATTTGGGTGAACTTAGAATGTGTGGTTTAATTGACAAATATCAATGTTTGTCAACTAAGAAAAACAAGTACATATAAGGTCTTCGATAAGTCCAAGATAGCCTTTCTTAAACATCTGATGATTATATATACTGTTCCCCCATATTTAAGCTTGTGTTGTGCTTAGAACCTTATTAATACATAAGCATGAGCAACTTATACAAATAACTTAGAAAAATATATGATTTTAACCATTTACTATATACCTCAAACCCCTTTCAGATTCTCACTTTTACGAATTCCTTCCAATCCTCCTGTTCAATATTTTTTTATACAAACCATTTCCAGTCACTGTTCTAGATTGTAACATTTATTGTTGTTCCTTCATGTTGTTCATGTTTTATATTAGCATAGCTGGGAACTTTTTGAACAGGTAACACATGCAATACTCACAATTACAAAAGTAATCAGCATCTTAGCATAAAGAACTGCGAAACTGAAATAATCAAGAAATCAGTGAAGCAAACAACAATATAGTTTTGATCATCACAGCTCATACTCTAGGTAATGACCTTGACTGTTGATGAATTTTTTGCCTATTTGCCACAGACACAACCTGGAGGTTTACATAGCCCATCTTTCTTGGTGTTTAATCCCGAATGGAGTCTTAAAGAGACACAATATACTTTCCTTCTCATGTACCTATTATAATCAACTATAAAACAAAGTATTTTTCTAACAATCCACAGAACAAACAAGAGTGGCATATGTGAGTTGCTTTTGTTTACCTGAATAACCCATCATGAGAATGAAGCAACATAAATGTTGACCTGTTTCAATGGGTGGTGTTGGTATCTAATGGGAATCGTAAATTGTGGTTCACTCCTGGAGTCAAATCAGCTCTGCCCGTTATGCGGTCTTACGCTCCACTACCACGTTAGTCGCCTAAACTAGCTATGAGGACTTACCTTCTAATGCCCAGTGGGTTTGTTTATAATTTGTTCATTTTTTAAGAAGGCGTGTAGTGCAATTATGATCTTATAATGGGGAAGTATGCATGAAAAAATGTGTTTTCAAGGATTTTAATGCGCTCCTTTCTTATGGTGTATTTATATTCTTTGTTAGTTGTGTAGGCTATAATTTCCTCTTTGGTATGATATTAGAAAAATGCACCAGCAAAGCTTCCAAGGAGTTCAAAGAAGAGATCTCATATTTTTCAAAAACAACTGGTGGTAAGAATTTTTAACACTAAGTCTTTTGTCCATTTAGCCTGATTCTTTCCTTTCTTTTGGTTCTTTTTTTTGGGCTCCACAATAGCTTTTTTTTAAAAGGAAAAAGATTGAAAATAATACAAAACTAGGCTAAGAAGCCACAACTTAATTACTACCACTAATGGGTAAAATCATAGAAGATTGAGAAGTAACTGAAGAAGCATTGACGCCTTTGCACACAAAACTCCACCAAAAGATAGAACCATCAGTATTGTGTTTTATTGGGAACCAAGAAATTTGTTTGGAGACATTTTTATGGCAATATTAACATCCTCTTCTCTGTCACTACTCATAATCGACCAACCATCATCGAGAAACCCATTGACAACATCATGGAACCCCCCTGAGAGACAATTCCCAAAATTTTAGGCGAAGGAGAGAGTTGATCAAAAAATATATATAGAAAGAAGCCCTGTCAGATAGATTCAACAAAAATAAAAAATTGAAATAAATAATTAACTTAAATGACAAGTTTAATGTATCACCTGCACAATCTCTTACTGAAAGGTCTTAAAACAGCAGACTGGCATCCACCGTTATACTAAATCTCTCCACTAATTTCTTGTTCAATTTGTCGTATGTAATGCAAAGACTCCATAAAACATTTTGAATTATAAGATAAGAAGGCAAGAAACGGACAAATTTGAGATAACTTACCTCAGGTGTGAAGTTCTTTTCACTTACAAACATGGTCAATGTGATCAACTACGTTTATAATGGATCCTCCACCATCACAAGGCCGTATCAAATAATTACTAGGTAGCATTTTGGCCTTTAAAAAACATGTAGATGGAGGCCTCATAGGACAACCGATAAAAGGAGTCAAAGACCTCTAACATATCAACATATTAATAGGGAAATATTGAACATACAAGTCAAATAAAAGAAAATTTTAGAATCTTAGCAAATGGAAAAGGGCCTTTGTTGTTCTTTACCTCCCTCAGTAAACTTAGATTTGGATATTTGATATGATATATTTAATAACGTTAGATTATTTATTGTACTCATTGAAGATGCGAGGTTAAAATTAAAGAGAGTGTGTGTGTGTCTAGATCCACATCCACATCTACTATCTCCCTACACGGGTTCAATGAAATATTGGATTTGACTATCGCTTGTGTAATGAGTTTGGGAAGATGAGGTTCTTTTGGAAAGTTGGTTTAGAAGTTATTCTTTTGAATATCATGTTCAAAACCTCACTACTCAGATAACTTTGGGGGGTTTCTTAGTTAAAATGAGGTACCTCTGGTTAGATTTTAGAAATTTAGCGAGCTCTCCAATCTACCATGGATGATATAAGGTGATTTTAATGTTGTTCCAATGCTGAAGAAAAAGTAGGAGTGAATGATATTAATAGAATTTACAAGAGTCCCTTAATGATTCACTGCCTTTGGGAGAGTGTCCGTGCTTTATTGGTTGACACTAACAATATAATAGAAGAGACTAATAATAATTGGTGTGATAATGTAAATAAGATGCGGAATAAGACCAAAATCTTCAAAAATAGTTCTTTCAGAATCCTTTCACTATATAAAATTTTAAATGACTAGGATTGGCTTTAATTTCTTAAGTTTAAAAATGCACAAAGAATGATGTGTGTGTGTGTGTGTGTATGTGAAGTTACTCGTACCGTTGAACTAAGCAATCCAGGATGCTTGATTAACCTTTCATTGACTTCCAATAAAGAGCCTTTTACACAGCACCTGTCGAAAGCAAAAACTCCATTAACTTTGAACATAAAAAAAGTCATAGAAAAAATAAATGAAAAATGAAGAATGTAGAATGGAAAATTTTGGGAAAGAAAGCAAAGTAATAACTCCACCTCACAATATAAAAAGCATCATTGCAGAACACTATACACAAGGATGTGTTAGGCTCAAAATGTTGCGCATTCTAAAAAAGGGAATTTCAGTACAAATATATTAGCAGAGAGAACATGGTGCAAATGTGGTGAAGGCATCTGCCTATATTGCGTAGTGAATATTGTAATTCAACCACAATGAAATACACCCTAACTACTTAAAGATAATTAACATCAAAGTTTTTGCTTTTTTACAAACAATTTATTTTGGTAATATATGGTGCATAATGATAGTGAATGTAAACTAGAATACTAAAAATGACCCTTTCTTAATTTTGCAATGATTGACCAATTTCGAATTTCATAAGGTTGGCATACCAGTTAGAAGGTTTATTACTTTTGTTGGGGAATTAGTAGGGAGGACATGGTGTTTACTGCTAGCTGGTGCTGAAATCTCAAAGGCATCTACTAGCACTCTAATTGACTTAATCACTAAAGTTCAATCTCCCTTTAAATGTAGTTAACAAGATCCATTAGCTTATATAATTTCTTTTATAAGATATTCGCTGAGTTGTTGGCTAAAGATTGGGTGGACCCTATCCCAAAATTATTTCAATTCAGCAAAGTACTTTTGTCAAAGCAAGGGATATATAATACATCTGATAATATATTGTTAGCTCATAAATTAGTTAAGAGTTTCGATAAGAGATTTCATGAAGGAAATTTTATTTTTAAATTGGACACGACAAAGACTTATTAAAGGATATCTTGACTTTTTCTTGTTCAACTGATAACACAGTTAGTGGAAGCGAAGAGAAAAATTGAATCTATGAGGGGATGGGTTGTTAAACACAAGCTTCAAACCATTGGGTGTTTGTGGCTAAGCGGCATTGCGAGACCCATCGACTATAATTGGTCTCAACCAAACATGAAAACCAATGTTAAGAACATTCATCCTAGGTTGTATGCTCAAGCACTCACCCTTAATGCATTAGCAGGAGATGCAGTTGCTAAGTACTATGACCACAAGTTTAGAGCTAAAGTAGAGCCTATCGCCAGCTTCCTGCATTAGCAGGAGCTGCAGTTGTTGAGTGTTATGCGAGGATGAATTTTTGTACCAACTCTCTCTCCGTTCTTCTCCATTACCTAAATAAATTTAGTCATTAAGACATTTTTTGGTTCTCTTGTGCAAGCATCATAACCATGAGTTGTTAACTTTGAAACACCGACTCGACAAGTGACACAGGATAAATAAGACATGACTCAAGGTACACGATACCCAATTATTTCAATTGTAGGATAGGGATACTATAACACACACACACACACACACACACACACACACACACACACATATATATATATATATATAAATAATTTCTTCCCAAAGGCACTTTGCTAGCTCAATATCCACTAGAGCCTCACATCAAACCCAAATAAATATTGTGTTTGTAGGAAACTAATTTCAATTTATTTCTTTTACTGCTTAAATACAGGCTGGTAGTTTTACCTGCAGGAGACTACTCTGATTAACTGCCTCAAAATCATCACGAATATACAGAAGAGCTCCTGACATCACTCTTGTTATCAATCAACATTCTCAAATTAATAACCACGAATATTTCAAAGAAATATGAGGTGCCTCTGATAGAAAAATAAAAGTTAATATAAAATAAAAGAAGTTTTAGTGTAAATCATAAATTATTATCATCAAACCACTAGGTCTCGATGAAAATGTTGTGGTCATGAAGAGTACAAAGTACTAAGAATTTTTTCAAGTTTTAGTATATTGAAGTCTTAAATTCCTAGCATGGGGTGAAAAATTTTAGCAAGGCATATGACTAACTAATTATAATACCGACAATTAGTTTGACTATAAATTAGACCACAATCGACTCGAAAGACAAGAAAAAATCAATAAATTCAACACACATAATAACCAGTTACTTCACAAACATGTCACATGTGTGAATATTTGATAGGTTAAGGTTCAACTACTTATTAGTTAGACCCTTTTTAAGACCAATTAAATACCAAGGCATGCGTTCATGTAGTATTTTGTGTGTCTAGCATTATTAAAATATAAGATATAATAACAATGGAAATGAAAATGCCCTAAAAAGGAAATAAGGATATCATAATGTAGTAGGGGAAAAACAAGAGAAGTCTCCAAATATCCCAAACATAATGAAAAGCCACATAGCAACTAAAAGAAACAGTAATGACTTCCTTCAAAATTATGAGGAATAAAAGAAACATCTATGTGAAGAAGATTCCAAAGTCAGACTCCCATAAAGGGGAATTAATTAAAATACCAATTTGAGTGAAAATTAGAGCAACATTCCACTAAAAAGGGACGATAAAAAGGCAATAATGGTAGATGGTTCCCGTAGACCCCATATTGAAAACCGACAAAATATATGGTATGTAAAAAGGTTAAATCGAAAATAGTTATTTCATGTAGAGGTGGAAGACAGAAATTGGGATGGATGAATAATAGAGTTGTAGATGAATGAGAAAGGAAATTTAAAACTTTATATTCCAATAGGCAGTTATTTGAATATAAATTAGGGGAAAAGTGTGGAACATAACATATAAATAGCATACTTGTATCATAGCCGAATATAAAGTGAAAAGAAGAAACATTGATGCACACATGCATAAAACATATACTGAGTTTCGTTCAATGCCATACATATAACTCCCTTACTCCCTATTATTATAATCACTTATCCTATATGGATATTTTTCCTTAAGAAACCATAGATACTACGGTAGCCAAGTTATCATTTGAAAACATTGGGTAAGAAGCACACGAAATCAACAATATATGCAATCCAATTTATACCTTTAAGCCAGAAACATAATTTCCACGCTTGTAATAGGTCGAACTCTTGGCATCTCTCCATTTGGCTGTACCCATACCTTCTGTAACAACATCAAGATTCAAAATCAATGAAATCATTCAATGACAGAAAAAAATGATTGAATTGAAATATAAATATCAAAATTGTGACAGTGATTATTATCGCAAACCAAAATCGAAGGCAAATCCCAAAGGGCAGCCATATTAAGCGCCTCAAACAACTGACCCTTATTGGCAGCCCCATCTTCGTACAAAGCGAAAGTAGCATGTTTTTTTGTCTTGTCACATAAAGCCGTGTTTTAATCCCAATATTCACGACGTGAGAAGCAAAAGAAATCAATTACTTAATATTATATACACTATATGCATAATTTTATATCAAGTACATTTTACATCAACATGTTAGTGATAAATTCAACATGTTAGCGAATCTCGGTGTCTTCAAGTTGTAAAATGTTATAGGTAAAATGTAAGTTAAAGACCCAGAGTGTTCCATTAATGTCTTCCATAATTGAGTCATCATCGTTAAGATTAAACTCAGTATTTAAGGTAACAGATCTAGTGCCATACTTTGTCCTATTTTCGTCACTTTATCCCATCGTCTTCACATCGTATATACGTCCTTAATTTTTTTCCTGCGATCAAAGTTCAAATTTCTTAACTGAACTAAGTTTGTATTAAAAAAATAAGTTTATTAAAAAATAAAGTGATTTGAAGCTAAGTTGCAAATATAACACCTTCGCATCGCTGATATGTGTTTTTGTTTATGTATGATCCTATTTTCATCATAACTGTATCCTATTTTTGTTTATAGTTTTGTTTTCCTTCAACCAATAGCATGTATACTCATCAAACTATATGTATGATCTGTTTCATGAGATGTTGTTCGGTATTACTAAATCAGATGGTAATTTCATTTTGTTTAAGTAGCATATGTTAATGTCATTGTACAATGATAAAGAGAGACTCAGCAAATAAGTAAATTAGAAATAATTTTTCAAACTATTCATTTACCACTGAATTGATTCATCAGTACATAAATCACTTAAGTATATAAAATCAATCATACCACCAAGCTTATAACGTTTTGATTATGTTAGTTTTCTGAATTTGTTTGATGACATAATTCGGTAATAATTGAGTTATAACAGCATAGTTAAAACAACGTACCCAAAATGAAAGATACTAAAATGGAAGTTCTTAAGGCAATAGGTCCGCCTTCCACTATCATCTCAAAGTTCATTACCCTGTTATGCTAAAGTTCTCGAAGTCCACTCCCCTTCCACTACCATCGCCAAGTTCATTCCCCTGTTATGGCAGCAAATAGTTGCAACTCAACCTTAGTATGCCCAAAACTCGTGCACCACTTCTATCGAGATGAGCACACTTTATGCTAAAAGCTCATGCATTACGTCTACATGCAATAGCTTTTCCTATCTATAGCATATATACCAACATCTCAAGTACAAAATAATTTATCTCAAGTATACACATGCCTATCAAATGTTAAATTGCAATTTTGATTCGCTGTACTTGATCTTGCGATAATCAAATACATTTTTCTTATTGACATGTTCAACATGCTTACAGTACACCCATATATCACATGACGCGCCATTAAAACCATGTCCACTGCACTTAATACACACACTCATTTTAACTACTCAAATTATGAACTCGAGAAAATATAGTTCTAAAATTCAGTGACAATCCAGCCATCAACATAGTTTTGTTAATTAAATCAATATCATCTTGTAAAAAAACAAACCAATGTGCAAAAACTCTAATCGTAATCATAATATATAGACTGCTTAATTTTTTAAACTAGATTAGTTAAACAAACCTTACCATTATTTAGTATCAGTTTACGAAATTCAATTCAACAAATAATTAAAAATTAATGAGCTTGTTGAATGCTTTGATAGTCAGTTAAAATGATACCAATATGGAGCTAATAGGAACCTAATGAGTGTATAAGGAATTGTTCTATTGGAATATCAACAATCTGAAATAAACCAAAGCCATAATAATGCATATCAACAATTCATCAATCCAATGTAGTGCGGAACAATGAGGGCATTGAACATTCATCGGCGCAAGAAAATGTCTACCTAAATAACCATAAGTTTGCGCATATGTAGTTGTATTGGAAGCATATATGGAACATGACAATGTTGATCTATCATTTGAAGTAAAAAAAGCAACTTTTCATCAGATATGTTAATTATATCACAAATTAAAAACATAACATGTATAAGAACAACATATATACCTATTATTTAGTAGCCATAACAATTGGATTGATAATTTGAAAAACATAACATATAGGGATTGAAACTCAAGAAATCCTAACTAAAAAATGAACATTGGTGAGTCAAATCACAATGAAAAAAACTGAAGGAAACAAATCTAAAAACCTTCATTTTGTATAAGTTTGTTTCAACCTTCATTTAATACAAATTTGATAACTTCATTTCAAGCACCTGTAATGAATCACGAATTTGTGTGTGTGTAGGGATTGAAATCTAAAACCTTCAAGCCCTAAATATGAAACCTTCATAGATGCTTTTAAAACATGGGAGATAGAAAATTACCAGAGAGACCTGAGCGGAGAGCGAGCGAGCGAACGAGAGAGAGAGAGAGAGAGAGAGAGAGAGAGAGAGAGAGAGAGATGACCAAAGAGAGAGAGAGAGAGAGAGATGAGCAGAGACAGAACTCGAAGCACAAAAAGATGGATGAGCGAGGGTGAGCGGGAATGAGAAGGATGAGAGAGCGGGAAACTAAAGTGATTATAGTGAATTTTTTTAGGTTATTTTATATTTTAATTAAGTGTACTCTATTTTGGCACACTTTAAAGCAGTGGTAAATTTTGGCACTGTTTTAAAGTGTGCCAGATTGTCATTAAACCGTGCCAAAATTTGGCATAGTTTAAAACTGTGCCAGATTTTTAATATAAGGGTGTTCCAAATTGCTATTTTTGGTATAGTGTATGCACAAAACATATACACAATTGATTGTTGATACCAATCACAAACACCAACATTCTTATTAACCTCTCATACATATAAATATGAATTAAGCGACACGTGTATATGGAATTAAGGACAAATTGCATCCAATACAAATAATCAAACTAACAATCCCCTAAATTAAAGCTACATCGCATCAAATTAGCAATCCACTACAATGCATACAATACTAATTATTATGAATTAAGTTATATCGCCTTATTCCTTGTCACAACTTCAAAACTTAAATCTATGATTAGAATCCACTGAAAATAATGTATTGGAAATGATGATATAGTAAAAACTACTATGACATCCATTTTTCTTTCGGAAAGGGAGAGAAACACGAAGCGTGGAATAAGTGTATTGTGGTAGAAAATTTGCTAAGTTTTAAACTACATAAGTGACTATTTTCACTTATCCATATGGAAATGATATTCATATTTAGTTCAATCATTAAATTGTACCTAGACTATGTTTTATGAGAAATCATAACCAACAATCAATACTAAATTGAACACAAAAGAAATGAATGGATCTCAACACAATATAAACACTTAATTATTCATAAACTTTGAAATTCAATGAAATTTAGCTTCATCAACAATTTAGCACAAGCTCAAACTCATAACCGAGTTCAAAATATAAGTAAACATGATTTAGAAGTTACAAATCAATGAATTCCGAAGAAACATCATCACCTTTAGCTTTAGCTTCATTAAAAATTCAAGACAAACTCAAATTCAAAACATACTATATATCTAAGACAAAAGTAATATGTGATAATCAACAAAATTAAGCTTCGTGAACAATTCAATATATACGCAACTTCAAAATCAAACTCCAAATATTAGTGAAACACAATACAAATGTAAATAATCAATTGACTCCATACAAATGTCATCAGTTTTTAACTTCAGCTTCAACAAAACTCAAATTCAACTAAATATAAGAGAAATACAATGAAAATATAAGAGACATAGATCATTATTCTGTGAGTGATATTCATACCAAATCTATAATACCTCTCCCCTTACACTGTTGCAGATTTCTTACACTTGTTGATTCACCCGGGTCTTACAATCATAAAAAATTTCATACTTCACCCTAATTCAGCATAAATCCACAAAAACATAAAACGAAATACAGTCATCAGATATCATTTCACAGAGGGCAATCATCAAACATCCACACCACAAGAACTGTGGACACATGCTTTACATAACAATCTAAGCAAACACAAAACATAATAGATAAATTACCGAACAAATTATAACAAGAACAATTGAAACTTCAAAATCAATTAACAAATACCCAGTTCAAAATAGTTTCACACTTCAATCTTCTTTCGTAAAAATAAATTAAGCACACATAATGACTACCCAACATTGAAATTGACTACATGATAGATCAATCAACCTTTAATCCTATTATTATATATTAATCAACCATACTATGGATTTGAAGAAAGTAGAATCAGATTTAAGCTAAAAACATAAGTAATAAACCTAGAGAACAACAATATTAAAGTTCCAAAAGAGTGAGAATGCTTACACAAAATCTGAACCAGGAGACAATCGATGCAAGTGGAAGAAGAGTGGCATGCGGTTATTATGGGATGTAGGATGCGGTTGTTGTTGGATAAGGGAGACTCCGTGATAATCGTACAGATAGAGTTGGGGAGAAGTGGGTATCTCCCAAATTTGATATTGTTACGCTTCTTTCCCCATTTGTTTTAAAATGGGTTGTAAATAATTAAAAAAATATTAAAAAAATATTAATTTTATAAAATTATATTTAGTATTACCATGTATATAGAACTATCTTAAAACATAAATATATTATATGACAGTTAAAATATTACTGTCATAACACATCATGTTATTATGACCCAATAAAAATAGAAAACGAAATCAAGTCATCAGATATCATTTCACAGAAGGCAATCATCAAACATCCAGACCACAAGAACTGTGGACACATGCTTTACAAAACAAGCTAAGCAAACACAAAACATAATAGATAAATTACCACACAAATTATAACAAGAACAGTTGAAACTTTAAAATCAATTAACAAATACCAAGTTCAAAATAGTTTCACACTTCAATCTTCTTTCGTAAAAAAAAATTAAGCACACATAATGACTACCCAACATTGAAATTGAATACATGATAGATCAATCAACCTTTAATCCTATTATTATATATTAATCAACCATACTATGGATTTGAAGAGAGTAGAATTAGATTTAAGCTAAAAACATAAGTAATAAACCTAGAGAACAACAATATTAAAGTTCCAAAAGAGTGAGAATGCTTACACAAAATCTGAACCAGGAGACAATCGATGAAAGTGGAAGAAGAGTGGCATGCAGTTATTGTGGGATGTGGGATGCGGTTGTTGTGGATAAGGGAGACTCCATGATAATCGTACAGATAGAGTTGGGGAGAAGTGGGTATCTCCCGAATTTGAGGTTGTTACGCTTCTTTCCCTCCAAATTGCTTCTCCTTGTTGATAATCTGTTTTAAAATGGGTTGTAAATAATTAAAAAAAATATTAATTTTATAAAATTATATTTAATATTACCATGTATATAAAACTGTCTTAAAAGATAAATATATTATATGACAGCTAAAATAATACTGTCATAACACATCATGTTATTATGACCCAATAAATATACACGGGTCATAATTATTTGCTTAAAAGAAAAAAAGGGTCATAATTATGAAATTATCATATTTATTATGACAGTTTAATTAAAACGGTCATAAAATTGAATTTTAAAACTGTCATAAAAGGGTATTTTTCCAGTAGTGTATGATTATATGGACTTTGTTACGAGTTGTCTAATGGCGCCTAGCATATATGATGCTCCACCTTTCCCTCCTACGGGTTCAAGTCGGCTAGTGGGGTCCTCCCATAGCGGTGGTGGTCCGTCGTCATCTATGACGGCAGCAACTTCGGAGGTTCTATTTGTGTAGTTGCATACCCCTTTATACAATATTCGGCGGGGTGATGGATGGATGGTGCCTATATTGCATCGTCCTCATGCGATGGACCCGGAGGAGTTGGGGACGAGGTTCTTCATCCTTTGGTATACCTTTTTGTTCTTCTCTTTTGGATTATTTTTTTTTCTTTTCTTTTCTTTCATTTTTTTTGCTTAATACTGATTCGGCTTTTCCTCGCGGCAAGTCCGGGTGTCCAACACTTGGCCGAGGGACATTAAAGATTGCATATCTTCAGCAACTGCCCATATTCGGGACGTGATTCCTATTCCCACTTGCTTGATGTCATCTGCCTCATTCGGGGAGGAGTCCGATTCAGGTAGCAGTGATGCGTCATCTCTCCGCAGGGGAAAGAAAGCGCGTCATAGGGATGGGAGCTCTTAGAGAGAGAGGGGAAGGGTAGGTGAGAGAGAGAATGTGGGTTCGGGCTAAGTCCCGTTGCTTTTTTTCTTTTCTTTATTTCCTGCAAAATTGATGTAACACAGAAAAATATATATTCAATGCAATGGAGTTTTTTATTATCTTCTGTTAGTAATGAATGAATGTATGCATATGATCTTTTTATTTTGCTGCTGAGACCATAAAAAGAAATATTTTTTGAATTTTGAAAAAGGTTTTATTCTCAATCAGAAATTACATAAAGATGGAAGGGGGATTTGAAATTCTGTTGAGAATATCAATTTTATTTTTATTGAGTATTCTGATTTTGACAAAAGAGGAATAAGGGAAGTTTCTAAAATATGAGGTTGTCGATCGGTAAGCGTCTTGTCCTTCATGTCGATAGGTCAGTCCAGTCCCATGAATTCAAGGCTTTGATTGGTACCCTCTTCAGCCTTTGGTACCTTGTGGGGCAGGATTCCCTCCGATTTCTGCAAGGGTTGTGTCTTTTGTGAGGGTTTTCAAGTATAAAAAGGGGTAAGGGTGGAGTGTTTTCATCACACCTTCACATTCTAACTTTATTATTCTGTGAGATGGCTCTCCCTGGTAGTGTTGAGTTTGCTAATTACCTCGAGACTTTGGAGGCGATGTGCTCCTATAACGTCAACTAAGATGCTTTCAACATGCGTCGAGTCTCTTTATGATGTAATCGGCCTATAGAGTGGAACATCCTGATGGCGGAGGTACAATTTTGGTACCCCGAAGACCATGTATTGCCCTTTGGCTTGGAAGAAGTCTGTCCAACTTATGAGGAATTTTCTGCCATGTTGGGAGTAAATGTCAATGTGGTGGCTGCTATGCCTGAGTTTTCTCAATCTCCCCGGGAGTTTTTGGCTGGGCTTCTCCATGTCTCTCCCTCTACAGGTACATCTTTGGTTACTGGAGGAATTATTTTCCTTTCCGCGGTGTTGCGGTCTGTGCATTTGCAGGAGGTTGGTGATGCTGGATATACCAGAGCCATCATTCTGGGCTTGGTTTCGAAATTGTTGCTGGTGATTGGGGAACTGCATTGGACCCACAACTTGCAGCCATTAGTTCATGGATGTCATATAATCGAAATTCGATGGAGGTTATATTGGAGGAGACTTTCAATGGCCTGGATGCCTGGCAAGAAGGTCGTTCTGACTTTCTGAGGGGTAGCCTTATGATGTTGTTCATGTGGTTGTCTGAAAGATTCTGCCTTGTGACTCCTCTGGAATATCCTTTTTCGGTTGTGCCCAACTTCTTTTTGCGCCATTTCATAGTGTTGGCCTGGATATCAAGAGTTGGGAGAACTGGTTTATGGAGCATGGAGATCTAAGTCTGTGTTGGTCAGTGCCTTGGTGGGGACAACTACAGCATATTCTGGAGTTGGGGAATACCCGTATGTTCGGCTGGTTGGTCTTAGACAGTCCTCTTTCTATTTCCCTTGGTGGATTATGCGCCAATTTGGTTAGGAGCAGGTCATGTTACATCAAACACTAGATTTATTTCTGGCAGAAGATCCGAGAGAGCGTCTGCGCATGCATCTTGTCTCTTTGTGGGAGAGTCGGCGTCCATTGACCCGTCCCTCTCAGTCTGTTGGGAGATTTTTGCATATCTTCAAGGATTATATGAAGTGGCTATGGAGAAGAGTAGTCAACAAGATGTTGGTAGTGGAGACTGGATAAAGGTTGCTTATCTTATCTGATACCATGGAGGGAGGTGTTGTAGTTTTTTCGACGCTGGTTCGAGCTTAACGATCTATGGAGCGTCTGCGGCACTCTATTTAGATATGGGAAACTTGGGGACCCCATGATGTAGATGATGATGATGATCATGGAGCGGGCTCGTCTGGTAGTTATGGGTACAACTCTTGGGGGAATAAATTTGAGATTTTATTTGGCATTTTAGGAAGGAAGGGGGAAGGGAGTTATTTGTTCCTTTTCTTATATAATTGCACTGTAATTTCTTATGAGCGAAATAAACAAGTTTTTGATCATCCATTTGTGCCCTTTGATGAATTTTGTATTTTGAATTATCTATACTGATCGCTAAGGCATGAATAATCCTTTTGTTCAAGTATATGTTAGAATGAGCTGTCCTTTTTGGAGATAAGAAAATAATAGTTCTTTTTTGTGGAAAAGAAAGGACTGTGCTCATGTAAGCTGTAAGAGCTTCCTACGTACCTCTATTTTTTTTTTTTTGAAAAGTTTTAATTTTTCTGGAAATGTTTTTTGTAGAGGATCAAGCCCACGTAGTTCTGGGTAGAATGAAATGAAGATTTGTTTTTATTAGAATAAAAGGGAGATGAGAAGAGTTGTAGTGCGCTGAGATTTCGGACTAGGGGTAGAAC
Organism: Sambucus nigra; assembly: GCA_949130495.1. Taxonomy (NCBI): domain Eukaryota; kingdom Viridiplantae; phylum Streptophyta; class Magnoliopsida; order Dipsacales; family Adoxaceae; genus Sambucus; species Sambucus nigra. Next base: position 146,905,311 of record OX422210.1, on the reverse strand, counting down.
TTCTTTAGACGGTCCAGGTTGACTGGGAGCTCGATTTCCTCCCCGTCGAGGTCGATAAGCACAGCGGCACCGCTAGACAAGATCTTCTTCACAATGTATGGGCCACTCCAATTGGGCTTGAATTTTCCTTTGGGGTCCCAAATGGGCTCTACTATTTCTTTGAGGGATAAATCCCCCTCTCAGACACCGCAGTCCTTTACTCTCTTATTTAATGATTTTGTTATATTTCGATGATACCCTTGTATGTGATATAAAGCTTTCAATCTCCTTTCATCTTGGAGGGTTACCTCGTCAAGACGGATTTGGTACTAGTCTTCTTCGCTGACCTTGCTTTCAAGCATGATGCATAACGAGGGTATTTCTAGCTCCACGGGTAGGACTGCTTCCATATCGTAGACTAGAGAGTAAGGGGTAGCCCCAATAAAGGTTCGGATTGAGGTTCGGTAGACCCATAGGGCGTAAGGGATTCGGTCATCCTAATCTCGACATCTTTTGATCATCTTACTGATGATGGGTTTGAGGTTCTTGTTGGTTGATTCGACCGTACCATTGGTCTTAGGTCGATAGGGAGAGAATTTGTGTCTCTGAATTCCATATTCATTGACCACTTCTGTGACTTCTGCCTTGAATTGTAACCTGTTATCTGACACTAGCTTGTGCGTGACCCCATATCGACAGATGATGTTCTTCCTGATGAATTTGGCCACTTTCTTGGCGTTCAAAACTGCGTATGACTCTACTTCAACCCATTTGGTGAAGTAATCAATGGCAACTAGGATGGATTCATGATCATTAAAATCCTTGGGTGTAACCTTCCCTATGATGTCATGTTGTATAATTCACGCGGATGCAGGTGTTGATGGTTGGAAAACTATTGGCATTTGAGGCATCTTCGAAAATAAGCGATGCAATCCTGAACCATGGCAATCCTTGGGTGTAACCTTCCCTATGATGTCATGTGATCGTTCATATGGGGTCCGCATTCTCCGTTGTGGATCTTTGCATTATGTATTCAATGACAGCCCCTGAGATGCAGTGTAGATGGGTTCCATCGAAGTTTCTCCTGAATAGTGCTTTGCGACATATGATATACTGGGCGTCCAGTCTCCGAAGGGTTTCTTAGTCTTTCTTGTTAGAACCCTCGGGATACCTACCATGCTTGAGGAGGTTCCAGATATCATAGTACCAGCAGTTGGCTAGCTCAGGATCTTATTTAGTGATGAGCTCAATGTGGTAGCAGTGGGTTGCTTTATCTTGCTTTTGAACTAGGAAGGGGGCATTATTATTACCTCGGGCATGTCGACCATTGAGGCCAAGGTAGCAAGGGAATCGCCTAGGTTATTCTTAGCCCGAGGTAAGTAGTGGAAGGTGATAACTTGGAATTGGGAGGCTAGTTCTTCTAAGTGGGCATGGAAGGGTTGGAGTTTCTCATATTTGACATTCCATTTTCTGAGCACTTGAATGATGATGAGGGCGGAATCCTCGTGGACATCTAAGCATTGAATATGTTTCTTGAGAGAAACTTTGAGGCCTACCATACACACCTCGTATTCATTCATGTTATTGTTGTTGGGGAAATCCATTTGGAAAGATATTGGAGTGTAGGAGTCATCAGGGGCGATCAGAAGTATCCCAATGCCATGTCCCTTTTTATTGGCAGCGCCGTCAAATAATACTTTCCATCGAAGGTTTTCTTGAGCAGCTCAGAGGATGTTTTCATCTACAAATTCAGAGATCTAAATATCATCTTCTTCTATGAGGTAGCCAGCGAGGTAGTCAGAGATGGCTCTTCCTTTTATGGATTTCTGCATGACGTACACGATATCAGACTCGACTAGGAGCATCAATCATCGAACCATTCAGCTGGATAAGGCGGGTTTCTCAAGAAGTTACTTGATGCGGTCCATTTGGAATATAAATTTAATAGGGAAGTCGAGCATGCAGTGTCACAACTTTTGGGTGACCTAGGCAAGCGCGACATATTCCGTTTCCAAAGTAATGTAGTTGACCTCGTATCCGGTCAATTTGCGATTGGCATAATAGGTGGCTCTTTATTTATGGGATTCTTCAAGGTATTGGGCTAGCAAAGCCCCAAATGCAGTGTCGGTTATGGTTAGGTATAGGATCGAGGGGAGACCAGGTTGTGGTGGCATGAGTAAAGGAGGTTGGGTTAGATATAGTTTGATTCGGTTGAAGGCTTCTTGGAAGGCCTCATTCCAAACCTTGGTTGAATACTTTCGGAGGAGTTTGAATTTTGGTTCGCAAATGGAAGTTAGCTGGATAATGAATCAACTAATCTATTGCAATTTTTCAAGGAAACCACAGACTTCTTTCTCCGTTCGAGGAGGTGGCATCTCAAATATAGCTTTCAGCTTGGCAGGATTTGCTTCTATCCCCTTCTCACTAACCATTAATCCCAATAGTTTTACCTTTGTAACACCGAAGGCACATTTCTATGGATTGAGTCTCATCTGATACCGTCACAGTCACTCGAATAACTTTTGGAGAGTGGGAACATTACCTTCTCTAGTTTTGGATTTGATAATCATATCATCGACATAGATGTCGACTTCTTTGTAAATCAGATCGTGCAGGATGGTTGTGGCAGCCCTCTGGTGGGTAGCCCCATCATTCTTGAGACCAAATGGCATAACAGTGTATCAAAAGGTTCCCCAAGGTGTGATGAACGCAATTTTTTCTTGGTGAACTAGGCGGCAAACCAAACGACGAATGCCTTGAGAGCATGAATGGTTGTGTTGTCCATAATAATGTCGATATTGGGTAATGGATAATCATCCTTTGGATAGGATTTGTTCAAGTCCCAATAGTCTACACACATCTGAACTTTCCCTCCTGATTTCGGCACAAGCACAATATTGTCTAGCCATGTGGGATATTCGATCACACGAATGAAGCCTACGTTGATCTGTTTGACCACTTCTTCTTTGACTTTGAGAGACCATTCGATGCGGAGATTTCTCAACTTTTATTTAATCGTCTTGTAATCTGGGAGAGTGGGGATCTCATGTTGAGATATTTCAGGATCAATGTCGGGCATATCATCACAGGACCATGCAAAGACATCCACGAATTCCTTCAGTAATTCTTTGATTTGTGCGCGCTCACGCTCGTCGAGGGTAGCCCCTGTCCTAATCTCACACAATGGGCTACTTGAATCTAGGATAACAATAATAGTTTCTTCTGCATTGCCTTGAACGCGATTATGTTGTTTATTTTTAACCTTATTTTAATCAGTTAAGAATTGCTCATTTGTAAAATATCATCATCAAAAGTTTGATTAGAATCTAAACAATTAATTTAAGGCACATCAAGATACTCAAAATCTTCATTTATTTCATTGATAGGAAAAACAGCATTGAGAACTCATAAGAGGAGGTCTCGATTACATTAGAGCAAGGATAGATAACAGAAGAAGAGATGGGGTAAATATTAGGGTTAGGTGGGATTTTAACAGGTAGAACTTGTGCAGCATGCTAGTTGAGGAGAGGTGTATTAGCAGCTTTAATCATGTGGAATGGATCTAGTGATGTAGTGCTTAAATAAACCATGCAGAGTGTCAGCCCTAGTGTCTGTAAGTTAAATGAATCCTCGGAGTCACTTTCCTCAGTCTCTTCGGTATCTTTGATGAGCGGTTGTACATGGTGTTGGGAACTTTCCACCCATGGGTAGTTGTCTTGGAAAAAGATCTCCATTCCAGGCTTCATCTTCTTGTCTGTATGGTCATACCATGGTTTCGAAAAGCCGCAAAAAGGGAAGTCTTCGCCCTCTTTAATGAATCGTCCCTTCAATAAATCCCCTGGGATAGTCTGGATGCAGTCTAATCTTCTCTTTGGTCGAGACTGGCGGATCATTCTGAGCTCTTGCTCTAATAGTTGATACCCCAAGCCACAAGGAGGGAAAGCTTTTTTCAGTACAATGGGCTCGATTATCTCTTTCAATCTTTGTCCTAGCCCCAGTCCGAGCATCAAGTGCATATTTTGGAATATCTGAATCACATTGACGTTGCCATGAGGGTCGTATTCTGGACAAACCCTTTCTCTAAAATCATCCCCTCCTGGGAGTATAAGTGGCTCGACTCAGAATCCTGATAGGAGCATATCATTTGACCCGTGCTGTATCTCAAGGATTGGATTGTTGGTACTTGGACCCTCAACATTATCGGCATCACTCAAAATAGGGATAACTCGTCTGTCGGCAAAGGACTTCAATTTCTGATGAAGGGAGGAAGACACACCCTTAATACTGTGGAGCCAAGGTCGCCCGAGCAATAGGTTGAAACAAGCTGGGATGTCAATAAATTGGAATTCAACGATAGAGTTTATAGGGCCATCCCCTATTACAAGTTTTATGGATCCCATCACCTACCGACGGGTATTATCGTAGGCACGTACAGCAGTGGAGGTTGGAGCGAGGTCACTTTCCTTCGGTCCTAAGAATTTGAAGGTTCTTAATGGGCAGACATTCAAGGCGGATCCATTATCGTTAAGAGAGAGTGGTAAGATCTTCCCCATAACTTTGACGAAGATTTTGAGTGTATGATTATGGTTTGGCCTGATTTTGGGGATTTCTTCTTCGAAAAAAGATAGCATTCGGGTAGAGGTCAGGGATCCGATAAAATTTATCGCTTCTTCTGGTATGGTAGAAGGGGGAACTATGGGTCGAGTGAGAAACTTGATCAAAGAATTTCTGTGCAGTTGGGAACACATGAAAAGCCCCCATAGAGTGATGTTAGCTTTAGTTTTCTTCAGGTTGATCATGGATCTTTCTCTCGTCGAGGGTCATCTCTGGCATAGGAATGTTTTCAACACCCTTCCCTTTGTCAATGGCTGGTAGTAAGCTAGGGATCTGGTAATTCCTGCTTAATCTGGTCATGTGATTTACTTAATAAGGGAAGAACATAAACCTTGTTTCTTCGTCAATCTCAGGTGGTTCTATCACCTTGTTTTTAATGATATCATCCCACACATGTCAGCTATCGGGCTAGTTTTCTCTGAAGCTTGATATCCATTTTAATCTTTGAATTCTTCCCCCTATTCGGTGGCACCAATTCTGTCTTTTCATGTAAAGTCAATGTATTCCACGACTTTAATGGCTTCTTTGTACATGTCCTCCCATTTTGCGGGGAGGTGTAACGGTGAAGGGACCAGGTGCCCTTGTAACTTCAGAGTATCGAGTAACTCGGTCGTACTACAAATATTATCGGTTTACCTGAACAATTCTGCCATGATCTAGATAATGTCATCTAGGCTAACTTTGTCATTTGGTACCACCCAACTGTCTGACTCTTGGTTCCATTTGTGTGCTTCCAATAATAGAATATTGAACCTTCGGCAATCAATGATCATTTATGAGGGCAATTTCACCCTAAACTCTAGGAGTTGGTTTTATACTTCTGATAATTCCAGACTTTTATTTTTAGAACGGGTACAGACAATGATGCATGCTCTCGTAAGGAGCGACAGTGCTTGATCAGAGAGGCTAGCAGGGTGTAGGATGAAATATGGACAAATTTGGAAGGGTTTGGGAGAGTATATGGGTGTGATTTGAGTTGAGAAATTAAATTCTGGGTTTCCTTCTAAGAAGATGGCATTGGCATGATTTGGGAGTGGGTTGTGAGTAGTGTTTGTCTTAGGATTGGCTAGTGGGGCAATGGTACCCCAGTCAATTAGACCTTGGATTATGTTTCGAAGGTGAAAGCATTGGTCGGTGGTATAGACAGCAGTTTGGTGAAATGCGCAATGGGCATCTTCCTGGAAGTTTATTGGAAGTGAATTTGGTAATTGGCGGGGGTCCAATGGTTTGCTAAGGTTTCGGATTAACAAGGCTTGATAAAATTTGGAGAGAGTAGCATGGAGCTCAGTGTATTCCTTTCGGACTAGGACATGGAGGATTTATGGTAACCACGAGGTGGTTAGTTGAGAGATGTTGTTGATGGTTGAGACTGTAGCATTGACATGTTTGTCATATTTTCAGGGAGTGAACTTCCCGAACACTTTCTTTGGTTCAACTTCTATTTTAGCAAGACCTTCCTTGATTTCTACTCATGCTTCTCTGAGAGCTCAGAAGTGGGGATAGTATTATCCTCCCATTATTTCTCGGACATGGGGTAAGAAATTCTTCTTAACTATGTTGACTTGTTCTTCCTCGGATGGTCGATTAGTCATGGTGGCTGCTTTTTCCCTCCATAGGGCTATGAAGTTACTGACTGATTCCCCAGAGTTTTGTTTAACCAGTTATAAATCATGACGGGCGACCTCAATCTCTTCGTTGTATTTTTACTACAACATGAATTCTCGGGCTACATCCTCCTATCTATGGATTCTAGATTCCTCGAGGGACAAAAACCATCGGAGGGCGCTATCCTTTAAAGTTTGCTGAAATAATTGGGTCATCACTTCTTCAGAAGCCCCTAGGAGATTCATAGAATAGTGATAACTACAAAGATGAACAATCGGGGGTCCGCTTCCTCCAAATTTCTTGATATTTGGCATCTTGAACTTCTCGGGTAACCTCTCCTTACGATAAGGAGACATGTGGGTGTAGTCCATGTAATTTACAGAGATTTTGACTTGGTCGAACTTCTTATTTAGCATCTTGAGATCTTCTTTGACTTTGTTCAATTCTTCTTCTTTTGGATCCATGGTCATAGGCAAGTTAGCCCCAGGCTAGGCAAGGTTTGGCATAGGAAGCTGGGTAGGCGGTGGCCCATTTGCATGAGGGGCGTGTGGAGCTGATGATACTCTTCGGGAACCCAAATAGGCTCGGATGGACCCATAGAGTGAGGCAATAGGGCCTCGGGCTCTTGAGGAATAGGAACCTAGTTTCGTTGCATCTCTCGAACTTCAGTCTGGAGTTTGTCAATCTTGGACACAAGATAAGCTAAGACTGCCACCAGATCTGGCTTCACAACTGGTACTTGATCTGTGTTATCCATAGAAAACAGATGGATTTCGGACTCGAAAGAAGTAGCAGGGGAATAGATGGAGTTTCGGGGTGTTTTGACTAAAGATCGAAGGCAATAAGGAGTTAGGCTAAGGGCGTACAATCGACCAGAGAAGGCGTAAAATGGGATTTATTTTTGAAAAATATTTTTTTTTTGACATTTTCGTTTTCGTTTTTGAGATTGAAAGATAAAATATTTTTGGATTTTTAATAAAGAGAGGAGAAATGTTTTTGGATTTTTTTTATAAAGAAAGGGGGAATAGTCATATATTTTCGACAAAGAAGGGGGAAATATTTTTTGGAGACGGGTCTCAGCATGATTATTATGATTATTATGTGCTCACTGGTGTTAAATTATCTTAAATGCAAAATGAAATGACGGACTGAAGATTGCCCAATATGTGTGTGTTTCAAACAAAATCAAATTTTTTACCGAAAATTATCCAACTTTTAATTATGCACCAAACCAAGTTGTGAAAACCCAATTTTTACTTTAAACCAATTTTATCTTGATTAATCCTAAACATGCATCTAGTGCTTAAAGAATGTAAAGTAAAGTATAGAATACTCACAACGCAAGATGTACGAATAAAAAACCCAAAAGGGGAAAAAAACCTCGGACGGCCCCAGCCAGACAATCACTATTAACAATGGTTTCACAAAGAAAGATTAGCCCTGCACTAATACTCCATCCCCATGGGTCTTGATTCTCCTTCGGATCTTCTACCGTTCTTTAATAGTTCCCACACAGAAATTCTGTCTTCCACGATACCTGTTCACAACACACGCCTCCACGTATGTGTCGGTGTCCATCGAATGGATTTGATTCGTCTACGATGTCGAACAAGAAGTACTTCTATTTTCATCACCGAAAAACCCTTTCATGTTCAATGTGTATAACAAACAACTTTGGTGCAGCAAGATCACTAAAACATATAAGAATGATATCTCGAATCTTTGCAAACTCAAAGGGTGTTTTCAGACTTTGTAAACCTTAGAAAACATGTGCAAACAACGTACTAGAATGTATTATGATTTTTCCATTTGCATGCTTACGAAACTCGGATGCAAACAATGTTTAAATAGGATTAAAAATGTCACCTCGATTTACGTGTCGTTCGAACAAAAATGCAAATCGTTCACGCGACATCCGCATCTCATTCGAACGAGACCCGATGTCATTCGAGCGACAGAGTTGACTTTTTGACATTTTATTCAAAACGTTTCTTCCAAGAGAGATCCAAATAAGTCAAACTCCTATTCGAACTTACCAGAATAAAAATGTAGTGTAAACGTTTTAAAACATTTTAAAAATGATTTGCTTTATAAAAATTACATCATTATCCTTTATAAAACAATTCCGTGAACCATTAATTATACACATTCATACCGGAGTGATCTCGGAATGCAATTAACTTTGAAGACGATTAAACTTGCACAAATTAAACATCGGCATGATAAATTCTTTGAAGCTTTGCCTCCACGTCTTCAATTTTCTTCAATACGTGATAGACCTTGGATCGTGACAAATTAAAAAAAAACTCCCTATGACATATTACAAACTAGTTTTGTTCACGGAATTAAGTCAAAACAATACAGGGACTTAATTGGAAATTTATGTCCTTACACGGGCGGGACTCCAGCCTGGAAAAGTTGGGTTTGTAACATATGTAAACCTATGATTGGACTTGTAACCAGGCTTATGGGTAGGGTCCCGTTTTAAAAATGAGTAAAAATTTGGGTGGCAGGCTGACCTGAAAATTCGATAGACTTTCGGGTCAAAACCGGCAATCTAAAATGTGTGTCCTAGGCTTGACACCTATATGTGGGTATGCAGTTGGTTGGGTGAATTGGAAAGGGTTCCCCATTTGGCGTGACTTCCACGATATACGTCTTACTTTTGAGGGCAATCGATACGTGTGGACAAGCCATTTGATATACCTGATTGTATGTGAATTATCTTGCTATATACCTCGTGGGGACGGTATGTGTGAGAGAGAATTAGATATACTCGGTGTACGTGAACGAGTTACTTGCGATATACCTCCCATCAATACTTCGGTCAAGCAGTACGATATATGGGAACCATTCGATATAGTTGAAGGTACTTGGCCAATGTAAGGTGAGAGTCATATCGCTTAGGTAACTATGCCTTGCCGAACCAGCGCCCATCATGAAGTGGCCCTCTAATTACTGGACACAATTCGGTAAATAACAATGCCCTTTGGTGATGTCGTGTGAATCATGCATGATTCTCTTATTCGTATCTTATGATGAGAGTTTATTTCTTAATCATGTCAAACAGGGAGCAAAGTATAAGTACCAATGGTATACCAAGTATGGATGGGTGATGCATGTAACATGTGGATATATGTGATCCTAGGTGCACGTGGTGCGAAGTGTACATGGAGAATCTTCTACAAGTGTGTGAATAGAAGCATAAGCATGAGGTACACATGAAAAGTGGAACATGCAAAGTATGTGAGTATATAAGTAAATAAAACACCCACTGTGGCCATCCCCGATCCTCGTAGATAGAGAGAGAGAAAAAAAGGGTCATCTTAGTGATGAGAGGATCTTGGTTTCGCGCATCCATCTCGGGAGAGATTCGGACGACGTTCGCAATGTGTGAGGTTAAAAATGAAGAGAGATGGAGTCGTCAGTCTATTTTACTCAAAATAAACAAAAGAAGGTGGAGCCATACCGAAGGACACCATCCAAAGACATCCTGATACATATGAAATGAAAAATGATTTAAGTAGGGTTCGGAGGGTATGTTACAGAATGGGAAGGTGTTAGGCACCCATTCCGCCCTTACGGTCACTCATGGATTGTTGTTATTTTACTATATTTCCCCGTGATATGTGTGCATGTGTATATGTAATGGAGATAGAAATCCTCAACTTGTGTCATGGAAGAGATAAAGCGAGTCATCCATAGGAATGTTCCTAAAGGTATTATTAGAAAATAAAGTTACAGAATGGGAAGGTGTTAGGTACCCATTCCGTCCTTGCGGTCACTCATGGATTGTTGTTATTTTACTATATTTGCCCGTGATATGTGTGCATGTGTATATGTAATGGAGATAGAAATCCTCGACTTGTATCATGGAAGAGATAAAGCGAGTCATCCATAGGAATGTTCCTAAAGGTATTATTAGAAAATAGGATTTACGCGATTATCCTTGCATTGGTCATTATAATGGAACGATAATGCATGTGGAATAATATTCCACTAAGAACAAATATATGTAAATGTAAATATATAGTATCTAAGAGAATTAAGTTAAAGAATTTAGAAAAATAGAAAAAAATGGGAAGAGTAGGACTCGTGTCTCGGGTTTTACCCTGAGATGCCTACGTAGCCTATAGAGGCATCAAAGTCCACGTAGTTCATTTGCAAAATGAGGGGTGGGATTTATCCCATAAATCCAATCGGGGACTTCTCGTGTGTGTGTGTGTAAAAAGTTTTTTAGTTGTGGGAGAAGTGTGAGAATTTCCGTTTGGAATTTATGAGCAAACCTACTTTTTCTTTTTTTTGGGGGGGATTTATTTATATGAAAATAAGTGATATGCAATAATACTAAATAAAAAGTATATAAGCATATGTGAGATGGAGATAATAAAACTGCTAAGTAATAAAATAAGTTTATAAAATAAGTTAATGCGAATTTAGGGGAATTTGAAGAGAGAGTTGGGAAAGTTGGACCTTCTTGATGATCTTGAGCTTGTTATTGAATGTTGGAGAGCAACCCTTGCACTTGGGTGGTGATGAAGAGTAGTTAATTCACCATGCTTGGTGAAAAAGATGATGAAAAGTGAAGGTTGGAAAAGGATTTGGATGTGGAAATCATGCTGACTTTTAGAGAGGTTTTCTGAGTTCGCTGAGAGTGAAGGATTTCAAATCTTGGCTCTCTTGTAATGAGGTTATGCCATCCTTTTTATAGGCCTAGGTTATTTCCAATCGGCATAGGCCTAGTTCTGCCAATCGAAAGGTGTTTTTAGGCACACTGCCGATAGGCAGGATTTGGAACCTGCCGTTTAGGAGTCTCTTTCAGGTTCCTTCGAAAAAATGGTTGTAAAATGAGAACCGTTGACCCGAATCGCACACGGGGGAAAACTACTGGAAAGTTACTTCAGAGACCCTCAAAAGTCCTTGGACTAGTCAAGGGTCTGGGAGTTGTCTTTGGGACAAATGTGGCATGGAAACGCTCGTCGATCCATCCTTTGGACGGGGGATCGTCGGACGCCAACGGATCGTTCGTCCGCATAGTAAGTTATAATCGCACACGGGGTAGACCGTTGGAAAGTTTATGAGATGTACTTCGACATTAAAAAGAGTTTGACTCGGTTTATGGAGTTGAATTTTGGTCAACTGGGTCCTGGAAGGGTCCGGTGGTCTTTCAGAGTAAAATAGATCGTTCGTCCGTGTCGTAAGTTAGAATCGCGCATGGGGCAGACTATTGGAAAGGTGTTTCAAAGTCCTTTGAAGATTAATTTAGTCTCAGTGGAGAGGAAGAGTTAATTTTTGCCAAACGGAGACTGGGAGGGTCCGGTGGCCTCTTGATCAAGTTTCGGGGGAAAATTGGTCGTTCGTCCATACCGTAAGTCAGAATCGCGCATGGGGTGGACCATTGAAAAGGGGTTTTAGTCACCTTTGAAGATTTATTCAGTCTTGATCGAGCTAAAGACTTTTACTTTTGGTCAAATGGATCATGGGAGTGCTTGATGGCCTCTAGGTCACTACTCGGGGGTATGACTTAGGTTTGTAGTGATGAAGGTAGGTGCTAGGGTCCTAAGGAGAATTTAGATGGGTGCTATAATGGGGTGTCTACTGACCCCTTTTAGGTCTAGGGGGCAAGAATGTCCATTATTTAAAGGAGACCATTTATTCGATCATTAGTATTGTTGTCGAATAATCTTTTTAGCAATAATAAATCGTTCATGTGAAGCCCAAATTCCTCGCTATGGATTTTCTTCATTACTTGTTCAATGACGACCCCTGCTATGCATTGTAAATGGGATCCATTGAAATTTCTCTTAAATAGTGCTTTCTAATAGATGATGTACTAAGCTGTGAGCTTGTGAAGAGTCTCCCGATGTTTCTTGACGTCTCCTTAGGGATACTAACCATGTTTCAGGTGGCACAAACTATCATAATACCATAACCGAATATGCCCTAAGTTTGTTTTCAAGCACGAAAACCCCAGAAGCATAATTAGTAGGATTTATGCATGAATACCTTTGTTTAAGGGAATATTTTTGGTGTAGAAAGTCTCAAATTTAGGAAATTTTGCTGAACGAATTCTACAGATAGTGGTGGTACCCACTCGTATGCCCATGTTCTATTGGGAGATTGATTAACTACCTCCATTATGTTATTGCTCGGAAATACCACTAGTTTTTGTTTTCAATCTTCCAAATCATTCTCGTAGGAGATCCAGACCCATTTTTTAGGATCCTTCGATAAAAAGATTCATCTCTTCAGAAAAATAGGAGGTAAAACCAATGAAGATTTATTTTTTCAAATGGAAAATTAAAGTTTATCAGAAGTTTGGTATAATATTCTTGAAAATTTGGCTTTTTATGATTACATCAAAATAATTCTACAAAAGGGGGATTATTGAGGGCGTGATCAATGGATAACGGGGATGGAATAGCGGTTTATGGATTTATCAATAGGTAAATGTTGCACCAATACCCAATTAAAGGGTCACTGTGGTACCAATCAAAAAGGCGATTGTTGCTAATGGATGATAAAATGGATTTTGAAATTTACTTACATTCTCTAAAAAAGGTTATATGAATCTTATTCTTTTGCGAGCTCAATGTGGTAACAATGAGTTGGCATGGGTTGTTTCTGAACTTAAAAAGGGGTCATTGTTATTCCATTGGGCCTAACTATAGAGGACAAGGTTGCCAATGAATCGACAAAATCGTTTCTCGAGTAAGAGAGGTATGGTTAGGTAACATCCTTGAATTGGGAGCCAAATTCTAGAAGGTGATCATGGAAGGGTAGGAGATTCTCGTCTTTGACTTCCTATTTTTTAGAGGACTTGTCCTATAATGAGTGTCTAATCTCGACATACTGAGAGGTATCCGATTCCTTTCTCAAGAGAACATTGGAGGCCCATATTTCAAATTATATATTTTGTCATGTTATTAGTTCAAAGCAAGTACAACTTCATGGAAATGGGAGTGTGGGAATCATCGGGTGTGAACACGAGTGTCCCAATTCCATATCCCTTGTTATTAGAAACTTTGTAAAAGAACATCTACCACCGGAGCTCTTCATCATACGTAAAAAGAATATCCTCGTTCAAGAATTAAAAAATCCATCCATCATCTTTTCCAGTGGGATTTCTAGCCTGGTAATAAGATACGGGTGTTCCTTTGAAGGATTTCTGTGTGACATAGGTGTTGTTTATGTTGGCTAACAACAACAACCAATGAGCTATGTGGCTGGATAAGGTAGGTTTATTTAGCTGGTAACTTTTGGGAATTATTCGAGACACCAACCTGATGGGGAATGCAAGAATATAGTGTCGATGTTTTTAAGTGACCCAAAGTAGGGTATCACACACCTTTTCCAAAGCCGTATAGTTCACTTCATACCCTGCCAATTCTTAACTAGCATAAGAGACGGATTTCTCCTTGTACGATTCTTCTATGTATTGGGATAGCATAACCCAGTTGTAGTGTTTGTGATAGTTAAGTCTAAGAGAAAGGGTAGATCAGGTTGTGGTGGCATGAGAATCGAGGTTCGAGTGAGGTATTGATTTTTTTTATTGAAGGCTTCTTGATATTCATCATTCCAAACTTTGGTTGAATATTTTCATATAAGTTTGAAGATGTGCTCAAATATGGAATTAATATTGATGATGAATTGGGTAATTCATTTCATCCTGACAAAGAAACCCGAACTTCTTTCTCAATTTGAGGCGGGGGATTTTTGAGAATTTCAGTAAGTTTAGTAATGCATTAATTTATAGCTCTTTCATTGACTAAGAAGCCAAGGATTTTACCCTGTATGACACCAAAAATGAACTTTTGTGGATTAAGATACATTTATTATTGACATAGTCATTCAAAGAATTTCCTCAAGGCAATAATGCGACCTTGTCGAGTTTTGGACTTGATGATCACATCATAAACGTATACCTTGACTTATTTATGCACAATATCATGGGGTTGATAATATTTTCCCTTTTGAATGTAGCTCCGGTATTTTTATGATCAAATATGATTACAATGAAGCAGAAGTTACCCCATGGGTGGTAAAAGTAGTCTTATCATGGTGGTCGGGATGTATCTTGATCTTCTTATACTCAAGAAAATACATTAACGAATGGATTGAGGGCATGATTGGATGCATTATCTATGATCATATCAATTTTGGTCAAAGGGTAATCATCTATTGGGGAATATTTATTCAAATATCGATAGTCGACACAATTGCATACTATTCCTCTTAATTTGGCATATGGATGATGTTGGCAAGACAAGTTGAGTACTCGATTATAGGGATAAAACATACATTCAACTACTTGACCACTTCATCTTTAACCTTAAGGGACCATTCATGGGCGTATCTTTTTTACTTTCTATTTGACGGGCTTGCATTGCAGATATGTAAGGATCTCATGGTGTACTATCTATGGGTCGATGCTAGTCATATCATTATAAGATCATGCAAAGATTTCCACAAATTTTCCATAAGATCTTTAAATTAGGACTAGTCATGCTCCTTAAGGGTTGAACCTATTCTAATCTTGCATAGAGTGCTATTAGAACCATGATTAATGACAATACTCTCCTCATCAGTAGTTCAAATGCGGTTATGTAATTTGATTTTTCCCTTATTGAGATCACATAATAATTTTTCATTCATTTGATCATGTCCATCAATTTTTTTTATTAGAATCAATGCAATTAATATAAGGAACAATAAGATGCTCAAAATCTTCATTTATTTAATTAGCCAACTGATTTTAGTATCAAAGGAATCGAGTTAGCAATCTTGGGGTCAAGGGTTTCACCTTATATATTGGGCCTTCGATCCAGGTGAATTTTTCTTCAAAAATTATCATAAATACCATCTTGAGCTTCTTTTTGTCAACATCATCCCATGGGTCAGGTATGCCTCAATAAGGGAAACCCTCACCCTCTTTGACAAAATGCCCATTCAGAGAGTCCTCGAAAATGAATTATTTCTTCTGCAATACTCTCTTTTTATATAGTTGACGAATATCCATGAGCTCAGTTGGATATGTATTATATCCCATACCACACGAAGATAATACTTCTTTCAGGATAATTGGCTCAAGGATTCCCTGTTGCCGATGGTCCATCCCCATCTCGAGTATAAAATGCAAGTTCTTGAATATCTGGATCACGCTGATATTTCCATGTGGGCTATACTTAGGAATAACTTTGTCTTTGAAGTACTTTCCTATTAGAAAAGGCAGTGGATAAATTTTGAGGCCCGAGAGATATATATCATTCGCATTGTGCTGGATCTCAAATATCGAGTTGCTCGTACTGATTCCATAAGAATTATCATTATCTTCGATAATGGTGATGACTTGTTTATCAGTGAAGAATTTTAATTTATAATGGAGATAAAAGGCCAATTGAAATAGGAAAGAATGGCACTGAACTAGAATTCCATCCGAGGACATATCGAGACAGCCCCTTGCGTGTGAGATATCGAAAACATAATTGTTTTGCAGATTATTGCCATAGGCACACCCAATGGAAGATGTAGGTGAGAGATAACTGACTTGTAATCCTAGGCATCTGAATGTTCTCAATGGATAAACATTCAGGTCAAGCCATTATTAACAACACAAATGGGACTATCTTATTGAGGACTTCTACATAGATATTAAGGGCATAATTGTGATCTAGGATAACTTTTGGAATCTCATCATTGGAGAAGGAGATGAGTCTTGTATCAGTCTAAGTTCCAACTATCTAGACTACCTCTTCAGGGGAGGTAGAGGGCGGAACCGTAGGTCCAGTGATAATCTTGATCGGAGCATTCCTGTAAAGTTAGGAAGACAAAAAGAGTACCCATAGGGTGATGTTGGATTGATTTTTCTTAAAATTCTAGAGGATCTTACTTTTTCAATCGATATTACAAGAATTGGGATTTCTTTAGCAATCCCTTTTCCTTTATCTATGGGTGCACTTGTTGATGGGAGGATTGGATCGTTATAATATTATCTCGATTGAATCATATGGTTCATATATTCTTAAAAGAACAAAATCCCAGTGTCTTCATCTATTTCTTATGTGAAAGATATTTCATTAATTCTCGATAGCGGTTATTCGAAAGAGATCATTCTACAAAAAGAGGCCATTGGGCTGATGATTTCATCATTGATTAACCATCGGATTTGTCTGAATGATCAGAGTTATATCCCCATCTAGTAACATTAATTCTTTCTCTTTGAGAAAAGTTTATACATTCTATAATATTAATCGATTCATCATATTAGTCTTCCTATGTGATAAAAAAATATTAGAATGAAGATTCTTGAGACCCCTTGAATTTCAGTGCTATTAATAGATTGCGAGATTCAAATATATTCTTCTTCTTGACACATTATTTTGACAAAACTTGAACAATGTCATCTAAACTTAATTCTTTCAAAGTTATAAACCAACCGTTCAGCTAATGGGACCACTTCTCGAATTCAATGCACTACGCCAAAACTGGCAATTGGTCACGGCCAAAATCCCTAACCAAGACTGTGGGTCGCAGACTTGGGTCGTGACCATTTCGGGTGTGAATAATTTCGTGGGTCATGGCCCAAGTCCGTGAATACAAAATGGTCACGACAAATGATCGCAGACTTGGGCCGTGACCCACACCACGAGGGGGGAAAATAGTCGCGGCCCAAGTCCGTGATAAAAATTGGTCGCGGCCAAAGTCCGTGACCCATACCGTGACGAAAAAAATGAAAAAAATGGTCGCGGACTTGGGCCGTGACCCACAACCGTGAAAAAAATTAGTTGCGGCCAAAGTTAGCGACCCACGCCGCGACGGAAAAAAAATGAAAAAAATGATCGCGGACTTGGGTCGTGACCCACAACCGTGACAAATATTGGTCGCGGACCAAGTCCGCGACCCACGGCTTGACGAAAAAAAAAGAAAAAAATGGTCACGGACTTTGGTCGTGACCATTTTTCGTCACAGTTGGGGGTCATGGACTTTGGCCGCGACCATTTTTATGCACGACAAAAAAAATAATAATGGTCATGGGTAAAGTCCATGACCATATTTAACTATAATTTTAAAACAAATGTCCATTTTTTTTCCAATCCTAAAATCGGAGGTCTTGTGACTGCACGATTGCAAATATTTATTACTGGCAAAAGAAAAACAATCACAAATTACGAATCGGGAACGTTGTTAATAAACAAATATATATACTAATTTAAAAATATTACGCGTTGTAATAATTCACAGACCAAAAAGAATTTGAGCAGAGTTTTCTCTATTTTTGTACATTCCAAACCCTGTGTGACACCCCAATAGTTAAAACCAATAATTTAAAACTTTACATAATTTATAATTTAAGGATCAACCAACAAATATACTGGAACAAACAATCCAATTAATTAAACATCCAACTAAGTAATTCCAACATTAAAACTTAAAGGAAAACATCTTGACAGTAAAAAACCCGAAAGTACAAATACTGGAAATAAATAAATCACAATATCCGATAAGCATCTGAATAATGGAAAAGGACAACACATGCCCAACTGAATAAATAGTGCTAGAATTGGAATCAACAAATGAGGTCGTCTAAACAAAAGGCCTGCAACTCCCACCTAAGCTGCAGTGCTTTCCTTCCAAAGGATCCAATGCAAGACGCCCTTGTGGCTGGGCACCTGTAATACATACATATATATACAAGAGAGAAAAGAAAATGGAAACGGGTCAGATCCCGATTCTAAAAATGATTTAAAATTTGTTTAGCAAGTATTTAAAATGTTTACTGGCCAATGCAACAACATATTAGTGCGGCACTCCCTTGAGAATTTCGCACCTCTTTTCTAATGTGCACGCTTATCGCCCTAACCTTCCCAACGGGTTAACTTATCTTGTCTTAGGTTGCTCGTAAGACTTAAACTGACAAATTCAATTGTTTAAGAGGTTAACTTCATTTAACAACAAAGTTCTCATTTAAACCTTATTTACTAATAAAGTTTCTCAGTAACATATTATACTTTTCAAACACTTATTCCCAAATTGATATAATTATTCATTTCTTATTTACCATAGACACAGTAGGTAGTTCCCAAATTCCAGATTTAAATATATATATTAAATACTCATATAATATATATATTCTAACAACACCCCACATAATAGTTATGGTGCGAGCATACTCTGCTATCCAGTCCCCGTACCACTCGTGCTAAGGGAAATACAAGTTCGGAATCACTCTCGAACTGTATTGAAACAAAACAAAAACAATATTGAGGCGAAGCATAGTTTCCAAGTCTCTAAGAGGTCATCACATGCCCTCACGTCTCTTAGGACCGTATAACTATCGATCCGATAGCCTATACCAAAGGATTTCTATCTTCTAGGGTATGAGTCAATATCTCCCATAAAGGTCCCATCGAGATAAGACTATCCCAGCGCGGTAA
Source organism: Sambucus nigra (assembly GCA_949130495.1). Lineage (NCBI taxonomy): Eukaryota > Viridiplantae > Streptophyta > Magnoliopsida > Dipsacales > Adoxaceae > Sambucus > Sambucus nigra. The sequence continues at coordinate 146,886,679 of OX422210.1, read as the reverse complement.
CCTCAGGGATAGCAAGTAGCGCGGGCATGATTTTTACACGTATATAGTATGTGAATAAACACAGTCATATAAATATATTACTATTACCATATCAAGTTTAGGTACATACTCACGATCCATAATTATGATATGTTTCCTTTTTACTTGTTATTTAGTTATCATGTATAACGTTTGCCTCTTACCTTAATTTGTGGGATTATCCTAACTTATCAAGTGACATTCGTGGATTTGTATCCTCCAAAGTGTAATTTCAGTAGGTACTTATTTATTTTCCAATGTAACTACCTTACACGTCTCCCCCTTTAATACATAGTTCCATCGTCCCTTATATGCAAACATCCATGAAAAATGTAAATCTCGTCTTACATTAAAGGTTTCATATTTTTAATAAGTCCTACTAGTCTTCTTAATCTCCCAAAATATTTTAATAAGGATGTCCAAAGATTATTACTCATTTAAATTGAATTCAACTATTTAGAAGGGGAAATATGAGTCTGCCAGGAGAGGTCGATCGATCGATGGCAGGAGATCGATCGATCAAACAGGTATGGCGAATCTGCAGAATACCAGTTACGGGTTCTATCATCCAACATCATCAAAATCCAAATTCTTAACTCCCAAACTCCCAGAAATTTATACCACAAACATTCTAAACCCAGATTAGCAATATTCTACGTAAAGCATGCGAGTTTTCATCAAGATTCATGGATTAAAAGGACCAAAACTTATATAATTCTCATGAACCCTAGAAATTTCTTTAACTTAGTTATTCTTATTCTTTTCCCAGAATTTCTACTTCTAAACCAATATAAATTCGTGGTTCAACCTCTACCTGTGAAAGGGATTTCCAGATTATTGATTATATCACTACAACATGCGATTTCTAATCACCAACATGGGTTTTCTTTCATAAAAACTCATCCTAATAAACCCTAGAGTAATATGAATGAAGAATTAACGAAATTAAGAAAGATAAATACTTTCTTGGGAATTTTTATTTCTGATTTGTGGATGAAATCGGTGTGGTGGTGATCCTCGTTACGCGATCTATCGTTTGGCGGCGACGACGGCGCAAACGGAGGAGTTCTTGGCCTAGAACTCTTGGGCAAGCTCTCTCTTTCCTTCTACAATGGCCGTCACTTGTTTTTGGTTGTGTTAACCCTAGAAGGCAGCCCTAAGCATCTGATATAACCTTACAATTTTCGTGGGTTTTCAGGCTTAAAAATGTAAAATATCCAAAATGCCCTCCCGTGGTGTTAATTAGGCCTAAAAATGCCCCGAGACCCAAACTAAACCCCCGGGTACATTATTTTGACTATCTCGACCCTTCCGGACACTTTGGCCCACTCGAAATGACCATACGGGTGACTTATAATTTATTCACTTTTATTAGTCAACATTTAGTCCCGACACGACACGGGCGCGTCCCGACCTAAATTTCCAAATTTATCATTTTATTCACTAATGACATTTAATAGAACTAATATTATATATTACTTTGTTCATTTGTAATATTCAACAAGTTTCCAATAATTACTAACTCTCGTCACGTTAGGAATTATAAAAATAATTAATTTCTGAATTTATATTAAATTAATAACACATTAAATTTAATAAATCCCCAAAATTTAGAAAGCATAAAAATACGGGGTATTACATACTTCCCCCCAATAACGAAATTTCGTCCCGAAATTCGGAAAATAAGGCCTACCTGGTAAAACACATTTTGGATACCTTAACAGTATGCAACCTATCCACATAGTAAGGCGTTCAATCACTATAGTCCCCGCCTCACAGCAAGCTGGTTTAACACTCTTCATTAAAGATATTTCACATTGTGCTCCTATCCGAAAACATTCTCATAAGACACGCATATACACTATTTATTTCCATTATGTCAGTGTCATTGGGAGGTCTCACCTCACTACATGACAACTACTCGAATTTTTCTAAACACAAAACTCCCATTCTGGGAGAAACCATACGAACATCTGACCACACTTGTTCACCCCAAACAGTCGTGGACTTCCACCATAGTCGTTGGATTATTCTCGACCGATACAAAATTCTGATTATCCGCTCACCTCTAAACATGCGCGGAGGGAGAATAGTTAAGGTTTTTCCTTACCAAAACTTCAATAAGCATCTCGTTCACGACAAACAGGTACGAGTGTTTCCACGAAACTCTACCCTACTGTACTTCACGTGCTAGTTATATCCGTTGTGGGAATGAAATGAGCATCACGCCTAAAAAAAATTTCTTCGCTCGGCCTCACTAATCGTTAATCACCGTGCGCCTGCTCCTTGGCTCTGGGTGATACCTCCCACTCATAATGAAACGTTATCTCCGTTGTTTTCCGGCGTGATCCCTTCCTTTCAAAAGAAGACTGGGGCACATTAGTTAATATTATAAATCACCCCAAAGGAATCTCAATCACTTCCTTCCTGGGCGATTTGTTTCACACGTTCGGATGAACCCTTGATCTTGTCTTGAAGATGGTAACCCATTCGAGAAATTTTTACCGACTCTATCGGCCTTTACCGTTATAGGAATTGTCGATAGCCACATAATTCTATGTTTTATCTCCTTATTTCAACCGATCTCTATCTATGAGTGGTGCATGGAGAGACTACTCACTATGTCCTGCTAAACATCGTGTTTTCCTAGACACGTCTCATATTAGGTGACACTGAATACTCCCTTCTTTCCTTGGCGTGTACCAAAGGTCCTGGCCCTTGTACTTTTCTCCACGAAGTGTAATTCTGGACCTTTTAGACCATACTAACATCATCTCCCATTGTATGTGCAAGTCGCTTTCACGTTTGACTAATTACAACTCCGCCCCGAGCGTTCTCCACAATGATTAAATTCCCTTCTCAAAGAATACCCCTTTTTAAATGGCTTTCCACATCCTTCCAACCAAATTCGGGTGAGTTACTCTAATCACACCCGTATATGTATATGTATATATATATGTATTATCGTTCTTCATGCGATGTTTAATTCCCTCTACGATTCTATCTCGTTATGCTAGTCCCACAAACATATATTCCTCACGTACATTCCCACGTCCCTCCCACTCGGACGATTTTTACATCAGCTAACCAGGATGTCCACCTTTGTAACACCCCGACCGCCCGGGGAGAGCGAACGGAGCGCTACTCACCGATAGAATTACCTGTTTCCCACAAAATACGAGGTCTAGATCATCTAAATCCCACAATCAACAAAAGAGGGACTACAAATCTCAAATCTCTTCAGATAAATACAACAATTCTCTCGAATAAGTAAAATAATTAAAATAAATCACTAATGATCTATACATACAAACAAATACAAGTCTCATCTCTTGTATTTACAAACTCTTCCAAGATAATCCACGGTAAAATCATCTAAACTCTTTATTTCCCTTGTGTTCCGAATGCATTTACAACACTTGGGTACTTTCAATCAACCTAGAAATAAAAAACTTTTAAATCCTCCTATCATCGTTCCACCTCTCAACTCATGGCGTTAAAACAAAACTTTCAATGCATTCTTACCACACAATCGGCTTTACCGGCCTTAAATCATAATTCAACTTCCATCTTACATATACAATTACATGTTCCTTATACGACCGAGGTACTGAACTCATGGACTACTCACCCGAAATCTCCCTATTCCCAACCTTACGCTAAGTTTCATGCGTGGTATGTCTAGCAAAGCGAAATCCAAACAAGGAACCCCCCGATGCACTACTACCTAGCGTTGTCTTTTATCAAAATCTGTTAGGTCCTCCGTCCATATCATGTACCCCTTTACTCCGTTCCTTGACAGACAAGTTCCATCATTTCCCGTAATTATACCTACATAAAGAACATTTCGCCAATCCACTATCATCCAGTATTGGTGGTAATCAATATTTGCAAATCTCTTACACATACAATCAGGACTCTCAAAATCCTGATCCCAAACATAGGAGTCTAACTCTTAACTATTACATCTCTAAAGGGTTGGTATATCATTGTTCTCTACCTATCACCAAGTCCTAAGCGCTCCACATGATAATGTGTCAAATCTTTTCGCTCAACAGTAAACCCAATATATACTGAATCATAAGAATAAAGTCCCTACGCACACCGGTATCGAATATCTCGAGCCCACTATCCCTCCCAAAGTATCTTGGATAGATAATATAAGTGCGAGTCCAACCCTCTTGCAGGTAAGGCCTCACCAGAACAAAACATGTTGCACTAATGCAACCACTCCGATAGTCTTGCACTAACTACCCACGATCATACTGACCATTTCTATAAAGTTGTAATCAATACCATATTATACTTGTATATCACATAACTAAAACGAATAACCTCAATATATAACACTATTAATATACTCACTCATCCTCCGCGGATAGCACTAAGGAAAATCCTGCTACACTAGGGAAAAATATTCACACAGTAATATCCTTTGTAGTTATACACAATAAACTCATCTCATATGTTAATCTAGCAATGAACAAAATATAACGACTCGCTCGTATCACATGAAACATGCCTCATCCTTCGAGGATAACCGTCATACTTCTACCTTCCCATTCGTATTGGCAAATCCTTCCTCTGGGCGAGGCATTGCCACTAAACACCTTTCCCACCCCGAATGGCGGGGATAATACTCCTACCGAAACGCTAGTATGACAATAACGACCTTATACTCATGCATATCTAACATTAGTATTGATCGCGGTTAAAAATGAAGTTATCAATTTCTATATTTGCACTCTTTCAAATAAAGAAAATCAAAGACTCTTTCCCCCAAATGTTGAGTCTACGCATGACACCTTACTCGTCGTCGGGGATAATAACCCTAAGGCTCATAAAAATTAATAGCCCTAAAACAGTGCGGTGCCCCGGTGCCAATTAAAACTCAACCCATAGAACCCAGTATAAGGAACGTACCTTTTATCTTGATTGGAGCCTGAGGTGTTGCTATCTGGTGGACATTGCATACACGTCCATACTGTAATTGCCTCTGCTGAACTGAGGCTGCATGAATGGCAGGTGGAGCTAGCTTCTGTGGTTTATTATTGGCTCCCTTCTGCCATGGGGCCCCATTCCTCTCTAGGCAATCCTGACGCCTATGACCATTCCTGCCACATTGGAAGCACTTCCCTCGAAACTGTCTCACTTCACTACGTTGTTTACTAGTCTCGCTTTTTCTTTGGTCTTACTGGCCTTGGTAAGAAATTTGCGAAAAACGATCTCAGGTTGAGGGCAATCCCTCCACTTATGACCTGATTGTACACATTTATAGAAGAGTTCCGAAATTCCTCACTAGTCGGGTTGTAGTTTCTCCTCAGTCTGATTCGGACAAGATTGATGTTTATGACCGTTCCTTCCACATTTGAAACACCTCTTTGTGACTTCATTTTAACCCCAACCTTGTTGGCCCTGACACTTTTGGCCTTTTACATAAATTTTGTTACTTCTGGAACTGTCTCGGTCTTGATTGGTTTGTTATCGCAATTTCGGTGCCTTCGCACAATTGTCAACTTTAGTCAGCTGCATATCATTAACCTCTCTAGGTCTTTTGCCTCCTCTAAGCTGCATGCTGCGTTCGTGGTACTGTAAGACTGCAGTGGTAACTGCTTGTGCCACAATGCCCCCAAATTCGGCGATTGGTACCCTTTTCGGAGACACCTGAGGCTTGAGTTGTCCTTTCTCATTAACTTCCCCAATGGTATTAGGTTGTTCGTCCTGATGGGCCATCTAAAAGTTTTAAAATTTAATCTGAATAAGTTCAACATTCACATCGACAAATCGCAGAAGCACGAATTTCCAACACATAAATATGAATACAACATTCCTAATGTTAGGGCTCTAAATTAAAGACGCTAAGCTGGAAACGAGATAAGCCGTACAGATCCTAAAGGACACTAGAACCTGATCATCTGATACCACCTGTGACACCCCGCTTAATTAAATACCGGGTGATCGGTCCTTTATTAAATTATAATCAAGGTGAACGGTCGGTTCATTCTTAGCATCACTGTCGAAAAATAACTTTTCCAATTTAAACACCCTAAATAATTAAGCTAAGTGTCAAAACCATTTTATACATTACTTTCCAAATTTTATTTAAAACCAATAATTTAAACCTTTACATAATTTATAATTTAAGGATCAACCAACAAATATACTGGAATAAACAATCCAATTAATTAAACATCCAACTAAGTAATTCCAACATTAAAACCTAAAGGAAAACATCCTGACAGTAATAAACCCAGAAGTACAAATACTGGAAATAAATAAATCACAATATCCGATAAGCAACTGAATAATGGAAAAGGGCGACACATGCCCAACTGAATAAATAGTGCTAGAAGTGGAATCAACAAATGAGGTCGTCTAAACAAAAGGCCAGCAACTCCCACCTAAGCTGCAACGCGTTCCTTCCAAAGCATCCTATGCAAGACGCCCCAGTGGCTGGGCACCTGTAATATATACATATATATACAAGAGAGAAAATAAAATGGAAACGGTTCAGAGCCCGATTGTAAAAACGATTTAAAATTTGTTTAGCAAGTATTTAAAATATTTACTGGCCAATGCAACAACATATTAGTGCGGCACTCCCTTGAGAATTTCACACTTCTCTTCTAATGTGCACGCCTATCTCCCTAACCTTCCCAACGAGTTAACTTATCTTGTCTTAGGTTGCTCGTAAGACTTAAACTGACAAATTCAATTGTTTAAGAGGTTAATTTCATTTAACAACAAAGTTCTCATTTAAACCTTATTTACTAATAAAGTTTGTCAGTAACATATTATACTTTTCAAACACTTATTCCCAAATTGAAATAATTATTCCTTTCTTACTTACCATAGACAGAGTAGGTAGTTCCCAAATTCCATATTTAAATATATATATATATATATATATATATATTAAATACTCATATAATATATATATTCTAACAGCACCCCACATAATAGTTATGGTGCGGGCATACTCTGGTATCCAATCCCCGTATCACTCGTACTAAGGGAAATACAAGTTCGGAATCACTCTCGAACTGTATTGAAACAAAACACAAACAATATTGAGGCGAAGCATAGTTTTCAAGTCTCTAAGAGGTCAGCACATGCCCTCACGTCTCTTACGACCGTCTGACTATCGATCTGATAGCCTGTACCAAAGGATTTCTATCTTCTAGGGTACGAGTCAATATCCCCCATAAAGGTCCCATCGAGATAAGATTGTCCCAGCGTGGTAACCTCAGGGATAGCAAGTAGCGCGGGCATGATTTTTACACGTATATAATATATGCATAAACACAGTCATATAAATATACTACTATTACCATATCAAGTTTAGGTACATACTCACGACCCATAATTATGATACTTGTCCTTATTACTCCTTATTTAGCTATCACGTATAACGTTTGCCTCTTATCTTAATTTGTGGGATTATCCCTACTTATCAAGTGACATTCGTGGATTTCTTTCCTCCCAAGTGTAATTTCAGTAGGTACTCATTTATTTTCCAACGTAACTACCTTACGCGTCTCCCCCTTTAATACATAGTTCCATCGTCCCTTATATGTAAAAATGCCCGAAAAATGTAAATCTCGTCTTACATTAAAGGTTTCATATTTTTAATAAGTCCTACTAGTCTTCTTAATCTCCCAAAATATTTTAATAAGGATGTCCAAAGATTATTAATAATTTAAATTGAATTCAACTATTTAGAAGGGGAAATATGAGTCTGCAAGGAGGGGTCGATCGATCGATGGCAGGAGCTTGATCGATCGATGCGTCAATCGATCGATACTCCTGGCTCGATCGATCGATCAAACAGGTATGGCGAATCTGCAGAATACCAGTTACGGGTTCTATCATCCAACATCATCAAAATGAAAATTCTTAACTCCCGAACTCCCAGAAATTTATACCACAGACATTCTAAACCCAGATTTGCAATATTCTACGTAAAGCATGCGAGTTTTCATCAAGATTCATGGATTAAAAGGGCCAAAACTTATATAATTCTCATGAACCCTAGAAATTTCTTTAACTTAGTTCTTCTTATTCTTTTCCCAGAATTTCTACTTCTAAACCAATATAAATTCATGGTTCAACCTCTACATGTGAAAGGGATTTCCAGATTATTGATTATATTACTACAACATGCGATTTCTAATCACCAACATGGGTTTTCTTTCATAAAAACCCATCCTAATCAACCCTAGACTAATATGAATGAAGAATTAACGAAATTAAGAAAGATAAATACCTGCTTGGGAATTTTTATTTCTGAATTGTGGATGAAATCGGTGTGGTGGTGATCCTCGTTACGCGATCTATCGTTTGGCGGCGACGGCGACATAAACGGGGGAGTTCTTGGGCAAGCTCTCTCTTTCCTTCTCCAACGGTCGTCACTTGTTTTTGGTTGTGTTAACGCTAGAAGACAACCCTAAACATCTGATATAAGCTTACAATTTTTGTGGCTTTTCAGGCTTAAAAATGTAAAATGTAAAATGTAAAATGTCCAAAACGCCCTCCCCAGGTGTTAATTAGGCCTAAAAACGCCCCGAGACCCAAACTAAACCCCCGGGTACATTATTTTGACTATCTCGACCCTTCCGGACACTTTGGCGCACTCGAAATTACCATACGGGTGACTTATAATTTATTCACTTTTATTAATCAACATTTAGTCCCGACACGACACGGGCGCGTCCCAACTTAAATTTCCAAAATTGTCATTTTATTCACTCATGACATTTAATAGAACTAATATGATATATTACTTTGTTCATTTGTAATATTCAATAAGTTTTCAATAATTACTAACTCTCGTCACGTTAGGAATTATAAAAATAGTTAATTTCCGGATTTATATTAAATTAATAACACATTAAATTTAATAAATCCCCAAAATTTAGAAAGCATAAAAATACGGGGTATTACACCCTGTAAATATAAAACCTGCTTAATATAAAGCCCGAACGACCATCAAAATTTAACAATCAAATTACAAAAGCCCGCATGACCATAAAACTAAACAATAAATGACCACACGGCTGTAACACATAAAAAAACATAATCACGAATTCCCAAACCATTATATAAACAATATTCATGTAGTAAACCATTGCCTTCTTCATTTGTTCCATATGCAAAAATCCTACAAATGATAGGATACAAAAAAAAATTCTATCAGTAACCAAGTAGTTTTACAAAATAAATTATTTAAGCTGAAAATTGCATATATGAGTTATAATTATCAAGATTTCAATGTTTTTAAGCCTAAGTCTAGAAATAAGAATATATCGTTGTATTCTCAAATCGGGGGTCCCGTGATCGCGCGGTCAGTTCGTACGAGTTACATTGGTCTCGTGCGAGGTTTTGGTGCACTCACGGGGTCATTCGGGGGATGTTTCGGGTTTCCCCCACTAACGCCATGTTTCGCCTAAGTCTAAAAATATGCAAATTATCGCCTTATTCTCAAATTGGGGTCCCATGATCGCGCGGTAAATTCGTACGAGTTATATTTGTCCTGTACGAGGTGATGGTGCCACTCACAGGGCCTTTTGGGGGCTGTTTTGGGTTTTCACCCACTAACGCCATGTTTTTAAGCCTAAGTCTACAAATATGAAAATTATCGTTATATTCTCAAATCGGGGGTCCTGTGATCGCGTGGTCAGTTCGTACGAATTACATTGGTCCCGTGCGAGGTGTTGGTGCCACTCACGTGGCCGTTCGGGGGCTATTTCAGCTTTACGCCCTCTAACGCCATGTTTTTTAGACCAAGTCTATAAATATGTAAATTATCATCGTATTCTGAAACGGGGGGTCCCGTGATCTTGTGGTCAGTTCGTACGAGTTACATTGGTCCCGTGAGAGGTGTTGGTGCCACTCACGGGGCCGTTCGGGAGCTGCTTCGACTTTTTGCCTACTAACGCCATGTTTGTTAGCCTAAGTATACATATTTTCAAATTATTATCATATTTTAATTTGTATGATCATTTCTAAACCCATAAGGGTCCGACTCCAACACATAATGGTGTTTGCCTGTACTAAGTGCTAATTATTACAATAGTAATAATACTAATTATGGAAGAAATCATTTTCAGATCGCAAACATTTTGAGATAATTTGAGTTAGCTAGGAAGATGCTAAAAGCAGTGATCCTTAATTAGGATTACTAAAAGTAAGACCGTGCCTCCATCACTGTAGTTGAGGCTGTTTTCCCAACTATAAAAGACGGTCTTTTGGGTGAAACTAGTGTTGTGCGTTCATTTCCAAATACAGTATGAATATCTGACACGATTGGTCTATCGATGGAATTCTTGAACACATAACAGATCTACAGTAATGTTCCGAGTGGCATTGATGTCATATTCCATTCCATACCTGAAAAATTAAACCAATTGGCTTAGTTGCATATTATCTTGTAAAAGGACGGTGGAAATAAAACTTTAGGTTGAACACATACTTAAAAGTGTGAGAAAATGAGCAACTCACGTATCCAACAAGACTGAGATAATCTGACGTAGAAAATGGTTGCAACATTTATAACATTAACATCTACTCAAGTTCTAAAGGATTAGAAGTTGCATGACAGTTATATAAACTATTATATAACAGTTATATAAATTGTTATATAATAGTTTATATACCTGTTATATAACAGTTAATGTATATATAACAGTTTATATTAAATAGTTAATAACATTTTATATTAAATAGTTAATAACAGTTATATTAAGAGTTATATAATAGTTATATAATAGTTAATATAACTGTTATATAGTAGTTTATATAACTGTTATATAACAGTTTAGAAATTTTGAGAGAGAGATTCCTCATGTTCATAACAACATCTACATCTAGAGGACAATTGAATATTCAATTTCATAAATTTAGACTGTAGAAGAATTGCATTATGCAAAAGCTTTTAGGAGAAATTATACAATTTTAAAGTTCAGGAGCTACACCATTGGCATTTCCAAATTAAGGAAGCAGGTCTATGAGAATTGCAAAATTTATAAGAAGACTTAAAAGAGAATAGGCCATCTATTGTAAAGGTCCATACCTGAGAGTCCCCCTCCGATATAATAATGTCATCAATTAAGTCAGTTATAGATCTGATTATTTTTATCACATGGGAGCCATAAGAGGCTGAAAAAAGAGAATTTTATATTTTTGATGCACAAAAAAGATAGAGACTTTTATAGGATAGCAAAGACCAACACATCTTCAAACTTGTTGCTTTAATGACACCATTTAAGATTCTAATGTTCAAAACCCATTTATTGAATGAAAGGAAAAGTTCTTTCTACCCATCCGCCCAAGTAAGATAGTTCAATCACTTTATTTGATAAGAAATAAGCCTTTTGCTACAGCTCCGGAGCTGCCAGCTATAACATATTATACCTACATATACCTATTAGTTAACGAACGCTTTCACACCTTTGGTTGCTACTATTCATTTCATACTCGATGAGATGATCTTATTGTTGGTGTAGTAAACGAAGACGATCCTAACGGATGTTGTGTTTTTGCCTTCTAACGCATGTTTTTAAGCTTAAGTCTAGAAATATGAAAATTATCGTCGTATTCTCAAACCGACAGTCCCATGATTGTGTGGGCAGTTCCTACGAGTTACATTGGTCTCGTGTGAGGTGTTGGTGCCACTCACCGGGCTATTCGGGGGCTGTTTCGGGTTTTCACCCACTAAAGCCATGTTTTAGGCATAACTCTAGAAATATGCAAATTATCATCGTATTCTCAAATCGAGAGTCCCTTGATCGCGCGATCCCGTGCAAGGTGTCGGTGCCACTCACGTGGCTGTTTCAGGTTTTCGCACTCTGACGCTAAGTTTTAAGCCTAAGTCTACATATATTCAAATTATCGTTGTATTCTCAAATCGGGAGTCCCGTGATCGCGTTATCAGTGTGTATGAGTTACATTGCTCATGTACGAGGTGTTGGTGCCTCTCACGGGGCCGTTGGGGAGTTGTTTCAGGTTTTCACACTCTAAATCCAAACGATATAAATAAATAAATGAAAACATATCTTTTCTAAACAAAAGAACCGATAAATCACCTACCATTTGCACAAATAACAGGACATTACACTTAAAAGTAGCTGACATTCATACATTAAAGTAAAGTGCAAATACAATGTTAATATCATAATAGGATACAAATAAGATTGACGAGGATAAAATAATATTTTGATACTCAATCTTCCTCTAAATCAACTACAAGATCCTTTAAATTAGGGTTGTCATCAAGAGCTGACTTGAACTGTTTTGGAGCCTTTAATGCGTCTACTTCTGTAGTCATACCCTTTGGTGCATGCACAGCCATAGACCAATTTCCATCGTTTATGTACTTCAAGTATATTACCTTCTTTACGTTCTGAAAGGCACAAATAAAAGACTCATCGACTATGTGGTCTTTAGTCTTCAGCTTTGAGAAATCTACCATAATATGTTTGGAGTCGGGATCAACTTTGCAAGCATTCGTTGTATCCTCCACCTTTACCCAAGAAAAATAGAATACGGTTTATGTTAAATCCAAGTAATCAAGTTCTAGGATTTGTTAACTTATCCCATAATAGGTTAGCATTGTATTCTTTGGATTTTTATCACTTTTGCTAGCGATACAAGTGGTTAAGGAAGAAATTGATATTCCACTATTTTGCGTCAAAATATTTTCTTCATATGGATATAAAATGAAATCAAAACCATTGGTGCGGAATTTCTCAAACTCTTTCGCACGAAAAATAGGACCTTTTGCTAGGCGTGCATGTCTAGAAGAGACATCACCTCTTTTTAAAAGCTGCATTTATTAATGAATTTGTATTAGGGCATGTTTTTACCACACATGAATAAATAACTGCACACATAAAATGTGAAAAGAACCTCTTTGGACACCCATGCCCTAAAATCAGTTGTCGTCCAATTTCTCCTCTGATTTTGGACAATTTCGTTCTCGTACTTCCTACCGAAAAATTGTAGGGTTTAGATCATAAAATAAAAAATAGATATAATCAAAGAAGAAGAATTCAGTAGATACTCACTCTCTTCAGTCTTCGACTTCATCTTGCGATTCGAAGACATGACGAGTTACTTGCTCGTATTGTAGGTTTGTGAGTTTCACCTCTTTAGGGCTCCCAAATGACAATTCGTCCTCAAAATCGTCAGGTTCCTCTATCACTCGTTCTCCACGAGGATTAAACCTCCTCACCTATTGTTCTGGCATATGTTCCCTAGCGTGTAACGATGATTCCACCATTACGTATTCTTCAGCAATCGACTGTCCAATATACCGTGTATTCTTTACATAATCTTTGAAGGTTTTCATGAAGCGCGGATAAGGATACATCCAATGATACCTCACGGGACCACATAATAAAGCTTCATCGCATAAATGCACAAGTAGGTGGATACTGATATCAAAGAATGGCGGAGGAAAATATTTCTCTAATACACAAACTGCCTCAGCTAAAGTTGATTTCATAGCTTTAATGTGCCTTATGTTTACCAATTTTGCACAAAGTAGGGTAAAACACAAATTCATTTTCATCACTGACCGACGAAGATCTTTATGTTCAAAGAAGAAATGCCTAAATAATAAAAGGATTAATTGGATTATTACCTACCAGTCGTGAGACTTGCACTATTTCAAGTCATTTCCTTGGTATCTTACTTCCCTACGTAAATTACAAGAATAACCGGTTGGATTCTTCAAGTTGAACAACGTGTCTAAGAGGATCTTTTTCTTACTAGTAGTCAAAGTGAAATCAGTCGACGGGATAGAAATTCCTTCTATTGTAGGATCTTTTTTTAACCAAAGTCACTTATTTATTTTCCTATCCTGTCGATCTCGGTGGGCCCGCTCTCCATCTTTGGAATGAGATCCACCTAGACATGTTCCTATCAAATGTTATGCAACATTCTTCTCTGTGTGCATCACATCAATTATATGCCTTACACGATGATCTTTCCAATATGGAAAATAAAAATCATTGATCGCCTGGACCATGGCTTCGCTTTATTAGGGTCTTTTGAATCCCCCTATATTTATGCTTTAGGATTACAAACTGGGGTTGTTTGCCTATGTACCTATTCCCCACAGTCATAGCCATCGCCTTCTCCTTAATTTATTGACTAGAAAGATGGACAGGTGTCGTTCTATGCTTGTGACAGACAGGAAAAAAGTTATACTTGTCGTTCCTAAAAGGGTGACTGGTCGGCTAAAATCTACGATGACCCGTGTAACTCACCTTACCACTATGTTTTAACCAACTGGATTCCGTTTCCTCCCCACATATGGGACATCCATAATAACCATGAACATTACAACCGGGCAAGGTCCCATAAGCAGGAAGATCATGGATCGCCCACATCACCGTTACTTTAAGTGTGAACTCTTCACCCTTATGAGAATCGAACACCATCACACCTTTATCCCATAACTCTTTATGTTCTTCGATTAATGATGATAAGAATATATCAATGTCATTATTGGGATCCTTCGGTCCGAGTATCAACAAAGATAACAATGTGAACTCCTTTCTCATCCATAATGTCAGAGAAAGACTTAAAGGCGCCATGAGAATTGGCCAATAACTCTTACTAGTACTTAAATTAACGAAAGGGTTAAACCCATTGGTTGAAATTGGGAGACGAACGTTGTGCGGTTCCTTTGCAAATTCATGGTGTTGTGCATTTAAAATTGGCCAGATGAGTGAATCAACCAGATGACGCATCAAATTCCCACCCACCTCGCATCGATCATGCCATGTCATGGCTTTCGCTATCCACGGTACAGTAAAAAACCGTTTTAACCGTGCCCCAATTGGAAAATACTTTAAAACCTTTTATGGGACTTGTGAGCACTTGAGATTTTTTGCATGTTTGTCCTTTCTATTCTCACAAACCACATATTTAGGCTCACTGCATACAGGACATTCATCCTTTTCTTCGTGATCGTTCTGGTACATTATGAAATCATACTTTCAAGAATGAATAAATTTGTATTTCAATCCTAAACCCTTCATACTCTTCTTCATGGTAGGATAATTGCCTGGTAACGTGTTTTCTTTTGAGAGAATTTCTTTAACCCACTTAAGAATTTTGGTTACGTTGTTCCCAGACAAACCAAATTGACTCTTCAAATTATGAAAACCATTCATTTCATATAATACCGAGTGATCTTCATTGCAATCTTTATACAACGGTCTATCCGTATCCTCTTTCAACCGTATGTATTTCCAATCTCCTCGTAGTTCAACATGAATTTGTTCATTTACTTGGTCATGATGCGCATTATTTGTATCCATAGATCGGTGGTTTTGATGGTTGTGGAGTCCGTAGGCATCATCAATTAAGTCGATAAATGGACGATGTGTTGGGAATCATGTACCACTCCTAATCCTTTGGTCGTTACACGCTCGCGTGCCGATAATTCTTCTAGAACATAAGGCATAAATTTTTCACCATGGTGTGTCCATATTATATAGTCTTGACAGATTACCCACTTTAGTAAATGCAACTCAACATCTTCTAATGACTTATATTTTTCGTTCATACAATGAGTGCATGGACACAGGATCTTCTCACTTTTAAGATTTTTGGAAGCATATTTAACAAATTCATAAATGCCCTTTACATGATTATTTCATGTCCGATTAGTCTCTCCCATCCACAATGTATTGTGGGAAATCCATGTAATAATTTTCAAATTCCAGTCCTGTGGTAATAGGTTAAACAATATTATTACAACTAAAAAAAAAAGAATATTCTTACGACTGAAAGAAAAAAAGTATCATTACAAACGAAACAAAACCAATATTCTTACAAGTGAAGAAAAAAAATATCATTCCAACTGAAGTAAAACCAATATTCTTACAACTAAAACAAAAAATGATTATTACAACTGAAACGAAAGAAAATATTATTACATCTTGGCCAACAGATAAACTGGCCAAGTAATAAAAGATTTGGCATAATTCCTCAATTCCATCCCTTCCCCGCTGTTAACGTACATAGGTACATCTCCACAGTCGTTGCAAATTTCATCGACCATTATCTTAGCCTCACCCTTCTCCAAAGGTCGGCCATGTACTGGAGTTCGAGGAACTATGGAGTTGAGTAGGAACACACCAAAAAACCTCGAATTCCTCATGTCCTTGGTATAGTACTCTTCGCCATAGTCACCGTGAGTTATTGACGATGATCCAAGTCCCGTGACTGGCAGAGGTGCAAGGGAGGGGAATGTTGGAGGATGAGACATTTTAGAGGGAAATGTTGGAGGAGGAGGCATTTGGGATAGCAATGTTGGAGGGGAAAGATGTGTGCCCAACCTTGAGTATGAGTAGGGTAAGGGTAACCTTGAGGAGCCATTGGGGGCCTGTAACTTTCAAAAAAGTTCGCAAGTTTCCCAATTTTATTCGTCAAGAATTCGAAGGTATTTTTAATCTCATGGACATCCCCATCAGTCTTCAACTGGTGCTCCTTTTGGGATGAGATACAATTCTTAACCGACGAATGCTCGTCCACAAGAGGTACAGTGTGTTGAAGTTTTATTTTTGGCATATGTGAGCCAACACCTCTCGTCCTCCCCCTTTTGTCCTTTCCAAAGGTCTGTGTCAGGGCATCAATTTCATGTTCAAGCTCATAAGTAGGGCTCGAATCGGATTGACTACTGACAACCTCTGTTGATTCCAGGGTCTTAGCCAAGTGCGGCGGGAATTTATTATCTTTGTCCCGTCGAGAATGAAGGAATAAGTTGGACCGATTTGGGTTTTTACCGGCATCTGGAACATACTTTGTCCTACGCTCCCATTCATTCTTCAAATCCTCATATGATTTGGATCCCAGCCTATGGATATCAGTTTTTTTAGCCCTATTTCTTTTGTTTTGATCCCTCTAGACAAAAATTTTCTCCTTCGCCTCATTCTCCAAAAAATTATTCCACTGCTCCAACGACATTTCAACATTGGGAGGTAATCTCTCTTTCGAAGCCAAAATATCTGAGCTCGCTGCCTCTTTTGGGAAATGTTTCTTCCAAATATTTCTCATGTATGTCCTTAATCCTTCAGTAACTAGAGATAGAACCCTATTCTTGGAATGGTCAGGGAATGATAAATACTTGCAAAGTTAGCCATGTATGTCATCTTTGACAGCTTGATCAACAAGGTTCCAATTGTCTGGTCCACCGACTCCCACGTTCATTTTCCCAATGACAAACATCAGGCTTTAAAGTTCAACACGTCATTCCTTTCACCCGTCGGGTTATTCTCGAGATGGGAGAACCTAATAGGCTTCTTTCCACTTGATTGGGAAGCATCGGGAGTGCTAGATGGGGGCATTAAAGCAACATGAGTGTTGGATTGGGGCGTATGAGCACTTGGAGTTGGAATTGGTGAGGAGTGAACCATTGGTAGAGTTGTGAATTGATCATCCATTGGTGTTGAGAATCCGGGTTCTGCACGAGATGGTGAACCTCGTTGTGGTGTCACCTCGGCACTTAGTACCATTGGGTTATTTCCTCTCCATATTATCTCCAAAAATGAAAAACTATAAGTGACTAAATAATTATAATAATATTAAATTATAACTAATTAATGAAGCTTATGACTATATATATATATATATATATAGAGAGAGAGAGAGAGAGAGATAAGTAGACACCTTTTAAGAGTAAGAGTTCGAAAAAAGTTCAATGTGTCTGATCTCCATCCATCCGGTATTAGTTTTTAAGAACCTATGAATTTTGCACGTGGCCAACTAAGGGGAATGGTATCTATGATTGATGTGTAGATATCCGTGACATGAACTCAGAATCCCATATTTCTCAAATTGTAGGCAAGATTCAATTTTACGTGCATGTGGCGCGAGACATCACAGTCTATGTCAATGCTCTTTGTACGCAGTTGTATCCATAAAGGGATGATTTTTTTTCGCCTTCTCCAACAACGTATCCAAGGTCAGGGCTATGTCGGGATTATGTGTGTGAAATATATTTTGTATAACGTCATCCCAATTTTCTTGTAGAGAAAATAGAATACGATCGAACAAGTAATCTTGCTGGAGATCAACTCCACGATTTATAAGGTAGTTAAATTGTTCGATCTTTTTATTTCCATACCAATAAATAGGAGTAACCTATATATGGTGCACACTAATAAAAGAGTTATGTGTGCGGTCTAATTGCAACCTTTCCCACTCTTTTTGACAGTAATTATCGTCGTGCCTCATTTTTACTAAGAAAACTATACGAGAGCGTGAATACGAGTCCTATTATTAAGGTTTGGGTTTGTAAGTTATGAGAGTTTAAAAGTATATGTGAAATCCCAACAATAACCTACCATAATTTTTTATAACATGTTTTGTTAGGGATTATTATGAGAGAGTTTAACAGGAACACACACTGTACTTACACACATATTGTAGTGCAAACAAACAACTAATGCATAAACACTACTGCAGAAGGTAAATGTAAAAAATCACATATTGTAGTACTTACACACATATTGTATTGAAAAAAATCACGACATGCACATAACCCCCAATATAATATGATGGCACGCATATAACCCCCAATAAAATCACGACAAGGTGGATGTAAAATTTTTTACTCATTAAAAATCCATTTAATTATATTTTGTCAAAAAAATACACACACATACATACAATCTAGGGTTTATTGGAATAATCTATACAAACACACACATACAATCTATGATTTATTGACATAATATATACATACACACACATACTATTTAGGGTTTACTAAACCTTAATATTTTTTTTGACATAAATCTATACATACACACACATAAAATCTATACATACACACACATACAATATAGGGTTTATTGACAAAAAACAATTTATTTGTTCATAGTTACACACATAAACATACATATACACATAAATCTATACATACACAAACATATAAACATAAATCTATACCTACACACACATACATACATAAATCTACACACACATACACAGAAATTAGGGCTTTAGATAGAAATCACGAAATCCAAACGAAATCAAAACTAATCAATACATATCAGGGGTTAATAGAAATGCAAACCAACTAAAATTGCTTAGCCCTTGCGAATATAACTGAAACCCAACTCAAATCCAAATGAAATTTCACGAGCCCTAATAGCCTTATACCCCGCACATAAGAAATGAGAAGCAGCGAGTAATTTTTTTTAATACCTAAAGTTAGTCACATCCTAGAGCCGTGACCCCATGCGCGCGACCAATAAAAATGCAGATGAGGTATTTCTGACTTCTTCGACCTAGTCACGGCCTAGATCCGTGACCCACCATGTGCGACCCTTTTCCAACAACCCTTAGTGCTTGAATGAGGTATGGTCACGGCCCATATCCATGACCCACATCGAGAAATGGTCATGGCCCTAAGTCGTGACCCTCAATATGTTATGCGCGACCCTTTTTCATCAACCCTAGTGCTTGAATGAGGTATGGTCACGACCCATAGCCATGAACCTCACCAAGAAATGGTCACGGCACCAAGCCGTGACCCTAAATGTGTGTGCTCTCTGCTTCGTCATGCCATGGGTCATGGCCTTGTGCCGTAACCCATCCGCAACTAAGCTTGGAGGGAATTTTGGCGCAAGTTTGGCACCAAGATGGTCACGACTTGGTCATGGCCCAAGTCCGTAACCCACAGTGGTCAGGGATTTAGTGCGTGATCACTTTCAGAGCATTGATAATTTAGTGTGGTAATAAATATGCTCACGCCAAGTATTGAGTTGGTTACGTCCAAAGTCTTAACCGTGACCCACTAGGCATGACCATTCGTGGGATTTGGTCTACTGATGTACGTTTCACAGATCATCTCGCAACTCCCTTGCTCGTGGGTTAAATCAAATAGGAGTTTCATTCCAAAATTTATGAGCTTTTTCAAGACAGTTGGCATATCCATGATTTCTGATCATAAGTGGGTCATCACGGCCCAACATCATGACCACAGTCAAACATTGCATGACATAGGACGTAACTAAGGTAAAGGGTGACATCTAATGGATATGGCCATGGACTTATACCATAACCAAATGGGCAGAAAACTCTGGCCAAAACTCCTACTAAAGTGTGTCGTGGCCTCAGACCATGACCAGTTGAGGGACAAATTTAAGAGTTTCAATTACCTATGATCATGGACTTAGGACATTGACCATTTTTAAATATTCGTGATGGTGGTCACATCCCTAAACCATGACTAACATGCGGTAACCATTTATTTTCTACACACTGATGATACCAGTTATGGTACCACCTAGAAACGAACTGAGAGATTAATCCCGTAGAACCTCGAAGGTGAAATAATGGTCGAAATCAAATATAACAGTAAAGAAGGAGGTGAGGCAATGGAGTAAGAGACTATAAAGTAAGAGGTTCATCAATCTGGCCTACTCCACTGTGCAAGGATGAGTGAGTTTCACTGTGAAAATGGGCTCTAATGGGCTTATGATACAATTCACTCAACTTTCTCTCTCTACTGTGATTTCAACAAAGTATTGGCTATAGTTTTCACTATGTGATCCTTTACATTATTGGAGAAGAGAAGTACATATAGTTCTTAGGGGTGTAGTGTACCCCCCAAGCATGTAATAAGCTTGTGTAGTATGTAATAGCCAATAATGAGCATCCACCTGTCACTTTTACTGTCACATGTAGATTATGATAATGAAATTTTACCTCATGTATGAGGGAGATCTGGATATAAAATTTTTGTGCACGTGGGATCTGCAACCCATGCATGCCCTAATCCACGCGCTATGCCAGTTGTCAACTATCGGTCTTCCAGGTCAGGCCGAGGCCGAGCTGTCGAGTTGGGTCCTCTGGTTGTACGATGACTGTAATGGTGAGTTGTCTTTATTAACCCATATTATCCAAGCGATGGATAATGCTGAGGAGACTTTAGTCTGGATATTATTGTCGTTAATTCTTTTGACTGTGTCTTGAGATGAGGATGAGACCTCATGTGTTGAGTGAATGGCCGAGCACGAGATCTCCTGTATTAAAATGGACATTCCATAACACACCCTATTTGACGATCTAACACTAGTCATCCATGGTTGAGGAGTTCAGTCTTAGGACGAGGCTATACTTGGTATGGAAATCACCCATAGCCCTTAGTCTTCTATGTTAATGGAAGGCTGGTGGATAAACCCTCATTTTGCAAGTGAAGATGGGATGCCCTTGATTGACGTCTGACATGACATTTCATATGCCAGGTCTAAAAAATTGAATGAGGACCTTGGATTGACACTTGGCAGCCACTTTTTGGGTTGTCTTGTGGCCTAAGAATGACGATTGTAAATGTGCGTTAGTGTATTGTGACATAATGATGTGTTCCTTAGAAGTTGTGCACAATGATTATATGTACTTAAATGGTTTTGAAAACCGTTTTCTCTTTATTAGTTCTTCTTTTTTGAGCGCGAGCCCTTTCTTTCTCTAAATCCAGTCTCTCTCTCCTCCTGTTCATGTGCTTTTAGGCGAGATTTTAGGTCTTAATCATCTTCTTCATTCTTCCACTCTTTCCAGGTAATCTCTATCATTCACTATTTCAACGATTTCCCCTTTATTCTATTAGTTTTTTTGTTTTCAGTTTTTTCGGCGAGCTTTATTTTTCTAAAATCCTTCATTGGTGGTCTTAGGGTTGCCATTAGGTGGGATTTTTAGTGATTTTTGTCTTTGGCCAGTATCTTTTAGGTTTTTTTACCTTTCTATCCCTTATCTACTTTTTAATCATTCACTGGTAGAACTTCGGTGTAACTCAGGTGAAAGTGTTCTTCAATTGTTCTCGAATTAAAACAATTCGATAGCCCATTTCGATCTTTGGGTCAATATTGATCAAATAGCAAAAAAACATTCCTCTTTTCACCTTTAACCTTTATTCTTGCCAAGTTAAGCCTCAGCCTTTTCAAAGTTGACCGCTCTACGAATTAGTAGAATAATTTCCTACACTCGAAGAGAGGTAGTTTTAATCAATTTATAAAATTGAGGAGGAAGACGAGTCTTAATGTAGATCCAGGATCAACCTTACTCATATTATCTTTACCATTCCTTTAAAGACCATTCTACCCTCATCCTCTGAAATCGATGGGGATGAGATGCTTAACTCATCCTCGACCCTAGAGGATAGTAGGGACTCATTCGAAGAGGCAATGAGGTTATCACCCATAAGTTTTGTGGGGTCTGACACATTCGAAAGATCTTCTCATACTTAATCTTCCAATCAAGAGAAGTCGTCTAGTGAGAACGACTCTTCAATACAAATTGTGGATGACAATACTGAGTTATCTAGCCAGGATGACTCTTCAGTTCAAGTCATCTCGGACTAAACTGAGTCGACTGTTAACATGGACATGCCTCCTACTTTTATTCCTCTACCGGCCATGACTGCGAGTGAATTCCAAGAGAGGTTTCCATATGGGGCCCCTACCTACGAAGTTGCTACCGATGATGATGATTCTGAGGCCGTGGAACCAATTGACTATTCATATATTGAATCCTTTTAATTCACTGTTAGATAGTCCGACCCTCTCCTTTTGAGACATTTGTACGGTATGAAATATAATATCTCTATGAGGGTCCAAGACGAGGATGAGAGAGTAGTTGGAGGCCGAGAGGGTGAAGTCATTTTCTATTACTTGATGTTTAAGGTCGGCTTTCAACTCCCTTTTCATCCTTCCCTCAAAGTTATTCTGACTAGCCTAGGGATTTCCCCATCTCAGCTAGCGCCCAATTCCTGGAGATTTATATACAACTATGTCTCTTTATGGATGAATAAGTACACAAATGACCATTGAGTCAAAATATTCAAAGCTTGTTACAACATCTCGTCCTTTAAGACTTAGCCCAGCTACTTCCACCAAGCATCTAAAAACATGACATAAAAATCATTCACGTCACCCAAACATCAAATCATCATTGGAAGCCAAAAATTTCTTTATTTGTGGTGCATGTGAGTTTCCAGCTGACACCGACCCATTTTAGGATGAGCTGAGGGTTCCATGTCTCCATGTTAGATCTCAACCTCAGCGTTGCTGATAGGGAGAGGGTCAACTATCTGAGGGATCAAGTGTGCCCTTCCTGAGTTTGAGGATCTTATAATTCCTGACTTTTTTGAGGATTCTGGTCGGGGGTTGACCCCCTAGACTCTCTATGTGAGTTAGTAATCTTTTTTAATCCCAACTCTTGTCTCCTCTTTCATCTTTATGATTGGTCATTTTTATTTCTTCTTTATTGATCGTCCTCCTCATATTTCGGACGAACATTAGAATATGACATCCCCTGCCTAAAAAAATGCTATACTCAAGAAAGGAAGCAAGCAGACAACGAAGAACAAGACTGTAAGTGGGCTGACCAATCTTGAGGTTGGCCATAAAATAAACGACCCCACTCTTTCCTCAGACACTCGTCGAGAACATGAGCTGAGATAGAGAGTAAATCCACCTTTGTCTTCATTTTTGTCGAGCTCCACTGGTGGTTCTTCATCATAGGACTTTGATACTTTATGGGTAGCCAACATAGTCCAACTAAAGTCATGCCTTGACTCGATTATTCCATCAGTGCTCAGGTTGAGGGCTATAAGGGAGACTATGAGTTTATGGGGAAAATGCACCCCTTGAAGACCTGCGACTTTGGTCTTCATCATCTGGCACAGGTATCGGCCTCTTATTTAATCTAATTTCATCTTGTCTAATTTTTTTATATTTTATTTTAACACTTGGATATTTTTATTCTTCTGCAGTCTATGTGTACCTTAAATTTTACTACAAAATGGGTTACTGATAACTTCTTCAAAATTCAAGAGGGTAAGAAATCCCTCGAGGATATGGATGACCAGAAGAGGAAACTGAAGGAGCATAGAGAAGAATACAAGAAGTCCCTTGATCAGCTCAACCTAGATCATGCCAATGACTTGAATGCTAGGGATGGGGAGAAAAATACTCAAGCTCCGAAGCATGCCACGGTCCTTGCTGCAGTTGTCTAGAAATCTAAGGATGAGTCCCTTTCGACTGAGGCTACCCATAAGATTAAATACGAGGCCCTTTTACTCGAGTCCATAAACAAAACTCAAGACGAGTCCATTGAGGCTTATAAAGTGTCTTACGAGTTCGGCATCTTCGACGTGGAGTACCTTGAAAGAGGTATCAAGATGGCCTATCGATGGGTCATCATTAAATTTTTTGAGATCATCTCATCCATCCATTCCAAGCTAGAAGCCCCTGACCTAGAAGATCCCTTTATGTCCTCGGCCACGGACCATGTTGAATTCATGCCCTTAGCCTAGGAAGATGAAAATATGTTGGAGGTCCCAGTTGAGGCTTATATTAACACTATTGCTATTACCGGGGATGTTCAAGCTGAGGAAGGTGCAGCATGGTCGGTCCTCAATGTTAACCCAACTCTGACTACAAAAAATCCAACAAATGGTCACGCCTAGATGGTCACAGACCAAGTTAGCGACCAGCTAGTCGTGGACTTGGGTCGTGACCATGTCAATTTTTGGCATGACCATATTCATTACCACACTGAATCATGGGTGCTCTGGAAGTGGTCATGAACCAAATCCCTGACATGACCAGGGCGTGACCATATTGGCCTAAAATTCACAACAAAATTTCCTCCAAGCTTGGTAGCAGATGGGTCACAGACTTGGACCATGACCATAGGCAAGACGAAGCACAAACCATACACATATGGGGTCACGGTTGGGGACCGTGACCAATTATGGGTGTGGGTCACGGCTATGGACTGTGACCATCCCTCAATTGAATATATGTTGCTGGTCACCCATGGGTGTCACAGATATAGGTTGTGACCATTCATCACTCAGGTTGCAACTCTACAGAAGTAATAGGTTGCGATGGTGGGTCACGACTGTAGGCCGTGACCATGTCTTTCTTAAAAAGGCGCCTCATTTTCATTTGTTTCATTTGCCCACCTCATTTTCATTTTCGATAGACCCGCTCTCTCCCTCTCTCTCTCTCATCAATCACAGGTGTTGGTTTGGTTTTGGTTTGAATGGTTGGTCGGTGTTATGGCCAGATTTCTAGTTTATGGAGGTAAAAATGGGTCTGGTTTGGTAGAAGAACATGGATCGAGGGTTAAGCAAATATGGATCGAGGGTTAAGCTCTGAATTTGTCGAAGTTTGGATTCGGGTCTACTGCCTTTTTAATTTCTAACATTGTTTAGGATTTTTTTGTGTTTAGGAGTATAGTCCCATACAACAGGAAGTACGGAAAAAATATCGTTAATGGAGCTCCGCTCAAGCAAGAGGATCTCATCCCGCTAGTTTTTCACAAGAATTCTGAAGGTAATTTTTTATTCTTAATATTGTTTTTTTTAGTGCAGTTTATTATCTGAAGTTCAATATTTACCCAACATTACTTGTAGGAACAATTGGAGTGTTTTTTATTTACATATTATGCAAATGCAGTGTTTTCCACCAAAGTTGAGATTACTGGATTTGTTATTGGAGATGTAGTAACATGAAGATTTAGAATGATCCGATCAATCATTTGTAGGATTAAAGAGTTATGATGTTGATGATACTCAAGTTTGTGTTGAAATAGATTCTGGAATTTACTAGCTCTCCTTTCTGTCAGTTCGTGGTTGAACTAGGACAACAGGGACTGCCATGGGGTTGGCGGGTTATAGTCATGTTGGTATTAACAATGGATGGGAAATGGGTATTGTTTTGTTGGGAGGTTTTACTTGGTTGGAAATGGGTATTAAAAATGGAGATTGTAGCTTTATCTTTGACTATGGTGAAAGGAGAGAGAATGTAAAAAAAAGGTGTGATTTTCATTTTCGGTCTACTATAGCTTCTCTCCCTTGTCAAAAGCTAATGGCTTCTGTATCTCTATCATCAAAGACGAAGGTATGTTGAATGTATGGGTGGTTTTCTCCCATTTGGGTGGTTTCGATTTTTTTGTGTTATTTGGATTTAAGTATTGACAATATTTTCCCTCATAATCTTGTATGTTGTTTCGATCTAAGTGTTGAAAATATTTATAACAATATTTATTTGGTTGTCTCTCAATCCAATATTTGTGTGTTTATTTTGTTTCAGGGTTGATTCAAGGTTTTGCCATATCGATAAGGTAATATGAGTTTGAACATCAGATTTTACGTGTATCTCATACATAACCCTAAGGTAAGGTATTTTAATTTTTTTTCTTTCAAATAATAATTTTTTGTTTCAAATCTTAGATTTCTTGTATTAACATTCTTATCCCTCCTTTTATGGTTATATTATGTGAGTAACATGGTGACTAAAGGTGGAGGCAAAATGACACATTACATGTTTTGGGTTGTTTTTTATTACTAATGTTCTGAATTAGTTATTTGCAGTATGTGCTTTGGTATTGTCACGTAGTGTGGAAAACAGAGGTTCGTAAAAGAAATCCAAGGTGGTCAACGATTTTGATTCTTAACATACTGAAATTCAATGGTTTTCATATCAATTTCTGATGTTTTCACTCTAATTTCAGTATGTTAAGTTGAAGTTAAATGGTTTGCATCCCAACTTTTGGCATTGTGTTGTTTGCTGGTGATAATTAATGTGATTTGATTTTAATATAGGAAAACATTTACTAGCTTTCTTTTCAGTCTAAATGTTGATTGCAATATGTATTGGAGTTATTAGAAACCCAACTAGACCATGTAATGTGGAGGAAATAGTATATTTATCTCACCAACACCTCTTACGGGACCAATGTAACACGTAGGAACTCACCGCGCGATCACGGGACTCCTAGTGTGAGAATAAGATTATAATTTGAAAATATGAGGACTTAGGCTTGACAATAAGGCGTTAGAGGGCGAAAACTCGAAAGAGCACCTGTACGGTCCTATGAGAGGCATGAACACATCTCAAGGGACCAATGTAACTCGTATGAACTGATCGCGCGATCACGGGACTCTCGATTTTCCAATATGACGATAATTTGAAAAAATAAGGACTTAAGTTTAAAATCAAGGCGTTAGAGGGTGAAAACATGAAATAGCCCCGTATTGTCCCGTGAGAGGCACCAACACCTCTCACGGGACAAATATAACTAGTAGGAACTGATCGCGCAATGACGGGACTCCCGATTTGAGAATACGACGATAATTTCAAAATATGAGGGCTTAAGCTTAAAAATAAGATATTAGAGGGTGAAAACACGAAACAGTCCCTGTATGATCCCGTGAGAGGCACCAACACCTATTAGGGTATTCACGGTTAGAGAATACAATGATAATTTAAAAACATGAGAACTTTAGCTTAAAAACAAGGCATTAGAGGGTGAAAATACGAAACAACCCCCGTACGCTAACACTTCTCACGGGACCAATGTAACTCGTAGGAACTGACCGCGTGATCACGAGACTACCAATTTGAGAATAGGACGATAATTTGAAAATATGAGGGCTTAAGCTTAAAAATAACGGGTTAAAGGGTGAAAATAAGAAAAAGCCCCCGTGAGAGGCACCAACACCTCTCACGGGACCAATGTAACACGTAGGAACTGACCCCACGATCATAGGAATCCAAGTTTGATAATATGATGATAATTTGAAAATATGAGGACTTAAGCTTAAAAAGAAGGTGTTAGAGGGTAAAAACTCGAAACAACCCTCGTACGGTCCCCTGAGTGGCACTAACACCTCTCAGGGGACCAATGTAACTTGTAGGAACTGAATGCACGATCACGGGACTCCCGATTTGAGAATACAACAATAATTTGAAAATATGAGGACTTAAGCATTAAAACAAGGCGTTAGAATGTGAAAAGATGAAACAGCCCCGTACGGTCCCATGAGAAGCACTAACACCTCTCACGGGACCAATGTAAAATATAAGAACTAATCGCGCGATCACGGGACTAACAGTTTGAGAATACAAAAATAATTTGAAAATATGAGGACTTAAGCTTAAAAAATAAGGTACTAGAGGGAAAAAACTCGAAACATCCCCCGTACGTTCCCGTGAGAGGGACCAACACCTCTTAAGGGACTAATGTAACTCGTAGGAACTTATCGTGTGATCACGGGACTCCCGGTTTGATAATACGATGATAATTTGTATATAGCTAGATTTAGGCTTAAAAACATGGTGTTAGTGGGTGAAAACCCGAAACAGCCCCCGAACGGCACCGTGAGTGGCACCAACACCTCTCACGGGACCAATGTAACTCGTAGGAATTGACCGCGTGATCATGAGACTCCCAGTCTTAGAATACGACGATAATTTCCATGTTTCTAGACTTGGGCGTAAAAATATGGCGTTAGTGGGTGAAAACCTGAAACAGCCCCCGAACAGCCCCGTGAGTGGTACCAACACCTCTCACGTGACCAATGTAACTCATAAGAACTGATCGCGCGATCACGGGACTCTCGATTTGAGAATACGATGACAATTTTAAAATATCAGGACTTATACAAAACATGGCATTAGTGGGTTAAAACCCGAAACAACCCCCGAACAGCCTCGTAAGTGGCGCTAAACCTCGAACAGGACCAATGTAATCATAGTAACTGACCGTACGATCACGGGACTTTCGGTTTGAGAATACGACGATAATTTATAGATTTCCGAACATAGGCATAAAAACATGGCATTACTGGGTGAAAATCTGAAACAGCCCCCGAACGGCCCCGTGAGTGGCACCAACACCTCGCACGGGACCAATGCAACTCGTAGGAACTTACCGCGCGATCACGGGACTCCCGGTTTGAGAATATGATGATAATTTGTATACTTCTAGACTTAGGCATAAAAACATGGCGTTAGTGGGTGAAAACCCGAAACAACCCCCGAACGGCCCCGTGAGTGGCACCATCACCTCGCAAGGACCAATGTAACTCATAGAAACTGATTGTGCGATCACGGGATTCCTAGTTTGAGAATACAAAGATAATTTAAAAATATCGGGATAGGTAAAACATGGCGTTAGTGGGTGAAAATCCGAAACATCTCCCAAACAACCCCGTGAGTGGCACCAACACCTTGTGCAGGAACAATGTAACCTGTAGGAACTTAGTCCGCGATCACGAGACTTCTGGTTTAAGAATACGATGAGAATTTGCATATTTCTAGACTTAGGCATAAAAACATGGTGTTAGTGGGTGAAAACTCGAAACAGCCCCCGAACAACCCCATAATTGGCACCAACACCTCGTACGGGATCAATGTAACTCGTAGGAACTAACCGCGCAATCACGAGATTCCCGGTTTGAGAATACGACAATAATTTAAAAATATGAGGACTTAGGAAAAACATGGCGTTAGTGAGTGAAAACTCAAAATAGTCCCCGAACGGCCCCGTGAGTGGCACCAACACCTCGCACAGGACCAATGTAAATCGTAGGAACTGACCGTGCTATCACGAGACTCTCAGTTTGAGAATATGATGATAGTTTGCATATTTCTAGACTTAGGCATAAAAACATGGCATTAGTAGGTGAAGACCTGAAATAATCCCCGAACAGCCCCGTGAGTGGAACCAACACCTCGCACGGGACCAATGTAACTCATAGGAACTGATCGCGCGATCACGGGACTCCTGGTTTGAGAATACGACGACAATTTTAAAATATCAGGACTTATACAAAACATGGCGTTAGTGGGTTAAAACCCGAAACAACCCCCGAATGGCCTCGTGAGTGGCGCTAAACCTCGAACAGGACCAATGTAACTCATAGGAACTGACCGTACGATCACGGGACTTTCGGTTTGAGAATACGACGATAATTTATAGATTTCCGAACATAAGCATAAAAACATGGCATTAGTGGGTGAAAATCTGAAACAGCCCCCGAACGGCCCCGTGAGTGGCGCCAACACCTCGCACGGGACCAATGTAACTCGTAGGAACTTACCACGCGATCACGGGACTCCCGGTTTGAGAATATGATGATAATTTGTATACTTCTAGACTTAGGCATAAAAACATGGCGTTAGTGGGTGAAAACCTGAAACAACCCCCGAACGGCCCCGTGAGTGGCACCATCACCTCGCACGGGACCAATGTAACTCGTAGAAACTGATTGTGCGATCACGGGATACCCAGTTTGAGAATACAAAGATAATTTAAAAATTTTGGGATAGGTAAAACATGGCGTTAGTGGGTGAAAATCCGAAACAGCTCCCGAACAACCCCGTGAGTGGCACCAACACCTTGTGCAGGAACAATGTAACTTGTAGGAACATAGTCCGCGATCACGGGACTCCTGGTTTAAGAATACGATGAGAATTTGCATATTTCTAGACTTAGGCATAAAAACATGGTGTTAGTGGGTGAAAACTCGAAACAGCCCCCGAACAACCCCATAATTGGCACCAACACCTTGTACGAGACCAATGTAACTCGTAGGAACTAACTGCGCAATCACGAGATTCCCGGTTTGAGAATACGACAATAATTTAAAAATATGAGGACTTATTCAAAACGTGGCATTAGTGAGTGAAAACTCCAAATAGTCCCCGAACGGCCCCGTGAGTGGCACCAACACCTCGCACAGGACCAATGTAAATCGTAGGAACTGACCGTGCTATCACGAGACTCTAAGTTTGAGAATATGATGATAGTTTGCATATTTCTAGACTTAGGCATAAAAACATGGCATTAGTAGGTGAAAACCTGAAATAATCCCCGAACAGCCCCGTGAGTGGCAACAACACCTCGCACGGGACCAATGTAACTCATAAGAACTGATCGCGCGATCACGGAACTCTCGGTTTGAGAATACGACGATAATTTAAAAATATCAGGACTTAGGCAAAACATGGCGTTAGTGGGTGAAAACTTGAAACAGCCCTCGAACGGCCCGTGAGTGGCACCAACACCTCACACAGTACCAATGTAACTCGTAGATACTTACCGCGCAACCACGGGACTCTCGGTTTGAGAATACGATGATAATTTCCATATTTCTAGAATTAGGCATAAAAACATGACGTTAGTGGTGAAAACCCAAAATAGCCCCCGAACGGCCCCGTGAGTGGCACCAACACCTCGCACGGTACCAATGTAACTCATAGGAACTGACCGCGCAATAACGGGATTCCCATTTTGAAAATATGACGATAATTTTAAAATATGAGAACTTAGGCAGAATATGGCGTTAGTGGGTGAAAATCCGAAACAACCCCCGAACGACCGAGTGGGTGGCACTAACACCTTATACGGGAACAATGTAACTCGTACGAACTGACCGCGTGATCACGAGACTCCCGGTTTGAGAATATGATGATAATTTTCATATTTCTAGACTTTGTCATAAAAACATTCATATGCTGATAATTATAACTCATATATGCAATTTTTCAGCTTGAATAAAATATTTGTAAAACATTGATATCATTTTTTTTGTATCCTATCATTTATAGGATTTTTGCACGTGGAACAAATGAAGAAGGCAATGGTTTACGACATGAAGATTGTTTATATAATGTTGTGGACATTCAGGATTATGTTTTTTATGTGTTACAGCTGTGCGGGCTTTTATTTTTGGTTTTATGGTCGTGCGGGTTTTTATAATTTGATTGTTAATTTTTATTGTCGTGCGGGCTTTATAATAAGCAGGTTTTATATTTACTGGGTTTGGAATGTCCTGAAAATAGAGGAAACTCTGCCCAATTTTTTTTTGGTATGTGAATTATTAAGACGTGTAATATTTTTAAATTTGTATATATATTTGTTTAATAACAACGTTCCCGATTCGCAATTTGTGATTTTTTTTATTTTGTTCCAATAATAAATATTTGTAACAGCTCATACGTGCCCAACATTACATGTAGCAACCGACCATGCAGTCACAGGACCCCTAATTTTAGGATTGGACCAAAAAAGGACATTTTTTAAAATTATGGTTAAATATGGTCATGGACTTTGTCCATGACAATTTTTATTTTTTCGGTCGCGCATAAAAATGGTCGCGACCAAAGTCCATGACCCCCAACCGTGATGAAAAATGATCGCGGCCAAAGTCTGCGACCATTTTTTCCTTTTTTTTGTCACGGCGTGGGTCACGGACTTTGGCCGCGACCAATTTTTGTCATGGTTATGGGTCACGACCAAAGATCGCGACCAATTTTTTCCTTTTTTGGCATCACGGTGTGGGTCACGGACTTTGGTCGCGACCAATTTTTGTCACGGTTGTGGGTCACGGACTTGGGTCATGACCATTATTTTCCTTTTTTTCGTCGCGGTGTGGGTTACGGACATTGGTTGCGACCAATTTTTTCAAGGTTGGGGGTCACGGATGAAGGCCACGACCATTCCCTCCCGGTCGCGGTATGGGTCACGACCCAAGTTCGCGACCATCTTCCGTGACCCATGGCGGTCCCTGACCATTGTTTGTTCATGGATTTGGGCCACAACCCATGAAATTGGTCGAGCCTGAAATGGTCATGGGCCAAGTCCGTGACCCATAGTCTTGGCCAGGGATTTTGGTGGTGACAAATCTCATCCTACATTATCGTCTCGTCGAGAGAGTTTTGACTCTCATATCACCAAGTTAATGATGTTTAACCAACCATAATTACATGATTTTCACATTTGATCCACCAAATTAATGGTGTTTAGTAGTAAGTCCTCTCTCGTCGTTTGGATTGTGTACGGATGAGGGTCGTCTCATCCTATGTTATCATTTGACTCCCATGCCACCAAGTTAATGATGTTTAAAGGAACCATAATTAAATGATTTTTAAATATGTTGTGTTTGTCACCACCAAAGGTGATGTTATCACACTATCCCCCATCTCAGTGATGTTATCACACTGTCCCCATCTGATATGTGGTCACTCTCTTCAAAACTAAGTCTTCAACAACTATTGGCCTAGCCTTAACCCTCTTGTTGTAGAATTTTGCAGTCCTCTGCTAATAAGTAGCCTGCATAATCTCTACATCATCTCGCATTTCTTCAATGAGGTCTAGATCTAATAATTGCTCCTCAGCATTTGCTTCTCGGCTATATGTTTGAACTATGTGACTTGGTAGGTCAATATCAATGGGTATCACTGCTTCTGAGCCATATGCAAGCATAAAAGGGGTGTGTACCACGGGCATCCTCTCCGTCTTCCTGAATGCCCAAAGAATAGTGT
Organism: Sambucus nigra; assembly: GCA_949130495.1. Classification (NCBI taxonomy): domain Eukaryota; kingdom Viridiplantae; phylum Streptophyta; class Magnoliopsida; order Dipsacales; family Adoxaceae; genus Sambucus; species Sambucus nigra. The sequence goes on along the minus strand of OX422210.1, from coordinate 146,853,521 downwards.
GTACCTCTTCCGTCGAAAGTCCCTTAGCATCTTTTAATTTTTCCTTGGTCCCTTCTAAGATGGTCCTATTTGTCACCTCAGTCTGGCCAATCGCCTAAGGTCGTCCTCGAGCTAAGAAAAACTTCTTGATGTCGACTATCTTACAATAGGCCTCCAGAGATGAGTTCTTGAATTGTTTACCATTATCCGAGATCAAGATATGGGGAAGACCATACCTACATATGATATTACTTAAAATGAATTTGAAGGTCTTCGTCTCGGTGATGGTTAGTATGGCCTAAGCCTCAATCTATTTAGAGAAATATTGGATCCCCATAATAAGATACCTCTAGTTTCCCAATGCGCTAAGCAAGGGTCCTACCAAGTCAATGCCTCAAATTGAAAATAGGCAGGGGGAAGTAATAGATGTTAAGGTTTGATGAGGTTGATGAGGGATTCTATCATATTTTTTACATTTGTCACATCTCTTCCCATAGCTGGCTGCATCATTGGCCAGGGTCGGCCACCCGTACTCCTGAGTGACTATTATTTTCTAATAATCTCCTTACTATATGGTAGGAAGAAGATCCCTCATGTACATCTTTCTGAATATATTCCAACTCTATCATATGAATGCATCGGAGTAAGGGGAATATGAATCCCTTCTTATACAAGACGTCTCCTATGATTGAGAACTTATCCTCCTGGTATCTCAACTTCTTTCTCTCCACTTTCGACTATGGTTGCTCACCATCCCTGATGTATTGGATAGGAGGGTCCATCCATGATGCACATAGGTTCAGGTTTAAGAAGAACTCCTTTGTATTGTCTTCATCTTTAATGGTCAGACGATGTTGGAGCTCCAGAGGCACTGACCTTATAATCTCTATTTTGGTCGCAAACTCTAACCTTGCTAAGGCATCGGCTCGATTGTTGTCTAGTCAAGGGATCCTTTTTAGCTTTACCTTTTTGAAGTTCTTCAACATTTCTTTAACCCTTGCTAGTTACTTGGCCATTCTATCATCCTTGGCCTCATATACCCCCAATATTTGATTTCTAACCATTTGAGGTCACTATGAACCAATAGTTGGCCGATATTTAATGCTTTGGCTAGGGAGAGTCCTTTTAAAAAAGCCTTATAATTCAACTCATTATTGTACGCCTTAAAACTTAACCTTAAAGCATATTCAATGTCGATTCCATCCGGGGCTGACACTATCAAGCCGACTTTGCTCCCTGTCTCACATGATGAGCTATTTACACATAGGATCAAAATTGTACCTTCTTTTGAGAATGTGCCTTCATCCAACACTCCTTTATTGAACAAAAATTTCTCTTTTTCATTGTCATCCACCGCAGTTCTGGCAACACTTACTTTCTTTGACTCATTTGTTAGACCTACAAACTCTTCACTGTCGACCTCATCACAGGTTAACCCGACTTTGAAGTCGTCTAAATCTTCCACTTTGATGGTTGTTCTTGGTTAATAGGAAATATCAAATTCTCCCAAATCCATGAACTAGGCCATCAACCTACTAATATCTCGAGTTTATGGATGACCTACCTCATAGGGGAATCGGTGAGGATGACCATTATGTGATCCTCGAAGTAGGGTTTTATTTTTCTCGATGCATGTATCAAAGCATAATCCATCTTCTCCATCTTTGGGTATATATCATCACCTTGTAGGGATTTGATGTTAAAGTAGATTGGCTTATACAACCAATCGTCATCTCGTACAATGGCTACACTAATGGCTGACTCAGACACCACTAAGTATAGATATAGTTTCTCTCCCTGAACAGGTCATGATAGAAGAAGTGGGGAGCCGAGGGAAGCCTTCAACTCCTGAAAGGGTCTTTTAAACTTTTCATTCCATTTAAAGGCTTTCCTCAATACTTTGAACAAGGGTAAACATTTTTCTATAGCCCTTGATATGAACCTATTCAACATAGTAACTTGTCCAATCAGCCTCTGAACATCTTTTACGACTTTTGGATTCTTTAACTACACCAATGCTTTAATTTTTTTCAGGATAAGCCTCTATCCCCCATTGATTGACAATGAATCCCAAGAATGTTTCCTACTCCTACCCTAAAAATACACTTCGCAGGGTTGAGCTTCTTCCGATATTCATCCATGGTGTCAAAAGTACTCTCATGTGCCTCGTCCTTGAGGCTTTTAGTAAACATGTCATCTATATATACTTCGATAATTTTCCCTACCTTCTCCTCAAACATCTTGTTCACCAATCTTTGATAAGTAGTCCTAAAAATTTTGAGACTGAAGATCATGACTTTGTAGCAATATGTTCCTTTATGTGTGATGAACGAAGTTTTCTCTACATGGGCTGGGTCCATAAATATCTGGTTGTATCGTGAGTAGGCATCCATAAAACTCATTAATTTGTTCCCATACATGGTGTCTACCATATGATCGATTTGGGGGAGAGGAAAGCTATCTTTAGTACAAGCCTTATTCAAATCAATAAAGTCTACACATATTCTCCACTTGCCATTTGGCTTAGGTATAATGATGACGTTATCCAGCCACTCTCGGTAGACAACCTATCTGATGAAATCGGCCTTCTCTAGCTTCTTCACCTCATCTCTTATAATGTCACACTTTTCCCTGGACTAGATTCTCCATCTATATCTTACCGATTTCACATCCTTATCCATATTTAGCTTGTGGCAGAGGACCTTTGGGTCAATCCCTGACATATCTTCATGACTCTAGGGGAAAATACTTTATCTCTTCCTCAGCAGCTTGATCAATTCTTCCTTGATTTTATTTTTTAGGGATTTACCGATTTGGATGTTTTTATCTAGATCTTCCTCATTGAGAATGATGGATTATACCTCCTCAACGGCATCACCCTTTTTCAATTTTATCTCGTCCGAAGGATCGAGAGTGTCGATGTTGTAAGTGAGGGTGGCTCTATGAGCTTCTCTTTCCTCAGCTAAGTTGAAGTAGCATTCTCGCACCTCTAGCTAGTCACCCTGGACTTTCCCTTCTCCATAGGGAGTTAGGAATTTTATCATTTGGTGAACGATAGAGGGCACGACCTCTAATTCCTTTAGGGCTAACCATTCCATTATGATATTGTAAGCTGAGTAAACATTCTCATCGATCATAGAGAAATTTATTTTCTTTGTGAGACATCTCGGCCAGACCCCCTCACACAGACATCCGTTTCGTAAATCCTTAAAGGGTGGAATTTCTCTCCACTAAAGCCAATTAAAGGTTGATGATATAGGAAGAGGCTTTTATTTCTTACTCCCGACCCTATGAATCACTCCCATAACATTACATTAGCCTAACTTCCACTATCGATGAATATCCTAGGGACATCACAACCTTGCACTCTCATAGTGATCACCAATGGGTCATCATGAGGGGATAAGATCTCCTTGAAGTCTAACCTCGAAAACCCTATTACGAAGATGTTCAAGTCAACTTTCTTCCTCTTGCCCAGCTTTGAATCAACTGCAGCCGAGTTAACAACTTTGCTCTTTAGAATGGCCTTTGCCTCTACATCACGGGCTTTACAGTCGGCTATGTATTTACCACCACCAACTAAACCACTGCATATCATTTTCACTCCTTGAGAAATCATATTCAGTTGACCCTTGGGATCAGTTATATTGAGTGGGAGGTTAGGGTCAGCCTCATCATCTTCAAAGGCATCATTATCCTTGTTAATAGGAATATCTCATTTACATTTGTCATCTCATATCCTATGGGTGTCATATCATCCATCTCTTATGCCACTCCTATCCACATATTTCCTAAGTTTCGTAGTCTTTAGCATCTTTTCTATCTCATCTTTAAATGTGAAGAATTTGTAAGTGGTGTGTCCGTGATCCTGGTGGAACTCACACCACTTACTTGTATCCTTCTTGTGTGTTTTGGGGGAGGGGGATCTCAGCGTTTCTGGCCATCTCAAAGACCGATCATTTTTTATATCATTCATGATCATCTTCGGAGTAGCCGTAAATGGAGTATAGTCAGGGAACTAGTCGTCTAACGACCAGCACATCCACCATTTCTTATAGAACCAGAGATACTACGAGACCTAGAGAGTCTATCTCTCAAATCACTCACCAGACTAAGTTTATCAAATATAAAACCTCTCTGTTGAGTCTGTCAAGTGCTGAGGCTCGAGGTCGGCCTTCTCTGCTTGGCCTGGTGCTATTTTCCCTACTGACCTGTATTGTGGGCATAGTATCCCCAAAGATCATGAATGATATACGTGGGGTTGGACTACTACGAGAGAATTCACCGAGGAGTAAAGTGCAAATAAGAGGAAGAAAATCATGATCTCTCTTCCAAAAAATGGCACCAACTGATGATACCAGTTATGGTAGCACCTAGTAATGTAGTAAGAGCTCAATCAAGTAGAACCTCGAAAGTGAAATAATGGTGGAAATCAAATATAAAAGTGAAGAATGAGGTGAGGAAATGGAGAAAGAGACTATAAAGTAAGTGGTTCATCCATCTGGCTTACTCCACTGTGCAAGGGTGAGTGAGAATTTCACTATGAAAATGGGCTTTAATGTCCTTGGGATACAATTCACTCAAATTTATCTCTCTACTATGATTCCAACAAAGTATTGGCTAGGGTTTTCAATATGAGATAATTTACAATGTTGGGGAAGAAAAGTATATATAGCTCCTTGGGGTTTAGTGTACCCCCAAGAATGTAATAAGCATGTGTAGTATGTAATATCCAATAACGAGCATCCACCAGTCACTATCACATGTAGATAATGATGATGAAATATTCCCGCACATGTGAAGGATATCTGGTTATAATAGTTTTACGCTCGTGGGATCTACAACCCACGCGATCCATTCCATGCCTGCCCCAATCCATGTGAGATACCACCTATCAACTGTTGGTCCTTCGGTTCAGGACGAGGACAAGTTGTTGAGTTGGGTAATCTTGTGGTACGATAACTATCTTACGGAGTGGTCTTTATGAGTCCCTGTCGTCCAAGCAATGGACGATATCTAGGAAACTTTAGTCTGGGTATTGTTGTCATTAATACTACTTATTGTGTCTTAATAGGAGGATGAGACCTCCTGTGTTGAGTGAATTATCGAGGACGATATATCCTGTATTGAATAAATGGATGAGCCATAACACACCCTGTTTGATGGTCTGGCACTGGTCAACCATGGTGAAGGGGTCTAGTCTTAGGACGAGGTTATACTTGTTATATCACACACTACACAACATGGTCGCAATCCAAGACTATGACCATGTTGCTGATGTGTAAAAAATAAATGGTCATGACACGTGGGTTAAGGACTATGGATGTTTCCTCATCCTATATATATAATCATCCACGATCAGTAATTCATTTAACGTTAACTATCTCTCTCTCTCTCTCTCTCTCTCTCTCTCTCTCTCTCTCTCTCTCTCTCCCAATCTATCTATCTATCTATCTATCTATCTATCTATCTATCTCTACACATAATTTCCCTATTTATCTACACTACTTCCATCTCTTTCCAGCGACCCTCTCTCTTCGGGAACTACCCTAATTTAGGTATCCTCTCTCCTTTGACTTGTTTTTCTAATGAAATTTTATGTTTGCTATGTGTGTATGTGTGCAATGTATTTATGTTTGTATGAGTATTTGTATGTTATGTATGTATGTGAATGAATGTGTATGTATGTGTATGTATGTATATGTATGTGGGGGGTTAAACACCTAAACTACGATAGTTTTTAAAGGAATTTATTGTTTGGGAAGTCCATTGATTGGAAAACAGGAAAATTAAATAATTCCCTACTATATGATGAATTCCACCACCATCAATGGTCGATATACCAAAGTGAACTATGGTAGTTTTTAATTGAATTAATTGTTTAGGAGGACCATTAATTGGGTCTTAAGAAATATATAAAAATTCCCCACTGTATGATGAATTGAACCACCATCAATGGTTAATTTCATGTCATCATGACTCCAAGAAAGACTTTATCTTTTCAATATAGTGATAGAACTTAATTTGAAAGCTATTATAGAAACCACATTCTAGGACCCCCTAAGTCACTCCTTAGGTCCCTAGCACCTCTCCATTTCCCTACAAATCATAGTTCATAGTTCGAGTACCGATCTAGAGGCCATCGGGTTCTCTCGAGCCTCGTTTGACTCCGATCAACTCTATCGTCAAAGAGATAGGTCTTTGAATCATCTAAGGGCTCTGAATTCCCTTTCCAATAGTCTGCCTCGTGTGGGAAATGACATAAACATTTGGAAGAACGATCATTTCCCCCCAAATATTGATCTAGAGGCCTCCAAGTGCTCCTGGGCTTTGTTTGACCAAGGTCAACTCTTCAACTCGAACGAGACTGGATGATCTATAAAGGGCTCTAAATACACTTTCCAATAGTTCTCCCCATGGACGAATCAGCCTTACGGTGTGGATGAACAACCCATTTTACTCTCAAAGGTCACCGGGCGCTTCCGGGCCCCGGTTAACCAAGGTCAACTTTTTGTAACCGAGAGAATATCTTTGGAACATCGAAATAACTCGCATAACCTTCGCAATGGTCTACCCCGTGTGCGATTCTGACTTACCATTTAGATGATTGATCCATTTCCATCCAACGATCTCCCGTCCAAAGGATCGACGAGCGCTTCCGAGCCACATTTGACGCAAAGTCAACTCCAAAACCCAAGAGCACCCCGAAGGACTCTTGAAGGTCTCTGAATTACCTTTCTAACGGTATGGCCCATACGCGATTTGGATCAATGGATTGCGTTCTACGATCCTTTATTGGAAAAATCAATAAGAGATTGCCAATTAGCAAGTCTATTTCCTAGCCTATCGGCAGTGTTATTGGAAATGATAGGACCCCCAATTTTTAAACTTCTTCTAAAATCAATTTCTTTTATTGCGGAATATAGATGGTTAAACTAAACAAGTACATAAACTAAAATTAATTTCATCACAAATTAAAACTAAAGTAAAACAAATTTTAATTTTATCAAAATTAAAATTATACAAAAAAATCAAATTTGCGAATTTTTACTTTAAACCCAAAAGTTAAATTTAACAAAAGTCCTAGAAATTTTCCTACAAAGATTAATTCATATTCCTACATAGGCGAAGCCAAACTTTATCTAATAAAGTTAATGACCTGAATTAAATTAATATTTGCCCAAATTTAATTAAGCACCAATTTAAATAAGTGTGACAATTAAACCAAATTTTATCTTGAATTTGCCTAAGCATGAGTTATAAGTTATTTAGCAAGATAAAAGTAAATCAATCACACTACGCCGCGATGTACGAGGAAAAACCCACAACGGGAAAAAAACTCGGACGACCCTAGCCTCAAATCCACTAAGTACGATTTTACAAGTCCAAGACAAAAAGACTTACACCACACGACTTGACTCCGTCCAAGCCCCGACGCTTCTTCTTATACACACCTATGCCTAGCTTGTAACTACAAAGATCCACCGCGGTCTCTGAATCCACCGATTGGACTTTTCCTGGTCACCTCCACCCGAACAAGGAGCCTTTCTCCAAGTGGGTATGTCACAGTAAACAAACTTCTTCTTTGTGGGATGTAGAAGTAAATCCAAACTTCTCTTCTTTCAGGTGTAGAGATAAAACCGATGCCAAACACTCGAAGCAAAGATATATGTGAAAAAACTTGGAATAAACTAAACAATTGGGTGTGTATGGGTTTTTGGTGAATTTAATCCATAAAAATTAAACACAAAACATGGAAATTTTTCTTGAAAGAATTTGCTCTCTAAAAGACACTTAGAATGTGAAAAAGTTGTTCTCAAAAAGTTCTCAAAAAGTTAGGGGGGACATGGAGAAAAATGCAAAAATTGTCAAAAAATTGTTCCCGCCAAAGTCGTTCGAACGACATTCTAATTTCAATGACTTTACTAACGGTGTTCGAGAGATGAAAAAGGAAACCCCATTAGAAGTATTGTTCGAACGACCTGGGAATCTCGTTCCGTAAGAACGACATAGGAATCTCGTTCGGACGAGATTCCAGTTCGTTCGAACAACTTACCAAAAAATGGAATATTCTATTTAAGCCCAAAACTTTTATGAAAAGTTCAAAAAAAATATTTTCTGAGTAAAACAAAGTCGTTAAAATTATTTATAAAAAATTTATAAAATGCACCCAATAAATTTCCAAGCTCATATATATATATATATATATATATATATATATATATATATATATATATATATATATATATAATGCATTCATACCTAAGGAGCATTGGAACCAATGTTGTTGACGTAGAAACGAGGCACAATAAACCCAATATATGATGAAGCTTTATAATATTGGCCGCTACGTCTTCAACTAACATGTCATAGGCTTGAATGGTTACACTTGAACGCTATCCTATGACTCAAATGTTTTTGTCCGAAAATGAGCCAACACTACATTAAGACTCAATTGGAGACTTGTGTATTCCGGGAAAAAAAACAAAAAAAAAATCCTAAGGGTCCGTCAAGCTCTACTAGACTAAAAAAAATATCCCACCCAAAATAAAAATTACATAGCTTAACTCAAAACCCAGGGATCAATATCTTGGCGACGATGAAAGTTTTCATTTAGAAGAATTCCTGCACACTTAAGGAAACTATCAAACACAAAGGGAATATCAAGAATATTAAATGCATGAGAAATACTCCCCCTAAATTAATTCTCCCTTTTATCAAATAAATGACCCACTTAGAAAGATGTCTCCCCCTAAGTTAAATCTCCCAAACTAAGATACGATTACAATAGGATTAAATACCATTTCTCCCCATATCATTCTCCCCCTTTTTGTTCAGGAATAGACAAAGGATAAAGCTAATTTAATCACGTTGAAGCTTAGAGTGATAAGAACATGAAAGCATATGGCCAACAAAATCGAAACTAATCCATACAAATAATAACGGATACCAACGAATATGCAAAAAAAATTATACCAATGTGATACATAAGATACCAAGCATGGGATATCAACAACAATATGCAACATGATAGATACCAATTATGAATTACAAGCATAAATAGACTAAAAGGAAATGCAAAGGAAGAAAAATACCATATATGTGAAGACATAATGACTATCACTAACGCGCACACACACACACACACACACACACACACACACATATATATATATATATATATATATATATATATATATATATAGACACCACACATGACATAAAATACAATAATCTTTTCACACTTGTATGGAAAAAATGTGTCATATGGAAACGAAAGTGTGGGGGTGTGAACTAGTAACAATTAAATTTAGACTCAATCACATAAAACATGTTCACAGAGTTCTCATATGATTGCAAACTTTATCACATTTGAATATAATATCATGTGACAATATAGATTGAACTCAATGAACAAACATACATAATGCATACAAGCTTAGAATTTTGATGATTTTATAAACAAATAGAGTCATGACATGGAAAGTACAACTAGAATAAACGGACATTGTGCAAACCGTTGATATACCATCCAAACTCCCTCAATTTAAGCATATTATTTTAATCTTCTAAATGAATAAATCAACTAAACAAAATAGGCCTTGGCAAATATTTTCTTTTAATGCCATTATTCTTTTAGGCCTTTGGACCACGTATTTCTTTTTGGTCCAAGAAAACGGTGGCTTACTCGCAAAGGATGATTTTTCCTTTCGGAGCCCTTCCCCGTGAACATTTATATATATCATTTTTATATCTCACACTAATATCACGTGCAATGAATTTTAACATGCACTAGTCCTCCTACGTCACATAACAGGTAGATGACTATATTGGTAGGATAACACCTCACAAAGCTCAAGAATATGTGTGAAGTTAAAATTTCAAATGAACTCATGCATCTGTGAATTGAGGCATATAAAAATAGAATCCATTATAGCAACACAAAATCCAACTACTCCATATAAGCATAGTAAAGAATATTTTAAGGATTAACAATCTTAACCAAAATTTCTAGCCACATGGAAGCGAAAAAGAAGGGATTCAAACACAAGTATATGCCACATAGAGTGTGTCAAAGTAAACTACACACAAAACCAAAATCTTTTTGAGTTTTTGAAATTTTTTAACCAAAAATAAAAATATTTACTCAAAAGACAGACAAAAATCATTTGTATTTTTCATTAAACCTAAATTACTAAAAGATGAAACACAAATAATACAAAAAAATATTTTTGTATTCTTCATTTAATGTAAACTAAAAAGAAAGAACTATAATACAAAAGATAAACAAACATCATAATTCTAGCATGTGATATATGACAAAGTAGTGACTAGAAAATGACTAAACATATATACACCTAGCAATGATATATAATATGAGTCACAAAAAGCTAGAGTATGCAAATAACTAACATATTCGACCTTTGGATTTAGCAATGGAGGTATCGTGTGAAAGTAAATGAGAATAAAAAAATCCTATCTTTTAAGTCTACCAAGTCGGATCTCCTAACCCAAAGACGAATGGCGATCTCGGGGTGTAGGAATCTTGGCAACCTCAGTTGCCTTACGTTGGGGTTTTCTAGGACCTCGTTTAAGATCAAAACAAAATTTACTAAGATGACCTTTTTGTCCACAATGTGAACAAGTAAAAACACGTCGAAGATTGGTATCTAAGGATTGATCTCTAAAGGCTTTCCTAGGTTATTCTCTTAAGACTTTGGTTTTGACTTTAATGGTGGAATCGTTACAAGAATTGAAGCCTAAACCACAAGTGTCATTTTTAATTTGGACCGTTCCTAAATTTATAAAATTTCTCCGAACGACTCTCCAAATCAAATTTGACTCTACTTGAGTCTCTCACTTTCTTCTCAATCTATACAATCCTAGTCTCAAGCAAACAATTTCTCTATTCAAACTCGAGAAGCTCCTTTTTCAAGGATTCCATCAAACCTTTAAGTCTATCTCTCTCACCTTCTATATACTCAATCTTCTATCGAAGAGATCTCTTACGTGTCCTAAGGTTTTTAACTAAAAAATTCTCACTAATGACCTCGACATTCTATTTCAAACTAGCTTTTAACTTCAAATTTGTTCTTTCTAATTTAGTAGATTCTTCATATAAATCTTGAAAAGCAATTTGAAGTTCACTCACATCAACCTCATTTTCACTTTCACTCTCGCTTTCTTCTCCACTCTCACTTCCATCATCTCTTTGGGATTCACAAACAAAGGTCTTGGAAGTGTCATGTGTTAAAATTTCATCAATAAAGGAGTGCTAACTTTCACTCACATGACTTTCCATAAAAGCCATAAAGTTCGGCTAAGTGGGGGAATCGGGTCCCTCTTCCTTATCACTATCACTAAGGGTTGCATTGAAGGAAATTTGTTTCCTACCATCTCGCCTTATTTTAGTGGGGCACTCTTTTTCCATATTACCATAGCCCTCACAACTGTAACACCGATTTGACTCGTCCTTATTTAAATTTTCATTAAAAGTTTTAGGGATCTTCTTGGCTTTGTCATGCTTAGAATTTTCAAATTTCTTAAAATCCTTTTTAAATTTATCTTTGATAAATTTAAGAAATTTATGAAACTTCCTAGAAAACATATCCTTATCTTCCGAGTCACTCTCACTTTCACTCTTTACTACTTGTTTTTCCTCCTTTAGGGCTTTCAAAGCAACGCCCTTATATATTTTCTTTTCAGTTTTACAGGGAAACATGTCTAGTTCATAGGTTTGTAAATCACCTACGATCTGTTCTAATTTCGTAGAGGCTTAAGTGGGTAACGAATTTAACACGGTCACCTTAGGAATAAATCTATCGTGTAGGGACCTTAAAATTTGCTTTACTACTCGGTTGTCGGGTGTTTTCTCTCCAAAATTAAAAGACAAATTAACTATATCGGAAATTCTAGCATAAAATTCATCAAATGTTTCTTTTTCATTCATTTTGATTGTTTCAAATTGAAGGTGAATTTTTGGAGTTTAGAAGCTTTTACGAGACTAGTTCCTTCATGAGTGAGTTGTAAAATGTCCAAAGCTTCTTTAGAGATTTCACACATCATAATGCGTCGGAATTCATCCAGTGTGACCACGCTAAACAAGGCATTTAAACCTCGGAAATTAAAGTTTGCAAGTTTATATTCATTCTCACTCCATCTATCAGTGGGTTTGGGAACACGCTCATTGTCTACTAAATGTGTGGATGGGGACCACCCGTTATCAACTGACAACCAAACCCTCTCATAGATAGACCTAAGTGACGATTTCATATGCGCTTGCCAATACGCGTAGTTGGAACCATCAAAAATAGGAAATTTTGAAGATGAGGAAAATTCCATTTTAGTAAAAAATATTTAAAAGGATCTTAAACGCAAAAATTTAGCGATCCCGCACTTGTTGGAAATGATGGGACCCCGAATTTTAAACTTATTTTAAAATTAATTTCCTTTATTGCGGAATATAGATGGTTCAACTAAACAACTACATAAACAAAAATTAATTTCATCACAAATTAAAACTAAAGTAAAATAAATTTTAATTTTATCAAAATTAAAATTATACGAAAAATCAAATTTGCGAATTTTTACTTTAAGCCCAAAAGTTCAATTTAACACAAGTCCTAGAAATTTTTCTACAAAGATTAATTCATATTCCTACATAGGCCAAACCAATTTTTATCCAATAAAGTTAATGACTTAAATTAAATTAATATTTACCCAAATTTAATTAAGCACCAATTTAAATAAGTGTGATAATTAAACCAAATTTTATATTGAATTAGCCTAAGCATGAGGTCTAAGTTATTTAGCAAGATAAAAGTAAATCAATCACACTACGCTGCGATGTATGAGGAAAAACCTACAACGGGAATAAAACCTCGGACAACCCTAGCCTTCAATCCACTAAGTACGAGTTTTACAAGTAAAAGATAAAAAGACTTATAACACACGACTTGACTCCCTCCAATCCCTGACGCTTCTTCTTTTACACACCTCTGCATAGAGAATAACCACGGAGATCAACCGCGGTCTCGGAATCCACCGATCAAACTTTTTCTGGTCATCGCCACCCGAACAATGAGCCTTTCTCCAAGTGGGTATGTCACAGCAAACAAACTTCTTCTTTGTGGGGTGTAGAAGTAAACCCAAACTTCTGTTCTTTGATGTGTAGAGATAAACCCGGTGTCAAACACTCCAAGCAAGGATATATATGAAGAAACTTGGAATAAACTAAACAATTGGGTGTGTATATGTTTCTGGTGAATTTAATCCATAAAAATCAAACAAAAAACATGGAACTTTTTCTTAAAAGAATTTTCTCTCTAAAAGACACTTAGAATGTGAAAAAGTTTTTCTCAAAAATTTGGTTCCCGCACTTAATAATTCTGTCAAAAAGTAGTGGGAACATGGAGAAAACTGCAAAAAAACTGTCAAAAAACTGTTCCCCCAAAGTCGTCCGAACAACATTTTCATTCGGACGACATTCTCGTTTGAAAGAGTTTACTAACGATGTTTCATAAATGAAAGGGGAAATATAGTTAGAAGTCTCGTTCGAATGACCTGGGAATCTCGTTCGAACGAGATTCCAGTTCGTTCGAACGACTTGCCAGAAAATGGAATATTCTATTTAATCCTAAAACTTTTATGAAAAGTTCATAAAAAATATTTTCTGAGTAAAAAAAAAGTCATCAAAATTATTTATAAAAAATTTATAAAATGCATCCGATAAATTTCCAAGCTCCTATATATATATATATATAATGCATTCATACCTAAGGAGCATTGGAACCAATGCTGTTGACGTAGAAACGAGGCACAATAAACCCAATATATGATGAAGCTTTATAATATTAGCCACTACGTCTTCAACTAACACGTCATAGGATTGGATGGTTACACTTGAACACTATCCTATGACTCAAATGTTTTTGTTCGGAATTGAGCCAACACTATATTAAGACTCAATTGGAGACTTATGTCCATACATGTGTGTCTACGGTTACCTGCCGATTTCCAGGGCTAGGTCCATGCCTATAGGCACCCCCATACCATATAAATAAAGGGCATGACCTGACTCCTAGAGCACACCTCAGATCCATCATCATCAGTGATCTTAGTAACATTCACTTGCAATCAGCGAAGTTTTTTTATGTGAAATTCCTTTCCATCTTATGTTTCCATCCTTTTCATACACAATTTGGTAAGATCTCATTCTCTATCATCCAATATTCATCTCAAAACTCAAGGGATTTCATCCAAGATCAAGATCAAGCTTCAATTCTTCAAAGAAGTTCCAAAATCCTTCCCTCCCTCTTTAAATTTCTTATTTTCGCATTAATTACATTAAATTCATAATCTAGTTTTTTTACTTTAGTCCATACACATTAACATATCATCTTTTTATTAGTTATTTAGCACATACTTTATTTTCTTTAAAAAATCCAAAACAAACAAAAAAAGGGTTACACCTATAAATTCCAACGGGATTATCCCTCACAATTTCTAAAAACCAAAACAAATTTTCTACACATACACATGTAATAAATTCCCATTCGAATCTATGAAAATAAACCCCACCCATATGCTACATGCAAACTACGTGGACTTTGATGCCTTTACAGGTTACGTAGGCGTTTTGGGTTAAAACCCGAGACTCGAGTCCAATGTTCCGAAATTTCCCCATCTTCGCATTTTCATCCTTTTCATCCATACATTGTTTTAGCATCTATTATGTTTGTGATCCTTAATAGCGTTTTATCCAACACATATTACCGTTCCACTGCAATGATCAATATCATGATAAACGCATAAATCATATTTTAATATTATTATAGGAACATTTCTATGGATGACCTCACTCTATCTCTTCCGTGGTATTAGTTGGAAGATTCTGATTTCCATTTACATATATACACGCACACACACTTAATGGAGAAATAAAGGAAAAAATAACACAAGACCATGAGAGATCGAAAGGGCGGGATGGGTACCTAACACATTCCCATTCAGTAACTTAACCCCCTAACCTTTGAAACATTTGTTTCATAAGCATCAGTTTGGCTACTCCATCTCTTTAAATTCACCCCACACCGAAGACAGCCGAAGAGTTCCTATATCATATATGTTGCGAGACCTTTACCCCCTTCCCCCCACCCCATTGGGAGGAGAGAGGAGAATTGGGATGGCCACAATGGCGACTCTGTTGGGGACATATTTTTCATAAGAGGTGTAAACTCTGTTTTGCATGGGTGTTTTGTTTTTCTTCTTTTGTGCGTATGCACCTACCTATATATTCATTTTTTTCTCCTCTATTATTTCTTGCACATATTTACCTCATGCTTATATTTCTACTCACTTACACACTTGAAGATACTCTCCATGTACCTTTCACACTACTTGCACCTAGGATCACTTATATCCACATGTTGCACACCACTTAGAGGTGTCACTAACACACACCTCCACTTATTACACTTGTATATATCCATGCTCACTCACACCCCACTTGTAGTTGATCCATGCTTAGGTTCACTACCACACACTCACTTGTAGATATTCACACATCACTCACTCTCACATATCCAAGCTTAGTATAATCTTCGTGCTCCATGTTAGATTTGATTTTTATACTTATACATTCTTCCCTATTAATATAATGCTCATCATGACAAATAAAGATACTCTCTCCATAATATACTAATCAAGAATCATGCATTTTGCACACTACATCACCAAAGAGCATGGATATTGATCAAATTTTGTCCTGTAACTTGGCGGTCACTTCATGATGGGCGCATGTCCGGTAGGTCACAGTTAGCCTTTGCAATATGAATCTCACCTTCCATTGGCTAAGTACCTTCGACGTATATCGAATGGTTCCCTCGCATCGTATTACTTGAACGAAGTCATGACGGGAGGTATATAGCTGGAACTTGTTCACATACGTCGAGTATATCGAATTCTCTCTCACACATATTATACCCACGAGGTATATATTTAGGCAATTCACGTACACTCAGTTATATCAAATGGCCAGTCCACACATACCGATTGCCCTCAAAAGCAAGACGTATATCATGGAAGTCATGCCAAAGGGGGGAACACTTCCAATTAACCCAGCAATTAAATACCCTCATATAGGTGTCAAACCTAGGACACTCATATTTAGTTTGTTGATTTTTATCCAAAACTCTGTCGAAATGATGAGTCGGCATCCCGCCCAAATTTTCGCGCGACATCGTGTTTTCTAAAAATGGGACCCTGCCCATGTGCCTAGTAACAAGTCCCAACCACGTTTTTACAAAAAATTTAAACCCAATTTTTCCAGACTCGAGTCCCGCTCGACATTTCTTTTTCCATTTAGGTAAACATAATACAAGCGAGAACATAATAATAATAGTAATAATAATACTACTACTACTACTAATAATAATAATAATAATAATAACAATAATAATAATAATAACAATAATAATAATAATAATAATAATAATAACAATAATAACAATAATAATAATAATAATAATAATTAATAATCATGTTAAGACCCTTTTTTTCTCGTTTTTCCTCTTTGTTTAACAAAAAGTGTCAAAAACATTTTTCCCTCTTTTATCAAAAATACCAAAAGCATTTTTTCTTCCTTTTACTAAAAATATTTTTCATATTTTTTACTCAAAAAGATTTGGTTCTCCCTTCTCCAAAAATGTCAAAAATATTTACCTTCCTTTTATACCGAGCTTCACGCTCCACTATCCAAAGGTTATCAAACCCTTTTAAGTTGAAATCTTATCAAGCCATTGGACCCTCGTCCATTACCAAACCCACTTCCCAAAAATTTCAAACCAGATGCCCATTGAGATTTTCATCAAACATTCGGCCATACCACTAGTTAGTGTTTCCACCTTCGAAATGTAATCCAATGTCTAATTGATTAGGGTATAATCATCCCACCAGTCAATCCTAAAGAAAACATTACCCACAATCCACTCCCTAATCATACAAATGCCATCTTCCTAGAAGAAGACCCAGAATTTGACCCATCTACCCAGATCGTACCTAGTAAATTACCCATCATACCAATATATTCTCCTAAACCCCTCTAAGGTTGCCAATATTTTCTACTACATCATACCTGCTTCACCGATCAGGGTCTGTCACTCCTTACTAGAGCATTCATTACTGTCTATACTCGTTCTGGAGGAATATATGGAATTATTCACATTATTAAACCATCTCCTAGAGTTCAGACTAAAATTTCCCTCCAAAATGACCATTGACTGCTATAGATTTAGTATGTTGTTCTTCGAAGATCGAAAATGGGCTTGAGAATCAGATAATTGGGTAGTACCTATTGATGAAGTCATTGATGTTGTCCAAATCATGGAAGATTTATTTTGACAGACCAGTGAAATTTGCAGTATGTCCGAGCTATTTGATGCTTTGAAACTAAAAGGTAACCTTCTCCCTTTGCTTCTATGTCTTCCCGTTGAGTAGGAGAATCTATACAAAGAGGATGTTGAGGTTGTTGAATGTATTGCTTCTCGTGGAAAGATAACGTCATTGCCACCGAATAGGGGGACGAATTCAATAGTCCAGATGAAGAGCAAAGACCCAAAAAGACTAGCCCAATAGTCAACACATGTGGAATGATATCATTTAAGGAGCTGCTAAGAGAAATAACCAAGGTGGCTAAACAACCCGAGATAGATGAAGAAACACGGTTTCTCTTTTCCCCTCTTCTTTGAACTATATGACTAGATCAGGGAGGCATTACTAAGTTCGAAATCCGTAATGATCAGAGATCAATAAGGGAAAAGGTGTTGAGAATATACCTATTCTAAAAATGACCCTTGAGGAGAGAAAGATCCTCGATCAGTTGAAGAAGATCCAAGCTAACATCGGTCTGTGGGGACTCTTTATGTCTTACCAGCTACACCGAAATGCCATTACCAAATTACTTAATGGACTGACCATCCTTCCATCCACCACGTCAGAAGAATTAGTGAATCTAGTTGGATCTATAACCTCTACCAGAATGCTATCATTCTCTGAAGAACAAATCCCTAAGATTGGGCCAAATCACAACTATGCTCTCAATATCTCTATCGAAATCATGGAAAAGAATGTCAAACTTTCGCTTGTCGATAATGGATCAGCTCTTAATGTTTGCCCACTAAAAACCCTTAATTGCTTGGAAATAAAAGTGAACGACCTTGCTACAACCTCTGTCACGGTGCGCACTTATGATGATACCCGTCAGTAAGTGATGGGATCCATAAAGCTTACAATAGAGGTTAACCTTATAAATTTCGTTATTGAATTCCAAGTCATCGACCTTCTGGCTTATTTCAATATGTTGCTTGCACGACCATTTCTCCATAGTATTAAGGGTTTATCTTCTTCCCTTCATTAGAAACTGAAGTTCTTTACTAATGGGCTGGTCATCACCATCCTAGGCGACGAGAACAATGTCGAGAATGCAAGCACCAACAATCGCGTACTAGAGATACAACATGGGATAAATGATATGCTTATGTTAGGTTTTTAAGTCGAACCACTTCTACTCCCAGTAGGGGATTATTTCAAAGATAGAGTTTGTTCGGAGTATAACCCTCATGGAAACGTCAATGTGATTTAGATGTTCAAAAACATGCACTTTATGCCTGAACTGGGGCTGGAATGACATCAATAGGGAATACTTGAACCCATTCTATTGAAGAGGGACTTTCCTCCTTGCAGTCTGGGTTATCAACCATTAGAAGAATAACTCGGAATGCTCCACCAACCTAAATTGAAGAGAAGGCTAGAAAGTATTAAGACTATCTCAACGGATTCCTTGAATAAAAAATTCAGCAGAGAAGGTGAAGATTTCCCCTTTTGCGACTTTCTTAAACCGTGGTATGATCATGTGGATAAGAAGATGAAACCAGGAATGGATATCTCTTTCTAAGACATCAACTCTTGGGTCGAAAGTTCCCACTATCATGTGTAACCACTCATTTAGAAAACCATAGTTGATACCGAATATTTTGAGGGATGTGGCTCTAAGGATTCATTTAACTTGCAAACACTGGGGCTGACATTCTGCACGATCCACTCAAGTACTACATCATTTGATCCATCATGCCTGATTAAAGTTGCTAATACACCTCTCCTTAACTAGCATGTTAAACTAGTTTTACCAACTGAAATACAACCCAACTCTGATGTTTATCCCATTACCCCTTCTTTTGTTATTCCTCCCTATTATGATGAAACCGAGACCTCTTCAATGAGGTTCTCAATGCTATTTTTTCGAACAATGAAATAAATAAAAAAATCGAGTGTATTGGTGTGCCTTACATTAATTGTCTTGATTTTAATCAAACTCTTGATGATAATGATTTTTTAAATGAACAATTTCTAATTGATATAAATAAGGTTAATAACAAACAACATAGTCGCGTTCAAGTTAATGAAGATAAAACTGTTGTCATTAATCTCGGTTCTAGTAGCCAAATGCGGGAGATAAGGATAACATCAACCTTTGATGACATGAGCGCGCGTAACTTGAAGAATTACTGAAGTAATTTATGGATGTCTTCGCATGGTCCTATGACTACATGCCCGAAATTGATCCCGAGATAGTTGAGTATGAGATTCCAACTCTCCCAGAATGCAAACCGATCGAATAGAAACTGCGAAAGCTCTACACCGAATGGTCGCTCAAGGTTAAGGAATAAGTGGTCAAATCGTTGAACGTGGGTTTCATTCCTATGATCGAATGTCCCACATGGCCAGACAACATCGTAACCATGCCAAAATCTGAAGGAAAGGTTCACTTGTGTGTTGACTATCGAGATATGAATAAGGCCTCTCTGAATGATGATTACCCGCTATCCAATATAGCCATGATTGTGGACAATATGGCCAGTCACGCTCTTAGGTCATTCCTTTATGGGTTTACCAGATATAATCAGACCCAGATTATCAAGAGAAAACCATATTCATCACCCCTTAGGGAACCTTTTGCTACACCATTATGCCATTTGGTTGAAAAAATGCAGGGGCTACCTACCAAAGGGTTGCCACAACCATCCTGCATGATATTATACATAAATAAGTCGAGGTCTGTGTGGATGATATGATTATCAAGTTAAAGGCTAGGGAAGGTCATGTTCTTGCTCTACGGAAGTTTTTCAATCATATACGACAATATCAGATGCGACTTAACCCACAGAAATGTGTCTTTGGCATTACCAAAGGAAAGCTCTTGGGATTCATGGTTAGTGAGAAAGGGATAGAAGTTGATCGTTCTAAATTTAAAGAGATACTTGAAATTCCACCACCCCTAATGGAGAAGTAAGTCCAAGGATTCCTTGAAAATTGCATTATATCAGTCGTTTCATCATCCAATTGACTTATATCTGTGAACCAATCTTTTAAAATCCTCTGAATGGATTCTACTAAGGCTTGCAAAGAAGCTTGCCAGAAAGCCTTTGACTAAATCAAGTAATATCTAACCCAACCTTTGGTACTCGTGTCGTCGTAGCCTGGTCTTCCTTTACTCCTATACCTAACTGAAATAGACACTGCAACTGGGGCTTTGCTAGCCTAATACCTTGAAGTATGTCATAATGAGAGAGCCATCTACTATGTCAGTCATAAGTTAGCTGGCTACAAAGTTAACTACACTACCTTGAAGAAAGCATGTGTCACCCTTGTCTAGGTCACCCAAAAGCTGCAGCACTACATGCTCACCTTACCCATCAAACTTGTATCCCGAATGGATCCCATCGAATACCTACTCGAGAAAATTACCTTGTTTAGTCGAATGGCTCGAAGGTTAATGCTTGTTGATGAATTTGATGTTATGTATGTAATGTAGAAAGTCATGAAAGGAAGATCCATATCTGACTAACTCGCTGACTACCCTATGGAAGAAACCGATGTTGTGATTTCTGAGTTCTTGGATGAGAATATCATTTATACCTCCCAAGAAGACCTTCGGTGGAAAATGTTCTTTGATAGATCCAGCAACAAGAAAGGGTATGGCATCGGGATACTCCTAATTGCCCCTGGTGACTTTCAGACTCCCATAGCTATCAAGCTAGATTTTCCCTCCACCAACAACTTGATAGAATACTAGGCATGCATGGTAGACCTCAAAGTCGCTCTTATCATCGATCAAGTACCTAGATGTCTACGGGGATTCAACTCTCATCATCGATCAAGTACTCAGAAGACGGAAAGTTAAGGACAATAAACTCTTACCCTTCCACACCCACCTAGAATAACTAGCCTCCCAATTCCAAGATATCACCTTCCACTACCTTCCCTGAGTAAAGAACAACCTAGTCGATGCCCTTACTACCTTAGAATCCATGGTTGACATGCTTGAAGGAATAATAATGGCCATCTTTCTATTCCAAAATCAAGATAAACCTACACACTGCTACCACATTGAGATCATCATAGAAGAAGATCCTGCTATAGCTAATTACTGATACTACGATATATGGCGCCTCCTCAATCATGGTGGGTATCCCCAAGATTTTAATAAGAAAGAACAAGCAACTCTCCGTAGACTCGCTGCCCAATACATTGTCTATGATAAAGCACTATTCAAGAGAAACTTCGATGGAACCCATTTATATTGTATCGTAGGGGCTGACATTAAAGAGATGATGCATAAAATCAGCAGCGGGGAGTGCGAACCCCACATGAATGGACATATTTTTACCAAGAAAATCATCCAATGGGATTACTACTGGACTACCATGGTTTAGGATTTCACTTCCTATGTTCGAAGATGTGTTAAATGCTAGCAGTTTTCCAACCTCCAGCACTTGCCTTCCCGGGAATGGTATAACATGACTTCTCCCTAGCCGTTTTCCACATGTGGCATTGATATCATAGGTAAAGTTACACCCAAAGCCTCTAATGGGCATTAATTCATCTTGGCTTCCATTGATTACTTCACCAAGTGGGTCGAAACCAAATCATACGCAGTGTTGAATGCTAAGAAGGTGGAAAAGTTCATCTGAAAAAATATCATTTGTCGATATAGGGTCCCACATGAGCTAGTGTCAGACAACGAGTTACATTTTTAAGTATATGTTATAGAAGTGGTTGACGAGTATGCGATTTAAAGATAAAAATATTCTCCCTACCGACCTCAAACTAATGAAGCAGTTGAAGCTGCTAATAAAAACCTCAAATCCATCATCAGCAAGATGGCTGAGAGTTATCGAGATTGGGTCGAACGGATCCCTTATACCCTATGGTGCTACCGCACTTCAGTTCGAACCTCTATTGGGGATACACCTTACTCTCTGGTATACGATTCGGAAGCAGCCCTACCCGTAGAGATATAAATTCCTTGACCACGCATCATGCTTGAAAACAAATTCAGCAAGGAAGATTGACATCAAAGCTATCTTGATGAATTGTCACTCTTAGACGAAAGGAGATTAATTCTTTATATCACATACAAGGGTACTATAATCGAATAGCACGATCATTTAAAAAGCGAGTTAAGGACTGTTGTGTTCGAAAATGGGATTTATCCCTTAAAGGAACTATAGAGCCTATCTGGGACCCCAGAGGAAAATTCAAGACCAATTGGAGCAACCCTATATTGTAAAGAAGATCCTATATGTCGACGTCTCTATGCTCATGGACCTCGATGGGGGAAGAGATAGCCCATCTAGCCAACCTGAACCGTCTCAAGAAGTTCCACCCCTAATCTCGATGTGCTATGACTCTTCTCATCTCCCTTTTATTCTAAAAACAATAAAAAAATAAAAACTTCTTCATTTCCTCTACTCAGAACTATGTGGGGGATGATCCTATAAATCTTTTTACTTTCAAAAATGAAACTCAGAAAATTTTCAAAACCCCTAGAGGTACGTAGGCAGCTCATACGCTTTACATGAGCACGATCTACTTCATTTTCATAATAAGCTATTCTTTTTCTTATCCCCAAGAACGACGGTTCATTTTTATCATTTACATGAACAAAAAGGATAATGCATGCCTTAACAATTGGTATAGATAATTCAAATGCAAAAACTCATCAAGAGGCACAACAATATAATTAAAATTTTCTTTATCTCATTAATTCTATTAAAATTACATCAGCATAGGGAGTCAAAACAACTACCCTTGCCAAACTAACCCTATTTCCTAAAACCAAATAAAAACAGATAGAAACCAACTACTCCTAAAATAATACCCTCGAATTATTCCCACACAAAACAACTATGATCATAACCAAACACACCATATAAAGATTCACAAATAAATTCCCTAGGGATCCTACCCGTAGCTACCAGAGGAACTACCCCCATCATCATCCATAACATGGGATCCCCAAACCTCCCCTACCTGAATAGAATGCCACAAGATATCCTTAGAACGTTAAGATCAGATCAGTGTACAGAAAATAACAACACCTCCCTCCATGGAGCCAGATATGGCGAACCACATTTGCTCAGTCTACACATCCAGCATTTTGGCAATGACCCTACTCCACAACAACTTCATGTAGTCCCTAAAAACATGCCAAACTCTACCAACATATTGGGAAGGATGGGTCGACGGTTGATGATTCTCCCCCAAAGAGCCCAGTCGTATGCGCATGAGCTTTGTCAATTCCTCCATCGGGAAAAAGTCTAATGTATGAGGTGGCACAATCTGCTCCCAGCTAAATTGGTGTAAGACTCTCCATGGAAAGCAGAAAGAGTTCTGCCGGAGGACAACCTATAGAACCTAATGGTATTCCCCTAATTCTAGAATGGACAATAATTCTCCCTACTAAGTCACTCACTAATGCAAACCTTGAACCCCATGCTCCACAAACCATTTCTCCTAACCCTTGATGTCCCGACCCACACTGAGAAAATAATGAGAAAATAAGTTTGGCACAAATGCCAAGGAATATTCAGGAGGGACCATCATATGTAATCTCTTCGATAACCACATGGACATCATAATGGCGGTATCCCACATGAAGTTAGAACGACCTTCCTGCCAGGCATCCAGACAGTTCAGATTCTCTGCCAATATCACCACTGCAAGATTGCGATGGTACGACATCCACAAAGGAATGGATGCAAGTTGTGACATTAGGCTCAAATTCTTCCAAATTTACTCCTTTAATTTAGAGGCTTTTGGTATATCGAGTAACCTAAAATGAGTGTAATTATCGTATTTCTTTGATACTAACTCCTTCTAACAAGTACATATAGTTTCGTGTATTTCTCATGAGTTTTGCAGGCATTTGAAGTATTGAGGAAGAAAGAAACTGGAAAAACAATGAATAAAGTCAAAGGAGGAAGGTCGAAGGGAGATTTTGTAAATTTGTGGCCTTCGTCCGGAATTGAAGCTAACTAGAAAGTTGAAGAGAATTTAATCTCAAGAGCACCGGAAGAAACAGGAAGATAATCCGAGCTATCGTGAATAAGTTATTAGGATTTAAAGTTGAGAAGAATAAAGAGAACGATCCCTGAATAGAAATACAAGGCGATCCGGACCTTTTTCCATAAAAGGATCTGGACTAGGCTCCAAAAAATTCTCTGGATGGAAAATCCAAGCGACACGGACTGCCCCTGGGCGACCGATCTGAACCGCCCTGGTAAAAGAATCGCTGTAAAGGAAAGGAGTGTGATCCAGACCTTTTCTATTTCTTTCTCAGAGTTGTAATGGAGTCAATCTCTTGTAAATTTCTTGGCTATTTATTCATATTAGTTCCATGATATAGGGAGTTTGATTTTTAGGTTAGCTAAGTAGGAATAGAGGGTTTTTGTAGTAAAAAACCCTAGTTTTCCATAAGAAGCACTGCTCTAAGGATTCAAGTTTAATTTCTGCAATACAAGTAACACTTTTCCTTTAATTTTTAATTTCTCATTAGTTTTAATTGCTGGTTTTGAATATGAAATTCTGTTTTCACTTAGTTTCTTTAGAGTTAAGGTTTTCTTCCTTAAAAATCATGTATTTCTCTAAGTTAACTATGTCTAGCAAATTTTCTAAGGGTTGGGGTGCATGAACCCCACCCAATGTAATTCACGATAGTGGAAATAGACTTTTGAATTAAAATCTTAGATGCATCATATTGCATAACTTGTGAAACCATCGTATAACTTTTGATCTCGTTTGCCTAGGTAACTGGGATGCTTAAGAGTGCGACGACAGTATCGGTTAATGCGACACTGCTTTACTCACTCTTTGCTTACATATTGTGAGGGCTACGATCCCTCATATGTGTAATACTTGGGAGTACTAAAGACCGGGACCATTTACAGTTCTAATTCCGAATCTAGTATCCTACGAAGTGAATTACTAGGGGGTGGGGGATTGTAACCCGACCTATTGTTCTCATCTCATAGTTAAAATTTCAGTCCAATTGTCATTAATTTTTTGTTAAATCAGTGTAGTTTAATTTTACTCATTCTAGTTTCTTTAGTTAATCGTTTTCAAAATTGCATTTAGTTGTATTTGTTACGTATTACAAATCACCTTTTTCCTTCCTTTTAGAGTCAAAGTTAGGTTACACTTATCTTTCTGACGTCGTCACCACTTCTGTCATCCTATTTCCCTGAGGATCGATACCGGACTTATCGGGATTATTACTTGAGCAACAGGCTTACACTTGAGCCTACATAGCACACACACTAGACAATTTTTGTGGTCACATCAATTTTTTGGCATCATTACCGGGGAGTTAGGTAGACGTAGGTTATATCGAGTCAATCTAAAGCTTAGACCAAAAATTCAAAATTAAAAAAAAAATAATAAATAAAAATTCATCTCTCAAAATCCTTTAATGAAAAATTCTGAACATACTCAGAATCCTCTCAATACTCCAACCAAAATCCACGAAAACCCGATTGTTGAATACAACTCTGAAATCTCCCACACACCTCGCGTTCCACAATTTTGGGTTCCACTTCATACTCCTGAGCACTCTATCGGTAGTTACACTCGGAGTCAACCATCGAGTCACACCTCTAGGACACCGAGTGATTATAACGAGTCATTTGAAGCGATCACGAACACGATGTCGAACACAGCAAGTTATGGCACTAGAGAGAGATATATTTACCCTATCGTCCCATGAAAGATTTACTCTTTCCTGATCGGACTGGCACCCCTGGTTGCATTTTACTTATGTATAATGTCGGTCAGTTCCACTTTCATAATGGGATGATACATATTCTCCCTATGTTTCATGGCATGGATTCGTAGAAACCATACATGCATATCCTCGAGTTCGAAGAGACGTGCGATACATTTAGTGACCAAGCTTGCACGCAAAATACCATTAGCCTAAAAAAATTTCCTTTTCCTTAAAGGATAAAGCCAAGACCTGGCTATGGTCTCTATCCCCGAACTCCATAACTTCCTGGAGAGATATGCAATCGAAGTTTATCTCAAAATTTAATTCACAGCACAAGACCAACTCTACCAAAACTAAAATCAAATCTTTCTGACAACACGATAATGAGTCTTTTGACAGGTGTTGGGAATGTTTCCAAGAGTTAGTAAGCGCTTGCCCCCATCATGTTTTTGACAAACACCTAGTGATCTCCTTCTTCCATAATGGGTTGATAGTGGCTTCCAAACAACTTGTACAAACAATGTGTGAAAGAACTTTTTGGGATTTAAACTCCTGCGATGACGAGGCCCATCTTAAGTATGTCGCAAAGACTACTCAAGCATGGGAAACCTCCGATCCTAATACCCAAGCCCGACCAAGACAAACATCTATCACTTTAACTTCATTTGGTCTATACCATTTGGATAGAAATACCATAATAGACCGTCAATTCGATCAGTTTCAGAGAGAGATGAAAGAGTGGTTTGACGGTCGGTTAAGAGATATCTCTGAATCCAGCCATGGTTTGAAAGAAAAGGTGAGTGCTATCTGTGAGGAGGCTCCTTCCACAAAGGCATGCTCGACGATTTTCGCATATAAGGCCATGCACACCGAGCAGGTGGATGCTATAGGAGGATTCAAGGGAAATTTTAACGTCCTGCATGGGAACTCATACAACCCTTCATGGAGAAACCATCCTTGTTTCAACTATGGACATCCACAAGCCACTATGAACCCACATTCATAGGTTGTCCCATATCCACCACCTCCTCAATACCAACGAGAACCCTCCAACCCCATATGTATATCCACCGTGGAGGAATTTTGAGGATACCATAACCCAGTTAATCAATTCTCAAAATGCAACCAATGCTAGAAATGAATGCATGTTCACTTTCATCAATGCGAACATCTCCAAGTTACAATCAGCGTTGAGTATCCAAGAGAAAGGAAAATTTCCTGCCCTGGGCCAAAGACCTCCCCAAGTTCAGCCTAGTGTTAGCTCCACCTCTACATAAAAACATGAGAAGTTCCAAGATGTAACCACTCTTTGTAGTGGGAGAGTTGTTCATTTATCACCTCCCCCACGCAACACTTCAAAAGTTAAGGAGAATTCACCCGGCACGAAAGAAGAAGAAGATATCTCCTTGAACGAGAGTGAAAAGGAAAACACTAGTGAGCCCGAGGTAGTTGTAAATACACCCTCCTCTGCTCTATTTACTCAAAGATTGGTTCCTTCCCACAAAGGGACCATAAGTGATGAAGTGCTAGAAGTCCTTAATAACGTAAAATTGAACTTTCCTTTCCTCGATGCAATAAGGCAAATTTCAGCCTATGCAAAAGTCATAAAAGACTTCTTGATAGTCAAGAGAAGGATGAAGGTAAAGGAAAATGTGTTCCTAGAATAGAACGTAAGCTCTATTCAATTTATAGGCACCTTGATCTTGGTGATCTTAAGACCACAAGGATAACTCTCCAATTAGCGGATCGTACCTGAAGATACCAAGGGTTATAGTTGAGGACGTGATAGTCCAAGTGGACATTTTCTACTTCCCAGTAGATTTTATCATTTGGGACATGAAACCCTACTTCGCCTCAAAAAATCATGTTCCCATTATCCTTGGATGCCCATTCTTAGCTACCGCTAATGCACTAATCAATGCTCAAAGTGGGCAGATGCAAGTCACGTTTAGGAATATAAATTTAGAAACAAACATCTTCAACATAGCCCAATAAGCAGGGGAAGAAGGTGATCTTTATGTGGTGAGCTTAATTGACAAGATCGTAGAATAGCACTTTGAGGAAAATTATTATGGAGACTCCTTAGAAGCTTGCTTAGTGTCTAGTCATGAGAGTGAGGGATCTTACACCGAGTTTAAGAAGGAAATAGAGGAGTTGAGAGGCTTACTCGATGAGAGATCGTCGGACGAGGACGTGAGAGATGTTAATTGGGTTTATCTATTCGAAGAGTTACCGAAGCTCTAGTGAAACATTCCCGACTCTTGAGTTGAAGAAACTACCCTTGAACGTTAAATATGCTTTCCTAGGTGAAAGTGTGACATTTCATGTTACTGTATCCTCTATCATAGATGAAGAGCGGGAGGGTACGCTATTAGAGATTTTGAGGAAGCACCAAAGTTCTTTTGGTTGGTGTATAGATGATCTAAAGGGGATAAGCCCTCTAATTTGCACCTATAAGATTCACCTCGAGGAGCATGTTAATCCCTCGAGAGAAATGTAAAGATAGTTAAACCCCACAATGAAAGATGTGGTGAGGGCTGAAATCATAAAATTGTTGGATGCCGGGATTATCAACCCAATCTCGGATAGCAAGTGGGTGAGCGCCATTCAATTCGTCCCGAAAAAGTCGGGTATGACAGTGATTAAAAATCCCAAGGGAGATCCAGTTCCCCAACGTACCACTACTAGGTGGGGCGTTAGCACTAATTACTAGAAACTCAATATGGGAACTAGGAAATACCATTTCCCCTTGCCATTTAGCGATCAAATTCTGGAAAGAGTAGCCGGCCATCCTTGCTATTGCTTCCTATATGGTTATTAGGTATATAACCAAATTGAGGTAGATCTACTTGATCAAGAGAAGACAACCTTCACTTGCCCTTTTGGAACATTTGCCTACAAATGTATGCTATTTGGCTTGTGTAATGCACCGGCGACCTTTCAAAGGTGCATGTTGAGCTTATTCAGTGACATGGTTAAGAGAGGGCTAAAGGTTTTTATGGATGACTTTAGTGTCTTTGGCACCTCTTTCGACTTATGTCTACTCAATCTTGAGAAGGTACTAGCCTGATGTGTTGAAAAGAACTTAGTGCTAAATTGGGAGAAATACCATTTCATGGAAACTTAGGGTATAGTTCTTAGCCACATCATGTCATCCAAAGGGATCGAGGTTGATAGAGAAAAAATAGATGTCATAGCTGACCTACCCCCACCTAAATGGATAAAAGACATGCACTCCTTCTTGGGCCATGCGAGGTTTTATAGAAGGTTCATTAAGGACTTTAGCGCCATCGCTACACCCTTAAGCAACCTTCTTATGAAGGATACACCATTCGAGTGGATGGAAGCATACCAAAGTGCTTTAGAAAAACTTAAAAACATGCTTGTGTACGCTACCATCATGAAAGCTCCAGATTGGTCCTTACCATTAGAGCTTATGTGTGATGCTAGCGATTATGCGATAGGGGTTGTTTTGGGACGAATAAAAGACAACAAAGCTCATGTCATCTACTACGCTAGCCGAACTTTTACCAGACCACAACTCAACTACTCCACCACGTAGAAGGAATTGCTAGCGATAGGATTTGCTCTTAACAAGTTTTGGTCCTATCTTATCGATTTCCCCATCACTTGTTTCACTGAAAACGCGGATTTAAAATATCTACTTGCGAATAAAGACGCAAAGCCGTGCCTCATAAGGTGGATCCTACTCCTACAAGAGTTTAACCTCTCCATTAAAGATAAAAAGGGAGTAGAAAACGTCATCGCCGATCACTTATCACGACTTTCATTAGACGTACCTAGTGATACTACACCCATAGACAAGTATTTTTCAAATGATCAACTCTATGCCACCTCTTCTTTACCCTGGTTTGCGGATATAGTGAACTATCTTGTCACGGGAGCCGTCCCTGTCGATTGGACACCGCAATATAAGAAGAGGTTCATCACTTGTCCGTGCATGTTTTCTCTATGATGACCTTTTTAAATATTGCGCCGGCCAAATCATCCAACGATGCGAACCGGATGACGAAATTACAAAAGTCATCCAATTTTGTCATTCAGAATCATTAGAGGCCACTTTTTCCTGAAAGAGATAGCCGCTAAAATTATCCAAAGTGGTTTGTACTGGCCCACAATGTTCCGGGATGTCAATAATTATTTCAAATCTTACGACAAGTGTCAACCGATGGGGGCGATTAGCCGACGAGACATGATGCCATTAACCTCGATTCTCATCATTGTGGTTTTCGATTGCTGAGGTATTGACTTCATGGGCCCTTTTCCCCCATCCTTTGGGTACCTATACATCCTAGTCGCGGTAGACTTTGTTTCTAAGTGGGTGGAAGATATAGCTACCAAGACTAATGACAATAAAGTGGTGATAAAGTTCCGGCACGAACACATACTTTCTCACTTCAGTGCACCTAAAGCGGTAATCAGTGATAACGGCACGCACTTTTCTAATAGGTCATTTGAAAAACTAATGAAAAAGTATAGTGTCATTCATAAGGTTGGAATGACCTATCACCCAGAAACGAATGGGCAGACCAAGTTGGTAAATCGTGAAATCAAACACATACTAGAGAAAATCTTCAATCCCGATTGAAAAGATTGGTCCCTTCGATTGAACGATTCGCTATGGGCCTACCGTACCGCATACAAGAACCCACTCGGAATGTCCCCATTCTTCTTTATATATGGCAAACCTTGTCGTCTTCCCGTTGAGTTGGATCACAAAGCGTATTGAGCAATTAAGACGGTACATTACGATATGGACAAAGCCATTGAAGCTCGCAAGCTTCAACTAAATGAGTTAGAGGAGATACGCAATGATGCGTATGAGAATGCCAAGATTTCAAAGGCCCGGATGAAACTTGCGAATGATAAGATCATTCTACGAAAAGAGTTTCAACTGGGAAAAAAGGTACTCCTCTATAACTCCAGGCTTCATTTATTTTTGAGTAAATTGCGATCTCGATGGACTGATCCATTTGGTGTGAAGAGCGTATTCCCCCACGGAGCAGTAGAACTGGAAGATCCAAAAGGAGGGAATACGTTCAAAGTCAATGGACAGCGCCTAGCAGCATTGGAGAACAAAGTTGATGGGTTCACCTCGCAATAAAAAAGGAATACGAGCATGTTGCATAGGCTTCAAGATCACATGTACAAACTCAACTTCAGTGGGCCGCCTCCTAGCTTCCTTTATGATCTGTACGACCCAAGCGCACCCGAAAGCTCCAATCCCCCGCCCAAGTGAATCATGTGTGTGGTGTCTATGTCGGTTGTAATTTGGTTGGGTCGTTTTTAATGATTTTATGCTTTCTTTCCTTTCCTATGTACCAAAATCCTTATCTATTAAAATCTGCATTTTCTTTATTTGCTTATTTTATTTATCGCACTCTTATTTTTCCTTATTTAGATTTTAGTCCTGGGGACAATGCAAAAGCCTAAGTTAGGGAGGGTGACGAGTGCGTATTTCTAAAACTTCACAAATTTTCAAAATGATAAAAAAATTAGAAAACTTCAAAATTTCCAAAAAAATTGAAAAACTCATAAAAACAAAAAATATTTTTCTTCAAAATAAAAAAATTGGAATTTATTTTTTTTCAAAAATATCATTAAAATTCGGTTTAAATTCTCAAATTCTAAAAACATAATGCACAAAGCCGAAATTGACCAAAGATGAAAATTTTGCAAAAATAGATGACTTAACGAATAAATGTGGATATTAACCAACCCGGTGAGATTCAAGCCTATCCTTTTTGTGAGTTTATAAATCAATCTAAGTTAATGTGTAACTCAATGTTCTAATTCAGCGTCTGAAAAGTCGTTAGGACCTCAATACCCTTGTTTTGATCGGTTAAGGGAATATTGTGTAAAATTACCTCGAACAACGTGTTCAAATATCTCTAAAATTAAATTAATCTCGAGACGCATATGGTAAAACAACTCGCAGTTGGACAATGAAGTAGGCCTTCATTTGTTTACTCAAAAATACAAACCAGAAAAAGTCGTGAAAAAGTATCCCTTTTTGCAACCCAATTTGAATCGAATAAGTTTTCCCCTTTCGTTTGACAACCCGAAAACACCAAATTGGCCCAAAATTGTGAAAGTTGACAATCCTAGAAATTAAGTCCAAAAAGTACAACAAAAGGGTGAAAAAGAATAGAAATGCTCAGCAAAAATAGCAAAAAAAGAAAATGTGAAAAATAGAAAAACAAATAGAAAAAAGGCGAGAAAAATGAGCATGAGCCCAAAAAATCACTAACAGACATCATAAGCAAATTTTCCAATTTCGAAATTCTTACCCATTCCCAATTTTACCCAATACACCATATAACCCAAAAAAGTCCTAACCGAGTCCGAATTACGAAATCAATTACCGCGTGGAGAGATAAAATATCAAAAGATAATACGAGAGATTGACTGGTGTGTATAAGAGGCGATGTTTCTCGTTTTCCAATAACCGTATTCCGTTAATGAGATCTATTCACCAAATATTTTTGTCTTTTCAATTTTGTATGTGTGAATTTGTGTCCATTATATTTACTCTTTATATCTCGAATACCGAGAGAAATAGTCACAATTCGAGTGATTCGTTTGTGAGTGAATCTGTGAGAAATTGAATCAAAACGAATTTTCAAAAAACTAACGTAATGAGAAATCGGTGGAAATTGGAGATTTAGTTTTTGGCTTCGCACACACACACACTATGATTTGAGACTCTTTTGAATATGAATTTATAGTGATTATTTTTTGAAAAGCTTAAATTGAACAATTTTTAAGTATTTTGATTTTTTTTCTTAGAGTCTAAGTCGAATTTGCCCTCACGAGACACAACTCGTCCTACTAGGGTGACCTAGGGGTTTAAAGTCTTATTGGATATGCTCAATGCAATCACGAAAGTGGTACTCTATCTAAATAAAGAAAAAATTTTAAGAGTTGACCCATAGTTACATTCTTTCACATTACTCGGGACGTGCAAAGTTCTAAGTTATGGGGGTTTGATTAGGCTCAAATTCTTCCAAATTTACTCCTTTAATTTAGAAGGTTTTAGTATCTCGAGTAACGTAAAATGAGTGTGATTATCGTAATTCTTTTATACTAACTCCTTCTAATAAGTACATCTACTTTCGTGTATTTCTCATGACTTTTGCAGGCATTTGAAGTATTGAGGAAGCTAGAAACTGGAAAAGCAATGAATAAAGTCAAATGAGGAAAGTCAAAGGGATATTTCATAAATTTGGGGCCTTCGTCCAGAATTGAAGCTAACTAGAAAGTTGAAGAGAATTGAATCTCAAGAGCACTGGAAGAAACGACAAGATAATCCGAGCTACGGTGAACAAGTTACGAGGATTTAAAGTTGAGAACAATCAAGAGAAAGATCCCTGCATAGAAATACAAGGCGATCCGAACCTTTTTCCATAAAAGGATACGGACCGGGCTCTAAACAATTCTCTGGATGGAAAAGCCAGGCGATTCGGACCGCCCTGGTAAAACAATCGGTGTAAAGAAAATGGGTGCGATTCAAACCTTTTTCCCAAAAAGGATCCAGTCCCTTATATCTAAGGATTACTGGCGCAAAAAAGGGACCGATCTGGACCGCCCTTGGGCACTCGATCTGGACTGCATTGGATATTTACAAAATTTTCTATTTCTTTCTCAGAGTTGTAATGGAGACAATTTCTTGTAAATTTCGTGGATATTTATTCAGATTAGGTCCATATTATAGGGATTTTGATTTTTAGGTTAGCTAAGTATGAGTAGAGGTTTTTGTAATAAAGAACCCTAGTTTTCCATAAGAAGCACTGCTGTAAGGATTCAAGTTTAATTTCTGCAATTCAAGTAACACTTTTCCTTTAATTTTCGATTTCTCATTAGTTTTAATTGTTGGTTTGGAATCTAAAATTCTCTTTTCACTTAGTTCCTTTAGAGTTAATGTTTTCTTCCTTAAAAATCACGTCTTTATCTAAGTTAATTATGTCTAGATAATTTCCTAAGGGTTGGGGTGCATGAACCCCACCCGATGTAATTCAAGATTATGGAAATAGACTTTTGAATTAAAGTCTTAGATGAATCGTGTTGCATAACTAGTGCAACCATCGTAGAAATTTTGATCTAGTTTGCCCTAGGTAACCAGTATGCTTAAGAGTAATGCAACACTGCTTTACTCATCCTTTTCTTACATACTGTGGGGCTACGATCCCTGATATGTGTAATACTTGGGAGTAATAAAGATCGAGTTCATTTACCATTCTAATTCCGAATCTAGTATCCTATGAAGTGAATTACTAGGGAATGGGGGATTGTAACACAACCTATTGTTCTCATCTCAGAGTTAAAATTTCAGTCCAATTGTCATCAAATTTTTGGTAAATTAGTGTAGTTGCATTTTACTCATTCTAGTTTCTTTAGTTGATCATTTTCAAAATTGCATTTAGTTGTAGTTGTTCCATATTACAAATCATCTTTTCCTTCTTTTTAGAGTCAAAGTTAGGTTACACTTATCCTTTCAATGTCATCACGACTTATGTCATCCTATTTCCCTGAGGATCGATACCTGACTTATCGGAATTATTACTTGAGCGACAGGATTGCACTTGAGCCTACATAGCACGCACACTACACACATTTGTGGTCGCTACATTGTGGGTCCACTGATAGTTCCCTAATCAACAATAGTAATTTTAAAATCAAGACAAGAACAATGGTTCCAGCATAGCCCGCATCACCAACATCCTACAAATGAATGGAATGCATCACAACAGGGAGAGAGATCAATCCTGGA
This sequence comes from Sambucus nigra, assembly GCA_949130495.1. Lineage (NCBI taxonomy): Eukaryota > Viridiplantae > Streptophyta > Magnoliopsida > Dipsacales > Adoxaceae > Sambucus > Sambucus nigra. The sequence continues at coordinate 146,818,650 of OX422210.1, read as the reverse complement.
GTAACTAGTGACCGAGTCGCCGAGGGAGAGATATGGTGAATTCTTGCTAACAGCTCCTAAGGAGACCAGGAAAATTTAAGCATGGCCATCGAAACATTGGGATTTATCCCCAACATATAAGATAACTCTTCATAAGTCGGACAGACTTCATCCAAGTGAAGGAGAAAGACATGGTCTTTCGGGTACCAGAATTCTACCACCAGCATCATCATGTTCCATTCAATAGGGATACATGTTGAAAGCATCATAGTCAACATTATAAGAGCACATTGCCTCTAAGTTTTCAAGATAAGAGGTGAATTCAACACTTCTGGGGAGATCTATATTGCAAAATGATGAGACAAGAAGCAAGAAATAAGCAAAAGAAAGTAAATGTGGATGGGTAAAGAAAATAATCCACCACTACCCTTTTTTATACTAGAAAAACTTGGCTAGAGGAAAGGAGCCTACAAAATTAGGATGAAATCCTACCCCATCAAGGATAAAGTAGCTGAAGAAAGTGCAGTCAAAGGCTTGGAGTGATTAGACTAAACTGACTAGTAGATAGGCAGGACAAGGATTATGTCGAGCGACATCCCCCTATTTTTGGAAAGTTTCCTTTTACTTTTTTTTTCAAAATAAAAAACCCAATAAAAATAACTTTTATTATAAGGAATTAAGAATTTCCTTCTCCCTTTACTTTTACTCATCCTATTTTAAAATAAATTTTCCCTTGAGTTATTTTAAATCCTTTTTACAAGCTTAGCAAATAAAGTAAAAAATGAATACGCTTTAAGTCATTAAAGCAAAGATAAATTAACAAAATCCTATTTTGTGCATAAATATTGCTTTGTTACACTTATCTTGCAGGAAAGAAACAAAAATAATGGGACTCTACCTGAACCCACCAAAATCTCTCTCTCTCTCACATAACCATGAATATCCCTCAACCAGTTAGTCGATACTCGAATGTGATATATGAAAAATAGAAAAAAGAAAATTAGTCAGTCTGAGGCAAATAAAGGAAAGGTATATCGTTGACTGAAGAACAACCTCTGTCAGCCCCAGCTCCTCTGGGTCCATAGCATTAGTACGATGCAACAAACGCATCGACCCTTCATCAGATCTCTAAATGATAAAGGAAGGAGGATCCAACCGCATAAAGGGAACCTCTGATGTCGTCGTCGCTCTTGATGTCGACGCACCACCTACACTTGGGGAGGACCCCACTGGCCTACTCAAGCTTATGGGAGGAAGAAGCATGACATCATATATGTTGGGCAGTATCATCCATCTCCACACAAAATAAAAATAATCATAGGTCACCATAGTGTTGGTATATGACGAATAAGGTTGGCGTACCATCGTCACGACCCTCGCATCCTCTGACATCTCTTGCACTCTCCTCATATATATTGGGGTCCTCGCAGGTGTCACTATCACCTTGCCCTCCACCACATGTCGGACTACTCTATCCCCAATATACCTGGAGTAGATGAACTCATGTTCCAGCAGACGACGCACATGAGCATCCCCACGGTCACCCGAATGTGCTAGATGGCCATCCCATAGGGAGATAAGGTCACCTAAAAAATTCCCAGCAGATAATCAATATCTGAAGACATCATCAAGGAAAACTATTCTCAAGGAGAAAGAAGATTTACTCGATCACTCGTCAGGCCATTCCAAGCCCGACGCACCGCCTCTGAATAAAGGGACTGTCTCGACTTCTAGTTGGACTTACACCATCGTTACATTAAGCAGAAGTCCCCAACACACTCGCCCTTCAATGCTATCAATTGGGCATTAAGCCCATTCACCTCATAGACCCATGTTTGCAAAGTATAAAAGAATTATCAATCAAAAGAATAAAATTCATAAAGGAAAATGGGAATGCATAAAGTAAAATGCATAAAAAAAGAATACCTCCAAAAGATACGTGGCACTAGTAAAGGTCTACCAACTGCACTGGGTCAATGTGTCAAAATAAAAATAAAGGATCGCCAAAGTTAGGCTCCCCCAATAAAAAATATGGATATTTGAAAATACCCTCAGAAATGCCAAAAATCACAAGTGGATGATGTCTATAAGGACATATATTATAAGTCCTATTTACATTAGAGCATGTCGTATACCACTACAATCGGCAAATTCCGTTGCATGTGTTAGGGTTTAAGTCCTATTTACATTAGAGCATGTCGTATACCACTACAATGTTATCAAATCGCCTAGTTGCATGTGTTAGGGTTTAAGTAAAATTTGGTTTAATTAAAATTGAATTTATTTGAGAAGTCGCATTATTCCGTTGTAGTACTCTCAAATTGGTATCAGAGCCAGTTATGCTAATTCGCATTTGAGCTTTGTCTTTTGACAAATTGTGTTTTTTCTGAAAAATGGCTTTTGATGGTTTTGATGATTTTCGATGTCAACTTTTTGAAAAGTCTAATTGGAAAATTCACACGAACTTTTTTTAAATCTTCCGTGGAAAATGATTCAAAGAGGTGTTCGTGTTGTGAGTGTGTTGGTCACACGATAGATGAGTGTCCAAAAAATTTAAGGAATAAAATCAATAAACGGTCATCTCATGTTTTTACCCTTACTGATAGTGATTCAGAAGAAGAATTTTTTATTCTTCTAGGCGAGATCTTCCCACCCGTGTGACTAGTGATGAGAGTTAGGGTGATGAGAGTGAGGATGGAAGTGTAGATGAGTGTAACATGAAAACGACTTTCATTGAACTTTATGCTCAAGCTTTGAAAATAAAGAAAGAAAATTTGAAACCGAAAGCTCAATTGAAAGAGCGTGCCTTAAAAAAATGATAATGATGTTTTAGTTGAAGAACTTAGGGCACGTGAGAAAATTTTGAAAGAGAAGCTAAGAGATGTCGAGTGAGCGCGAGATAGTCTTCGAGGGGTGATGAAGGTTATGAAAAAGGAACTTTTAAAGCTTGAGGAGTCTAGATGTTTACTCGAGTCGAGGATAGGTGAGTTTGAGAGAATCAAGCAAGGTAAAATTTGATTTGGAGTCTCGGTCAGAAAAGTTAGATAAAATTTTAGGGATTGTCCAGATTAAGGAGGATAGGGGTGGTGTAGGCTTCGATGAGAGCGTCACATCCATTCCCAAATCCAACCCCACACTTGTGAGAGAGACACCTAGGGTTGTTAGGAGAGAGGCACTGAGGGTTGTCAAGCTAGATCCACCTAGGAACATCGTGCCAGAGGAACATAGGAATTTAAGGAGAGTGACACCTAGGAATTTGAGGAGAGGACCACCTTTAGGTAACATTCACCGCCCGATTTACACTTGCACACATTGCAGTAGGCAAGGTCATCTTAGGAATTTATGTTACAAACTTTTAAATAGACCTAGGAAGTTTATTAGAAAAGTAAATTTGTTTCCTCAAACCCCCACATGTCTTTAAAAATCTATTTCGGTTGAGAAATCGGATTTAGAGGTTTATGATCTAATTGTTCATGACTCTAGTTTAGTTGCACGTGATTCACCCCATGTGAGATAATTTGGTTGATTGTGTTGGTTATTTTTCATACGCTTGTTGTATTCCATGATATACTCTTACTAGGGTTATGACTCAATTTGTTGTAGTTTACATTGTTTTATGAGTTTTAGCTACTGTTTTAACTCTGTTTTGGATTTGTCAGCACTTTCAGGTATCTATTTTTGGAAATTTTGTGAAAATTTATTTTTATCGTTCAAATGAGATAAGTCTTCGTTCAAGCGATTTCTGATCTCGCGTGAAGCCTTCTCGCATAATGCAATATTTTTTAAATGACATGAAGTCTCATTTGAGCGATTTGGCTGACTTTTGACCATTCTGTTTGCAGTACGTTGTGTTCTTTGGATACATTCTTTGGTATTGATAGGTTGCTTATGACAATGTATATGCAGTTACTTTTGGTTTTTATGCTTAAATTGCTAATACTACAATGTTTGTTTATTCGCACCTGCTTAGATTGATTATTCTATGTGTGATTTACTGTTTGCTAGCCTAGGATGATGCTCATGCTAATATTATCCATGTTGCTAGTGTGTACCATATTTGTATTTATGGTTTTTGTTTTTAAAATTTTTTGGAAAATACAAAAGGATTTTATTTTGATAAAATTACTGAAAAAAGACAAAAGGAGTTTGGTATTTTGTTTTCAAACCATATAAGAATGAATACTTAGGATGTCCGGGTCACAATTTCATCCCATTTATCCATGTGACAATTTGATAGTGTTTTGAGACAAAATATCATGTCATCTATGTGCTTTGGAATATTTTGAGTCATTGAGATGTTATTAGTTGATATTTCCAACACGTCTGACTCATTATTTCCTTTAATGCACACATGCACATATTTTCTTGAATATTGTAATTGTCTATCACATGTTGGTTGAGTGTTTTCATCTCAATAATGTCCTTAAAACGAACCATGTGCAATAATACGAGAGTAATAAAAGTAGTGCATATAAAAAACATTGTCCGTGAGGTACTTATTTGAATTTAAAAAATGATGAGTGACGCAGTAAAGGGATACGAGAGTGTAAAATTGACTCCGCGTGAAAGCCATCGTCTTAAAAACGCCCGCACAAAAAATTAAGGCAGGAAAAAAATGATAAATGCCAAAATTTGGGCCAATGGGTTTTCTCTAAGTTGAGAATTAAGAACCTCTTTAGATATAAAAAAAATTGCAATATTTTATATGAGGGAGTTTGGTTGGAATCTAATATTTGGGTTTGCATGTCCTTTGAAAAATTCTCGAAACGGCTGTAATTAGTTTTGGACATTATTGGTGTGAAAATCACTTAGGCTTTGATTTGTTGATTTGATTTAGGCGATATGATCTAAAATCAACAATTCTATACCTAAGGATATTTTTGATGTTCAATCGATAGGAGTACACTTATGCATCGTGCACATATGCTTGATTGAATTTTATTACCTATTGAATTTCTCCACACCCATTCATTACATAACTAGTATTTGGTTGTCTTAATGTTATTCATGGTGTGTTTTTTCTAAATTGTTTTTGTTTGAAAATTTTGAAAAATTCAAAAATAGTTTGGGGATCTTTTAAGTATTTCCTCTGCATGCGCGTAGTTTGATCCATACTTGTTATGGTTATCGTGACATTCCATGTTATGATTGTTTATTCTTTTCCTTGTCTATTTTGGACAAATAAAAAGGGGGAGATTTAAACGAATTACGGGGGAGTTTTGTATTATGGGGAGATTTTATTATATTGATTGATTTATTCTTATATCATTTCAAACTTGATGCGTCACGAAGGTATCTGATTTGTCTCATATGTGTAGGTACAAAGTTTAAGATTATTGGATTGCACATCCTAATGAGAAAATCTTTGATATTTCAAGATTGATGAAGACTTTTGAAAAAGATTGAAAACATTCATTTCGAGTACCTTTTCACTTTTAGGTTCATAGGAGGGTAGTAAATTTGTATAGGCATTTTGATTTGATAATTCAGATTCTTTTTATTTTGCACCAACGTAGTCATAGGGGGAAATTTGTAAGGATATATTTATAAGTCTAGTTTACATTAGAGTATGTCGTATACCACTACAACCGTCGAAGAATTTTTGAAGATCATTTAAACATCAAGACAGATCCGAATATCAAATTTATTCATCAAAGAAGCTTATGCAAGATCAATTTGGAAAACTTTATGTTTTATTCCATAAATATTCACTTAGGATATTGGGATATTTTTCACAAAATATTTTCTAAGTGTTGGAGAGGAACTTGAAATGTTTTTCGTCAAAGATATATTTTTCGGAGTTTTTGAGGCGGTGCATCTAACGAGGAAAAGATAATATATATATATATATATATATATATATATATATATATATATATATATATATATATATATATATATATATATATATATATATTATCTTAATCATCTCATTTGAACGACAATATATATTGTTCAAACGACATCACATGTCGCATGAAGTGCAAGCTGTCATTCAAACGACATGCTATCTCGTTTGAGCGACCTGCCACCTTAAGTCTTCTACTTAAAGGACTCTTCAACTCCGTTTTTCACAAGAAGTCTTTCTCGTTTTTCATTATGCAAACACTACGAAATCAGCAGCACACTTCTGGCTTCTTCTTAGTTTTCAATTCACAAAAATCCCATATGCTGTGGTGAATTGTTTTGGAACCCAAGAACATACATATTTTTCAAGTTTTCTCTTGTAGGGAGGGTAACCTACTAGTGATCTAGGTACCACTTGAGGGAGGTATTGGGGTGATTGATTGTGCGTCATTAAGGAGTGTTACGGTATTCCTGGCCTGAGGATAGAACTGCGGTTCTTGTAGGTTCGTTGTGAGTGGATCTATTACTGATGACACCGATTGACACCTACAGGTATTCGTGTGTCAAAAATCTATTTTGTTGTAACCGTGTAAGTTGAGATTTACAATTATAATAAAATAAAAGGTTTTACCCTTCGGGGATTTTTCAAGATATTGTTTTTTTTTGCATGCTTATTGATTCTATGTTATCAAATCACCTAGTTGCATGTGTTTGGGTTCAACTAAAATTTAGATTAATTAAAATTGAATTTATTTAAGAAGTCGCATTATTCCGCTGTAGCACTCTCAACGTCGCCACTCCTCACCACTAAAAACCCTCCCAACAATAGCAGAATAAACAAACAGACCATCTTCCACACATGTAGCCCACTAGTCTCGTCAATTCCTCAACTCATCAACACTCCCTCAAAAGAGACAAAATAATAGAGTCCCCAAAGACTATCCGGTCCACATCACCTAAAGACGCCTCCACCGTTGCCGTCATCACTCGCAAAGTTCAATCCACCTCTATCTGAACCCCCTCGTAGTCCATCCCCGATAGCTGTTGCACATCAATAGGAGTCACCATCATCTCCCCAGAGACAAAAATGCATGGTTTGGGTGGTGTCCCACCACCTCTCCCCTAAAGAGGAAAGGACATCCATCGAATGAGGCGTCTCGTGTAGTGCAGACGCAAGCCTACCGAAACCGAATGATGACACCACCCAATGCAACACCAGTGGAAGGCGCTCCCAGACATACTTAAGCCCCGTCGTCTCTCGAGAATTCATGTTCGATATAGAGATATCAGACTGTTAAAAACAAGTGGAAAAAACCCTGCTAAAATTTAAGAAATAAGTAAATTGTAACAACCCGTGTTTTTTAAAACAGTTTTAATTAAACTAACTTGGATTTCGAAAAAAAATTGGGATCTATTTAATTTTCGTATGTAAAAATGTTGTTTTTTATATATAAAAAGAAGGTTTTAAGTGGAATTTAAATCGGGTTCAAAATTAGGAAAATATAACTTTTTTGATAAAAATCGGGAGAGGATCTGACCTAAGGAGCAAAAAAAATATTTGACCGTCCGATCGAGATGAAATTTTTTGTGCAGCTGAAATTTCAACCAATTCCAACGGTCCGATCATTCAAAAGTTTTTTTTTGTGTTTGTATCTTATTAGGACTCTAAATCCTATTGGTACATAAACATAAAGTGGCAAGTTTAAGGATTTTAAAACAAATTTTAGCCTTCTAGAAAATTTGTAGCCTACTCTATTTTCATGTACCTCTATCTATAAACCCTAGCCCTAATTTTATTTAATATTCAACCCATGATTTGAAGGCTTATTTAGTGTTTTCTCGAGTTTGGGCTAGAACGAGTTTTTATTGTTTTCGTGAGAAGAATGAAGTGGTATGATCAAAATTTTGAGGCAGAAGCTTATGAGTTTCATGTGATGATTTTAAGGTACGGTGTTTACGCAATATGTTCCTTTAATCTCTTGTGAGTTGTGGTTTTGTTTCTCATTTATTTGTACTCATATTTTTTATATCATGATCTTTATTGGAACCTAAAATATTGATTCGATTTTGGATATTGTATTTATTGATGGGCATGCTGTCATTAGATTTTTATATGACATGGATAATGGTCACCCGCTAATAGTACAAAAGTCCAATAGCCAGGATGAGGCTTTACGAAGCTTAGGTGAGGTGAGGTGAGGCCCGGTGACCTATTCATATGATATTGGGAGATTAGATTTGTATAATGATCGGATGTCGCATTAAACTTGAATTCAAATTCAATTTTTTGAATTTATTCACCGTTATTGTCTTGAGCATCTATTATGGTCATATTGTGTACTTTTCTGTATTTTTCTTTTAGTGGCAGGTTAGTGTGGATTTGGACAGTATGGATTTTTGGAGGATTTTAGAGCACGATGTTTGGAGAATTTTATTTTTGTGTAGCATAGTAGTGTAATTTATTGGCAGAGCTTAGTTTTATTTTCGAGTGAAATTTATTTGTAATTATTTTACAAGTATAAATTTTGGATTCATTATATTTATTTTGTGGAATATAGATGCTCTATACTAATTGTTGAGGATTTAGTTTAGTTTTAATCGTAGTAGCGCCTCATGTTTTACGCGGAGTGTTATAGAAATATCACCAAGAAAAAAAAAAGGATCACCAAAGGACATTAACACTTACATAGCCACTAGGGTTCACCATCCTAAAAGATCGATGGCGCACCGACTCACGCAAAAGAGTCTGCTCATCCGCCACTGGCACGAATGAGTCAAAAACATTCTCACTACCCAGTGCTAAGGGCATCCTGGCCCTCCATTCCAAGTTTTCCCATTCATCGACATTAAACCACGCCATGTGGACCTCACTTCTTGAGAAATCAACCATTTCTTGGTTTTAGAAAACGAAAACAGTTTACAAAAAGAAATAGCAAAAGAGATAAAGTCTAGAAGCTGTGAAAAATTAGGAAATCTTACCCCGTTTTATAGGATGCTAAGGGGCATGCCGATCGGAAGCCTCCAGTAACATACCGATCGGCACTATCCATTCACCTGCTCGAGGGACATTAAAAGATTGTTCCACTGCCGTTTGGCACCTCCTACACCCCATCTTTTGGCACCCTCCCTGAAATTTTGTACAAAAATCACAAAAAATATTCAAAAAATTCCTAAAATTACAAAATGAATTTTAGAACCTTTTTAACAAAGAAAAATATTTTTTTATCACACCTACTTTCCAAGCAAAATTCCCCAAATCAATTGGATATCTCTCCAGCAACGTCTCCAAAGGACACCACAGAAATTGAAGAAAATTCCCCATCAAGGAAACATCCAACCCTCGGATTAATATATTTTCCCCAGTGGAGTCCCTAAAATAAAATTACAACTTAAGTGCTAAGAATTGGCTTTGACCCACACAATTTGTCACCTCAACTTAGGTCCTCATAATTGACCTCTACCCGCACACTTGGTCACGCCAACATAAGCCCACATAATTGGCTTTGACTCAGAGAATTAGTCGCTTCTACTTAAGGTCTTCAGAATTGACCTCGATCCGCCGAATTGGTCACCTTTACTTAAGCCCTCATAATTAGTCACTTCTACTTAAAGCCCTCAGAATTTGTCACCTAAACTTAAGCCCTCAAAATTGGCCTCGACCCGCAGAATTGGTCACCTCAACTTAAGCCCTCAGAATTGTCTTCGACCCGCATAATTTGTCACCCCCACCTAAGCCCTCGAAATTGGCTTCGAACCTCAAAATCGATAGCTTCTACTTAAGCCCTCAGAATTGACTTCGACCCTCAGAATTGGTTATCCCTACTTAAAGACCTCAGAATTGAACTCGACTCGCAGAATTGGTCATTTAAACTGAAGGTCCTCAGAATTTACCTCGCCCGCAAAATCGTCCTTCCTCAGCATTTCCTTAGGTCCTCATAATTGACCTTGACCCTCTTAAAGGTCATCCTTGTCCCTTTACGTCCTTTAAATTGACCTCTTCCCAAAGCATCATGTGGTGTCTATTCGAAAACCTTCACTTTTTCCAAGCTCACCCATCGAGGGGATCTATAGTCACCATATTATAGGACACCTTAAGTCACTCCTTATGTCCCTAGCACCTCCCAATTTCCCTATAAACCCAAGGTCATACTCCGAGTACTGATCTAGAGGCCATTAGGTGGTCCCCGGACCCGTTTGACTATGGTCAACTCTTTCCCCAGAGAAAAATCTCTTTGAATATTAAAAGGGATCTAAATTCTCTCTCCAACAGTCTGCCCCGTACACAAATCGTTATAACGGATTGGACGAACGAACCATTTTACCACCAAAACTAAATCAGAAGGCCACGAGGCGCTCTCGGGCCCCGATTTGACCCAAGCAAAGTTCATCCTCATAGTGAAATCTCTTTAAATCATCAAATTTCTCTAAATCCCCTTTTCAACGGTCCACCCTGTGCACAAATTGGAAAAACCGTTCAAACGAACGATCCGTTTTCCCCAAAAAATTAATATCGAGGCCACTAGGCCCTCCCGGGCTCCGTTTGACCAAGGACAAGACTTTAGATTTAATGAGATTAAATGAATCCCCAAAAATTCACTAAATACCCTTTCTAATGGTCTGCCCCGTGCACGAATCAGCCTTACGATACGGACGCACGACCCATTTTACTCCAAAAGGTCACTGAGCGCTTTCGGCCCTGATTGACCACGGTCAACTTTTTGAACCGAGAAAAGATCTTTGGAATATCGAAATACCTCAAATAACCATTCCAACTATCCACACCGAGCAGGATTATGAATTATCATTTGGATGAACGATAATTTTTCGTCCGACGATCTCCAGTCCAAATGATCGACGAGCGCCTCCGAGCCACATTTGACCTAAAGTCAAGTCCCAAAACTGGGAGAGTCCCAAAGGACTCTTGAAGGTATATGAATTAACTTTTTAAAGGTAAGTCTGGTGCATTATTTGTATCAACGAATTTCGTTGTATGACCATTTTTCCAAAAATATCTGCACGACACTTCTGATTGACATGTCCATTTCCATGCCTATCGGCAGTGTATCTAGGGTTACATACCGATTTTCATGGCTAGGTCCATGACAATTGGCATTCCTTAACCTATAAATAGAGAGCATGATATCACTCCCAGAGAACACCTCAGATCCATCAGCATCAGTGATCTCAATAACATTCTATTGCAATCAATGAGGTTTCCTTATGTGAAATTCCTTTCCATCCTACATTCCCATCCTTTTCATACCCAATTTAGTAAAATCTCATTCTCTCTCATCCAACATTCATCTCAACACTCAAGGGCGTTCATCCAAGATCAAGATCAATCGTTAATTTTTCAAAGATGGTCCAAAATCCTCCCCTCTCTCTTTAAATTTCTTATTTTCGTATTAATTACATTAAATTCATAATCTAGTTTTTTACTTTAGTTCATACATATTAGCATCTCACCTTTTTATTAGTTATATTGCACATACTTTATTTTCTATAAAAAATCCAAAACAAACAAAAAGAAGGTTACACCTATAAATTCCAACGGGATTATCCATCACAATTTCTCAAAACTAAAACACATTTTCTACAAACACACGTATAATAAATTCCCGTTCGAATCTATGGGATAAACCCCACCCTTATGCTACATGTGAACTACATTGACTTTTATGCCTTTACAGGCTACGTAGACATTTCGGGTTGAAACTCGAGACTCCAGTCAAATTTTCCAATTTTCTAATTTTCAAATTTTCTAATTTCTAATTTTCCAATTTTCCCAAATTTTCCCGTCTTCACATTTTCATCCTTTTCATCCATGCATTATTTTAATACATATTATGTTTGTGATCCTTCTATCATTTTATCCAATACGTAATATTGCTTCACTAAAACGATCAATATCACGGTAAACGCATAAATCATATTTTTAATATTATTTTGGGAACATTCCTATGGATGACCTCACTATATCCCTTTCATGGTATGAGTTGGGCAATTCCGATCTCCATTTAAAAATATAGACGCATACACACTTGATGAAGAAATAAAAAAAACAGTAAGACAAGCCCATGAGAGACCGAAAGGGATGGATGGGTTCTTAACACATTCCCATTCCATAACTTATCCCCCGAACCTTTCAACTATTGGTTTCGTAAGCATCAATTCATCTCCGATGCCTCTCTCTCCAGGCACTGACATGTTCTTTTGCATGTTTTGTGAAAAATAGGTTAGAGACTCCATCTCTTTACATTCACCCCACACCAATGACGATTAAAGCGTTCCCAAATTACGGAGGGTGCGAGACCATTACCTCCTTCCCCCTGGGAGGAGAGAGGAGAATTGGGATGGCCATAACTATATTAACCGGCTCTCGATTTATGTCTTTAACCACATATGTATATGGTACTGAGATCGATATATCTGTTGACATCATGACAGAGAAAAACTATATATCTTATTTTAGTTATACATAGAGTTGTCTAATTCATGTGTCAAAACATTTAAGAATTGCATAGTCAATCATGTTGCTTGCTATTGATGTGTGGGAGACTTGATTCCCATATATATTCCCATGCACATCTTTCAGCGTCAATTGATTCAGCACGTGTACAAAAATTTTAGACGCGTTAATAAATATCCTATTCTTTTAAAGTTGGTTGAAAACTTGTGGCTATGAAAACATGTAAGGTTTTCTTTACATGAAAAACTATTTTTATGAACATAACTAAAAATTCATTTATAAATTGTGTGAAACCTCTAAATGAGAAAAATTCTATTTGATTTCCAAACATGAATTGTTCTTGATGTTGGTTTTGTGTGTCACGTTCATATGAACAGTTCCAATTTACATTCGTTTTCATAGATGTGTCACATTTCTGGCATGTATTGGTTCTACTAAAAAAAAATGTGCGCATGGAGGGATTTTGCAACTGTGCACTTGACGTAGTCAGAATTTTTAAATATTATATACAGTTGAATTAAAATGTGGAAATACCCAAATTAAATAAAATTATATGTGAAAATACCACAATTAAAAAAAACATATGTGAAAATACTAAAATGTTGTAATTGGATTTTAAACACTAAGGCTGAAAAGTTTATATTATTTTTCAAACCCTAAGGTTAAAATAAGATAAACTTAAATTGGATAGGTTAAAGAACAATAACTACTTAATGTTTAATTAGGTCCATTACTCGTATGACTCATATTCAAACCCTCATATATTTTTCTAAAGAAAAATGAGGTGCCATGATAATCACTGGCAACAAGAGTATGAGAGGTACCAATTGGACCACACTTGTATATCTATTATTTGTGTGCTCCATTTAGAGGGGACTAATGTTTACATGTATGGGAAGATTGAACAATTTAACTCCCATGAAAATCACGGAGTTAATCTTCAGTAAGACTACCTGTGCGATCGTATTCTATTTTCCCTACCAGAAATCTTAGATGAGGTTGTAGAGAATATATTTCACGTACATAATCCCGACGTAGCCTTACATTTCTTATGATGTTAGAGAAGGTAGAAATTAGCATTCACCATTGTGTATATAACTACATAAAGAGAGAATTGACCAAGAATTTAACGTCTCGCAAAATATGGACGTTAAATTGAATCTTGACAATAAATTGAATAAGAAAGGATTTTGAGTTCATGTTATGCAAATCAATACATCAACTATAGATACGCTTCCTATCAGTTGGCCACGTGTAAAAATCTACATATTTTTAAAAAGTAATACCAAATGGATGGAGATCAGACACATTGAACATATTTTAAAGTCTTATTAGGATAAGGTATATACATATATATAGTTGTAAACATGATTAGTTGGTCGTAAACATGTTAGTATAATGATTTCGTCATTCATTTTTTTAATCTAAATAATGTCGAGCGACAATGGACAGAATGTATCAAGTGATGACATGACACCCCAACAAGGATTCTCATCTCCTACACCCTGAAAAGGATTATCATCACCACAGGTGAACAATTATCTACTCCACAATTGGTTCACTCTAATACTCTATTTATGAGTAGGCAGCAAATTCTTGTTATTCTAATATCCCCACTCCTCGCTCCCGACACCTCCCGAGAAAATCAGAAGAAGACCAATGGTTACTCCTTTCTTGAGAATAATCCTATTGGCAATAAAAATAACCTCTGAATATTTAAATCCTAGTGTTTATCTCTTAGGAAAATGAATTTGGGAGTCAAGGAAATAGATAACTAGAACTTATTTGATCAAGTCATTAATGATGACATTTATGACCAACTTTGTAACCGTTTCTCATTCCTCGACCATTTAAAGTATAAGGTACTATTGTGGGTAACTAAAAAATTGAGAATATAAAAAAGAAACTCTTAATGAAGACATTTACCAACGGGGTATCGAGCTCCTACATTTAGTCTCTAAAAGACAGCGTCCCTCAGAATATTGAAATTTTGGTGGATCTATGGAATACTTTTTGGAAAATGAGGCGATGGATAAAGAGCTGGTCCAGAGTGGGGTAAAATAACAAAACAGAGCGAAGAAAGTTGATATCCTCATCCTGGGGTCTAAATCATATAAATATTTGAAAAGTGAATGGTCAGATAGGACAAAGGGCGGCCCAAATGACGACAAAAAACCTAATCGGGTCAACTTGCACTTGCATGTCCGATGGGATAAAGATCATAAAATCCCACCACACCAGGCTCCGACTATCGTGAATATAATGAGGTATATATATATATATATATATATATATATTATAAAATAGTTTTAAAATCATAAGACTAAATATAATTTCACTCTATGGTAATGGATCAAAGCCATTAGCAGTCATTCTGCTTGGATCCCTTATGGTGACATTGAGAATGATGCCCTCACCTAAATATTTGGAACTGATAGAAGAGGGAGGATGAAAGGTGTCAGATCACATATGATGAAAACCAAATTAAAACACACTTAACCTCTTGTGTATGATCTCTTTTCGATCAAAAATTGGATATCGGGCCAAGAGGAAATTCAGTCGAAGATACATGGGGATGTGCAAGAGATTAAGAGTAACCTCGGAGTGTTGAAGAGTGAAATTTTGTTCCTTGTGTACTTATTTACTCAAGGTTTTTCTCCCACATTCCTCCTCGAGGATTCACCTAGCCTCCTTCTCAAGGTTTGTCGTATCCTCTGTCTCAAGGTTTCCCCTCCCAAATATTGTATCCTTCAATATCCCCCTCCCGAGTTCCTGTGTCTACCACAGTTGCTGGATCATCATCATCCATTCAGGGTGATTATTGTGAGAAGTAATATTTTATAGACTTGATCAATAATGGGATTATTGGTGCATGCACACTCATTTCCTTTATTATTGGAACTCGTGGTCACATTGCCCTTTCCATATGGGTGACGCTCAGATAATGGTTGATGAAATATACGACGGTTGAGGATAAATGCTTGTAAACATTGACAGCAGAGAACGAAACATTCTGGAAAACAAGCATAATTATTTTACCACTTGGCCAGATTATTTGCTGGTCAAGCCTAGGCCATGATGTTTTTTTAGAATTCGTAATATTTGAGAACAAGTTATAATATTTTTTTATGTAAGTAATTTCAAGTTAGTGGGTCATTTGTTAACAATTTTTGCGTATGTAACATGAATTCATGTTTAAGTTGTTTAATTTGAGTTTAAGTAATGTTGAATAATTTGAATGAATTATGACTTGTCCATTCTTGTATGCAACATAACATTTGTTCTAAACTATTAATGTAGGTCAATTTAATTTTGAACATTATTTAATGGAGCTTTCACAATACAAAGAGTGGATGGGAGAGAGTAGAAAAATATTTGATAATCATGTAAAGGGCGTTCCAGAATTTGTTAAATACGCATATAGAAATCTTAACAGTGATAAGATTTTGGGTTATCATCCGATGTATGAACGAAAAATATAAGTATTTAGAAGATGTTGAGTTGTATTTACTAAAGTGGGAGATTTTGCAAGACTATGAGATATGGACACAACATGGTCCAAAGAATGTACTTTATGTTCTATAAGAATTGTCGATACTAGAATGCGTAACGGAATCCCCCCGAGTGTAAATGGTACATAATTCGTTAAGACATCATCCTTTGACCGACCTAATTGATGATGCTTACGAAGTCAACTATCATCAAAACCTCCAACCTATAGATAGATATAATTTTCTTTATGACGAAGTCAATGAACAAGTAGATGATGAATTACATTAAGATCGAGAATATGTAGGGTTAAAACATGCCACTAGAAAGTGAACACAAAAATCTCCCAAACGGTCTTTTTAGAGGCATGAACACATCGCGTAGGACCAATGTAACTCGTAAGAACTGCGTAGTCACGGGAATTGCGGTTTGATAATGTGACTTAGGCCTTAAAATATGCCACTTGAGTGCAAAAATCATAAACAATCCCCAAACAACCTCATAAGAGATATGAATAACTCGCACGGGACCAATGTAACTCATAGGAACTGACCGAATAGTCACGGGACTCCCAATTTGAACATATGAATAAAATTTACAAGAATCCAAACATAACCTTAAAACACATATCGCTAGAGGGCAAGAATACAAAATAGACCCCAAACAGCATCGTAAGAGGCCCGAACACCTCGCATGGGACCAATGTAACTCGAAGGAACCAACAGCGTATTCTCGAGACTCCTAGTTTGATATTATCACTAAAACTAGAAAATATTTATTCTTAGCCATAAAAATATGCCGCTAGGGGGCGAGAACCCAAAACAACCCCTAAACAACCTTCTAAGAGGCACGAACACCTCACACGGGACCAATGTAACTCCTAAAAAATGACTACTTAGTGATGGGACTCCCGTTTTAAGAATATGACTAAAATTTGTAAATATCTAGACTTATGCATAAAAATATACCCAAGAGGGGGAAAACCCAAAACAACACCCAATCAGCCGCATAACGATAAGAATGCCTCGCATAGGAGCAATACTCATAGGAACTGACCGCGTAGTCACGGGTCTCCCGATTTGAGAATATGACTAAAAATTGCAAAAATATAGACTTATGTGAAAACTATGCCGTTAAAGGGTGACAATCCAAAATAGCCCCCAAATGACCCTATAAGAGGCACAAACATCACGCACATGACTAATGTAACTCGTAGCAACTGACCACATAGTCAAGGGACTCCCAATTCGATATATCACTAATATTTACAAATAAATAGATTTAGGCTTCAAAATATGTCGTTAGAGGCTGAGAACCCAAGACAGTCTCTAAACGACTCGTAAGAGGCACAAATACCTCTAATGGAGCTCGAACACCTCGTATGGGAGTAATGTAACTCTTAGGAATTGACTGCGTAGTCATGGGTCTTCCGATTTGAAAAGATTAGTAAAATTTTCAAATATCTTTACTTAAGCTTAAAAACTTTCCTTTAGACAGTGAGAACCCAAAATAGCCCCCAAATGTCCCATTAAGAGGCACGATCACCTCGCGAGGGACCAATGTAACTCGTAAGAGCTGACCATGTAGTCACAGAACTCCTAGTTTAATAATATGATCAAAATTTGAAAATATCAAAACTTAGGCTTAAAAACATGCCGATAGAGGGCGCAAATAACAAACAGGCCCTAAACGACCCCGTTAGACGCATGAACACATCGCACGGAATCAATCTAACACGTAGGAATTGATCGCATAGTCACACAACTCCTAGTATGAAGATATGAAGAAAATTAATAAGTATATAGTCTTTTAATTAAAAACATGCCACTAGTTAGTGAAAACGAAAAACAACCCCCAAACGACTCAGTTAGATGCACGACCACCTCGAACTATTTTATTATAACTCGTAGGAACTAACCGCGTAGACGCAAGACTCCCAGTTTGAGAATATGAATAAAATTTCCAAATATCTAGATTTAGATGTAAAAACATGTCGTTAGAGGTGGAAACCCAAAAATAGCCCCCAAACATCCCCATAAGAGGAACAAACACCTCGTACGGGACCAATGTAACTCGTAGGAACTGACCACGTAGTCATGGGGTTTGTCGATTTACAATATAATTAAATTTGTAAATATATAGACTTAGGATTAAAAATATGCCATGTGATGGTAGAAACCCAAAACATCCTCCAAATGACCCCGTTAGATGCACGAACACGTCACACGGGACAAATGTAACTCGTAAGAACTTACCAAGTAGTCACGGAACTCCCAATTTGAGAAGATAACTAAAATTTTAAAATTTCAAGACTTAGGCTTAAAAACATGTCACTAGAGGCTAGGAACCCAAAATAGCCACAAAATGATCCCACAAAAGGTACGAACACTGCACACGAGACTAATATAACTTGTTGAAACTAACCGCGTAATCATGGAATTTTGAGTTTGAAAATGTGATGAAAATTTTCAAATATCTAGAGTTGGGAATAAATACCTCTTGGTAGAGGGCTTGAACCTAAAAAATCCTCCAAATGGTCCCGTAAGAGGCACAAAAACCTGACACATGAGCAATGTAACTTGTAGGAACTGACCGAATAGTGACGTGACTCCTGGTTTGAGAATATGATGAAAATTTGCCAATATGTTGATTATGGTTTAAAAGCATGCCACTAGATGCCTAAAACCCAAAGTAACCCCTAGACGACCCCGCAAGAGGCACATAAACCTTTCATGGGACCAACGTAACTTGTAGGAGCTGATCGCATTTTCACGAGACTCCCGATTTAATAATGTAATGAAAATTTGCAAACATCTAGACTTTATATTAAAAACATGCTATTAGAGGGCGATAACCCAAAACATTCCTCAAACAGCCTCGTTAGAGGCATGAACGCCTCGTATGTGAACAATGAAACTTGTAGAAACTGATTGCACATCAATGAGACTATCAATATTAGAATAAGAATAAAATTGAAAATACCTAGACTGAGGATTAAAAACATGCCATTGAAGGGTGAAAACCCAACTCATCCCCAAACGGCCTCATAAGAGGCATCAATGCCTCACACTGTACAAATCTAACTCATCGGAACTGACCGTATAATCATGGAACTGCTGGCTTGATGGTATGATTAATGTTTTAAATATCTATAATTAGGCTTGAAAAATGTCCCTAGAGGGTGAAAATCCAAAACAACCCCCAGATGTCCACGAAAGAGGTAAGAACACCTCGTATGAGATTAATGCAAGTCGTAGGAACTGAATGCGTAGTAATCGGTCTTCCAATTTGAGAATAGGAGTACAATTTTCAAATATCTTGATTTATGCTTAAAAACTTGTCTCTGGAGTGCGAGAACCCAACATATCTCCCAAATGACCCATTGCAAGGCACAATTACCTTGTATGGGACCAATGTAACTCATAAGAACTAACCATGTAAGTACGGGACTCCTAGTTTGAGAATATGATTAAAATTTTCAAATATCTAGACTTAGGCTTTAAACCATTCCACTGGAGGGTAGAAACACCAAACAACCCATAAACGACCCCATTTGAGGTATGAACACATCACACAATATCAATGTAACTTGTAATAATTGATAGCATGTTCACAGAAGTCCTGGTATGAAAATATGAAGAAAATTTACAAAAACTAGACTTTGAAATAAAAACATGACGCTAGCTAGTGAAATCCAACGCAGCCCCCAAAATGGAACTGTTACATGCACGACCACCTTGAATTATTCTAATGTAACTTGTACGAACTAACCGTTTAGTCGCAGGACTCTCGATTTGGGAATATTTATTTGTAAATATCTAGATTTAGACTTAAAAACATGTTGTTAGAGGAGGAGAACCCAGAACATCCCCCAAACAGCCCCATAAAAGGAACGAACACCTCACACGCGGCCAATATAATTCGTTGGAACTGACTACATAGTCAAGGGGTTCCACATTTCAATATAATGAAAATTTGTAAATTTCAAGACTTAGGTTTAAAAATATGCCACTAGAGGTAGAAGACCCAAAACATCCTCCAAACGACCCCGTTAGAAGCACGAACACCTCGCACAAGAGAAATATAACTTGTAGTAACTTACCAAGTAGTCACAGGACTCCCGATTTGAGAATATGACTAAATTTTGTAAATTTCAAGACTTGTGCTTAAAAACATATCGCGAGAGGCCAAGAAACCAAAATGGTCCCACAAGAGGTACGAATGCCTTGCACGAGACCAATATAACTTAGTAAAACTAATTGCGTATACATGGGACTCCAGGTTTGAGAATATGATGAAAATATGTCAATATCTAGACTTAGGCATAAATACATGCCGCGAGAAGGGGCAACCTAAAACAGCCACCTAACGGCCCTGTTAAAAGCACTAACACCTCGTATGGAATCAACGTAACCCTTTGGAACTGGCCTCATAGTCATCGGACTCCCGCTTGTGAATATGAAAAAAAAATTCAAATATCTAGATTTTGGCTTCAAAACCAGCCGCTAGTAGTTGAGAATCGAAAATAATCCTCAAACGCCCCCATAAGCGGCACGAACACCTCACACGGGATAAATGTAACTCATAAGAACTGACTGCGTAGTCGCGGGACTCCCGATTTGAGAATGTCACTTAAATTTAAAAATATTTTGTCATAAACTTTAAAATAAGCCGTTAGATGGATCGAACCAAAAACAACAACCAAATGGCCCCGTAAGAGGTATGGACAACTCGCGTGGGACTAATGTAACTTTTAGGAACAGACGGCGTAATCGATGGACTCTCGATTCGATAATATGAATAAAAGTTATAAATATTTAGACTTGAGGTTAAAAACATGCCGCTAGAGGATGAGAACCCAAAATAGCTCCAAAGAAGTCCCCTAAGACGGCGTAATCGATGGACTCTCGATTCGATAATATGAATAAAAGTTATAAATATTCGTTGGAAATGACTGCATAGTCACGGGAGTACCGATTTTAGACTATGATGAAATTTATAAATATATAGACTTAGTCTTGAAAACATGACACTAGAGGGTGAGAACTCAAAACAACACCCAAACGGCCCCATTAGATAGATGAACACCTCGTACGGGACTAATGTAACTCATAGGAATTGACTGCGTAATCACATGACTCGTGATTAAGAAAAGGACTAAAATTTTCAAATTTATAGACTTGGTCTTAAAAATATATTGCTAGAGGAAGAAATGAAAAATCATCACCCAAACTGCCCAATAAGATGCACGAACGCCTCACACTATACCAATATGACTTGTAGGAACTTAATATGTAGTAAGGGGACTCCTAGTTTGAGAATATGATAAAAATGAGCAAATATCTACACTTATGCTTAAAATTATGTCCCTAGAGGGCAAAAACCAAAAACAACCCCAAATGGCCACATAAAAGGTACGAACACCTCGAATAAGACAAATGTAATTCATAGGAAGTCAGCACGTAGTCATGAGTTTCTCAGTTTGATAACATGGCTAAAATTTACAAATACCTAGACTTAGGATTAAAAACATGCCTCTAGAGGATGAGAACCGAAAAACATCACTATAAGAGGATAGAACACCTTGCATAGGACCAATATAACTCATAGGAACGGACCATGTAGTCATGGGACTATGTATCTAAGAATCTAAGGAAAATTTCAAATTATCTAGACTTGGGCATAAATATATCTCACTAGAGGTAGGAAACTCAAAAAATCATAAACGACCCTATTATAGGCACAGATGCCTCACATGGGACCAATATAACTTGTAAGAACTAATCATGTAGTGACGAGACTCTCGATTTGAGAATCTGATGCAAATTTACAAATATCTGGACTTATGCTTAAAAACACACCAGTAGAGGGCGAAACCAAAAACATCCCCCAAACGGCCCCTTAAAATGCATGAACACCTCACACGGGACCAAAGTAAATTGTAGGAACTGATCGCATACTGAAAGGACTCCCGATTTTAGAATATGATTAAAATTTGCAAATATCAGGACTTAGGATTATAACATTATCTAAAGGACGAGAACCTAAAACAATCAATGAATAGACTCATCAGAGGTATGAACACCTCACACGGACCGATAAAATACGTAGGAACTAATGGAGTAGTCACGGGACACCCTATTTTAGAATATGAATGTTTTTTTTATAGAAATCTAGACTTAGTCTTAAAAACATGCCGTTTGAGTGTAGAAACCCGAAACATCACCCAAAAGACCCGTAAGAGGCACGAACACCTCACACAAGACCAATGAGACTCATAGGAACTGATTGCATAGTCACGAGACTCCTGGTGTAAGAATATGGCTAAAATTTGTAAATAAATTGACTTTGGCTTAAAAGTATGCCCCTAGAGGGCTAAAAAACAAATCATCCCCCAAACGGCCTTGGAAGAGGCACAAACACAATGCTCTCTATTAATGTAACTCATAGGAACTGACCACGTAGTCACGGGGACTCCTTGTTTTATAAGATGATAAAAATTTGTAAGTATCTAAAGCAAGGATAAAAACATACTAGTAGAGGGAAGAAATATAAAACAGCTCCCAAACACCCCCGGTAGAGGCACTAACACCTCACATGGGATGAACTCTCATTTTATGAATATGATGAAAATTTTCAAATATCTAGACTTAGTATTAAAATCATGCCGCTAGAGGTCGAAAACTCAAAACAATCCCCCAAATGACTCAGTAAGAGGAATGACCACCTCTCACGATACCAATGTAACTCGTAGGAACTGACCATGTAGATATGGGTCTCTCGATTTGAGAATGTGATGAAAATTTTCAAAGAGCTAAACATATGCTTAAAAACACACCACTAGAGGGAGAAACCTAAAATAGCTCCGAAAGGTTCCAGTAAGAGGCATGAACACCTTGCACAGAACCAGTAAAACTTGTCAAAACTGACAGCGTAGTCGCGGAACTATTGGTTTGAGAATATGACTAAAATTTCTTAATATGTATACGTAAGCTTTAAAACATGCCGCTAGAGGGTGAGAACCCAAAATAGCCCCATAAGAGGTATGAGCACCTCGCTCGATATTAAAATAAATGGTAGGAACGAACCGCGTAATCACAACTCTTAGATTTAGAATATGATGAAATTTGAAAATATTTAGACTTAGGATTATAGACATGCCTCCAGAGGGCAAGAGCTCAAAACTGCCCCTAAAGGGGCCTATAAAAAGCATGAACACATTTCACGAGATCAATGTAACTCGTAGGAATTGAGTGCTTAATCACGGGACTCCTAGTGTGATAATATGACAAAAAAAATCAAATATATGAAGTTAGGCTTAAAAAAAGCCGCCAGAGGGCAAAAAAACAAATTAGCCCCTAAAGTCTCCATAAGAGGCACAAACACCACGCATTGTACCAATGTAACTCGTAGCAACTAAATACTTAGCCATGGGACTACCAATTTGAAAATATGATGAATTTTTTTAAATATATAGAGTTATGCTTAAAAAGATGTCTCTAGAGGGAGAACCCAAAACATTACTCAAATGACCCCATAAAATGTACGAACACCTCACATTGGATCAATTGAACTCGTAGGAACTGGATGCATAGTCACGGGAATACCAATATTAGAATATGAATAAAATTTGCAAATATTTGCACTTAGGCTTAAAACATGTCTCTAGAGGGAGAGAACCCAAAACATCCCCAAATAGCCTTGTTAAAGGCATGAACACCTTTCATGGAATCAATTAAACTCGTATGAACTAACCACGTAGTCACGGGACTCTCAATTTAAGATAGTGAAAAAAAATTATAAATATCTATAATTAGGCTTAAAAGCATCTTGCTGGTGTAGACACCCCATTTTATTACCCCTAAAACTCTCCTTAGGTCCCTAACACTTCCCTTCATCACTACAAACCTAGGTCATACCCCGAGTACTGACTTAGAAGCCATCGGGCACTCCCATGCTCTGTTTGACCAAAAAGTCAAACTCTTCATCTCGACCGAGACTGAATGGATATTGAAAGGTAACTGAATCTCCTTTCCAATGGTTTATCCCGTGCGTAATTTGAACTTACCATGCGGACGAACGACCCATTTTCCTCGAAACTCGATCAAGAGGCCATCAGGCACTCCCAGGCTCTGTTTGACCCAATTCAACTCTTCATCTTGACCGATACTAAATGAATCTTCAAAGGGCACTGAAACCCCTTTCTAACGATCCGTCCTATGCGTAATTCTAACTTACGGTACGGACGAACGATCCATTTTACTCTGAGAGGTCACCAAATGATTCCAAGACCCTGTTGACCAAAGTCAACTCCTCGAACAAGATCAAACCCTTTAGAATGTCGAATTACATCTCCTATCCGTTCCAAAGGTCCACCCCATGCATGATTCCAACTTACCATGCGGATGAACGATCCGTTTGCGCCCGACGATTCTCCGTCCAATGGACCAATGAACGTTTTCGAGCCACATTTGACCCAAAGTCAACTCCTAAACTCAGGAGTGGTCCACGTACTTTTGAAGGCCTCTTAATTACCTTTCCAATGGTATGCCCCATGCATGATTCAGATCAACGGTTTGTGATCTACGGCCGATTATCCAAAAAGACCTGAAGGACACTACCAAACGGCAGGTCCCAGACCCTGCCTATCGGTAGTGTGCCTAAACACACCTGCCGATTGCGAGGACCTGGGCTATGCCTATCGGCAATGCCCTGGGCCTACAAAAAGGAGGTCTTGTACTAATTTCAAAGGAGCCCAGATCTGATAGACATCACTCTTAGAAAATCTAGAAAACCTCTCTCCAAGTCAGCGTGATTTCCTCATCCAAATCCCTTTCCAACCTTTACTTTTCATCATCCTTTTCATCAAACTTGGTGAATTCACTATCCTCCATCATCATCCAAGTGAACGGTCTTCTCTCTAACATTCAAGATCAAGCTCAAGATCTTCAAGAAGGTCCAATTTTTGCAACTCTCTCTTTAAATTCTCATAAGTTCGCATTAACTTGTTTTATTAATTAGCACTTTTATTCTCTCATCTCACATATCCTAATATAATTTTTATTTAGTATTATTTCACATGCCTTATTTTCATACAAATAAAAACCCAAAAAATAAGAAAAAGAGGGTTTGCTCATAAATTCCAAACGGGAATTCTCACACTTTTCTTACACTTCTCTCACCACTAAAACACTTTCTCTACACACACACACACACACAAATAAGATAATCCCTTGATTGGATTTGTAGGATAAACCCCACCCCTCGTTTTGCATACGAACAATTTGGACTTTGATGCCTCCATAGCCTACGTAGGCGTCTCAGGGTAAAATCCGAGACTCGAGTCCTATTTTTACTCTTTCCCTCCTTTTCTATTTTTCTCTAAACTCAATTCTCTTGTATTCTATATATTTGTTATTAGTAGCTTATTATCCCATATGCATTATCGTTCCATCGTAACGATCAACATAAAAATATTGGCATAAATCCTATTTTCTAATATTACTTTTATATTCCTACGGATGACTAGTTTTACCTCTTGTACGGTACAAGTCGATGACTCCCATCTCCATTATATATACATATGCACACATATCACGGGGAAAATAAAGGAAAATAGCAAAAACCCATGCGAGACCGTAAGGGCGGAATGGGTGCCTAACACCTTCCCATTTCGTAATTTAGCCTCCGAACCCTTTTCGAATCATTTTGATTTCATATGCATCAGTATATCTTTGGATGCTGTCCTTCGGGGTGACTCCCTTTATTTTATCTGTTTTGAGTAAAATAGACTGGCGACTCCATCGCTCTACATTTTCCACCTCATCAATGATGTCAGTCGAAGCGCTCCCGAGAGGGACGCGTTATACCTAGGATATCCCTCCCGCCACGAGAATCGGGGATGGACACAGTGGCGACTCTCCTGGGGATCGAGATTTTGAGGGCTAGACTCTATTTACATGGGTGTTATGTTTATATTTTCCCCATTTTTGCATGTTCCCCTTTTTCCATGTGTCCCCCATACTTATTCTTCTATTCACACACTTGTAGAAAATTCTCCATGTACACTTCGCACCACGTGCACCTAGGATCACATATATCCACATGTTACACGCATCACCCATCCATAATTGGTGTACCATTGGTACTCGTACTTTGCTCCCTGTTTGGTATGATCGAAAAAGACATTCTCATAAGATACTAATAAAAGAATCATGCATGCTTCACACAACATCACCAAAGAGAATTGTTATTGACCAAATTTTGTCCAGTAACTTGAGGGTCACTTCGTGATGGGCGTTGCTCCGGTAGGGTGTAGTTAGCCTAAGAGATATTACTCTCACCTTCCATTGGCCAAGTACCTTCGACGTATATCGATTGGTTCCTTCGCATCGTACCATTTCACCAAAGTCATGACGGGAGGTATATCGCAGGGAACTCATTCACGTATGCCGAGTATATCAAATTCGCTCTCACACGTACCGTCCCCACGAGGTATATAGTGAGGCAATTCATGTACACTCAGGTGTAACAAATGGATTTTCCACACATACTGATTGCTCGCAAGAGCAAGACGTATATCGAAGAAGTCACGCCAAAGGGTGGAACGCTTTCCGATTCACTTAACCAAACTGCATACCCGCATATAGTTGTCAAGCCTAGCACACACATGTTAGATTGCCGATTTCTACCCGAAACTCTGGGTCGGCCTTCCGCCCAAATTTTTTCACATTTTTAAAATGGGATGCTATCCGTGAGCCTGGTCACAAGTACAACCATAGCTTTGCAAATATTACAAACCCAACTTTTCTAGGCTCGGGTCCCGTCCTGCATTTTTCTTTGCATTTAGGAGAATTTAATACAAGTGAGAACATAATAATTATAATTGCTGGGATCCGTCTCCCGAAAAAAGAATCCAAAAACGTTTATCCCTTATTTAACAAAAAAGGCAAAACCATTTCTCCTCTCTTAATCAAAAATCCAAAAATATTTTGTCTTTTCATCTTAAAACAAAAAAGAAAAAATTTTCATCCCTCTTTCTCAAAAATAAATCCCATTTTTGCACCTTCTTAGGTCGATCGCAAACCCTTGGCCTGGCTCCTTATTGGATTCGATCTTCAGTCAGATCAACCTGGAGTTCCGTCCGTTCCCCTGCTACTTCTTCCGAGTCCAGAATCCATCTGCTTTCCATGGAGAACACAGATCAAGTACCCATTGTGCAGCCGGATTTGACGGTAGTCCTAGCTCAACCCGTGTCCAAGATTGATAACCTCCAAACAGAGGTCTGAGAAATACAACGAAACTAGGTTCCCATTCCTCAAGAGCCCTAGGCCCTTTTCCTTCGTTCTATGGATCCACCCGAGCCCATCTAGTTTCTCGAAGAGTATTAGTATGCTCCATGTGTCCCTCCCATTAATGGGATGCCACCTACCCAGCTTTCGATGATAAACCTTACCCAACATGGGGCCAATTTGCCTATGATCATTGATCCAAAGGAAGAAGAGATGAACAAAGTTAAAGAAGAACTCAAGTTTCTCACTAAGAACTTTGATCAAGTCAGAATCTCTGGGTATTACATGGGCTACACCCACATGTCTCCTTATCCTAAAGCGAGGTTACCCGAGAAGTTCAAGATGCCACATATCGAGAAATTCAAAGGAAGTGGACCCCTGATTGTTCATCTTTGCAGCTATCACCGTTCCATGAATCTACTAGTGAATAAATGACAGCCCAATTATTTCTGCAAACTCTGAAGGATAGCACCCTCCGATGGTTTTTGTCTCTTGAGGAGTCTAGAATTCGTAGCTGGGAGGATGTGGCCAGAGAATTCATATCACAGTACAAATACAACGAAGATCTTAAGGTCACCCGCCGTGATTTAGAGATGCTCAAACAGAACTCTGGGGAATCAGTCAGTAATTTCATAGCCCGATGGAGGGAAAAAGCAGCTACCATGACCAATCGACCTTCCGAGGAAGAGTAAGTCAGCCTAGTGAAGAAGAACTTCTTAACCCATGTCCAAGCAACCACAGGAGGACAATATTATTCCCACTTTTGAGCTCTCAGAGAAGCAGGAGTAGAAATCGAGGAAGGTCTTGCTAAAACAGATGTCGAACCAAAGAAGGTGTTTGGACAGTTCACCTCCAGGAAATATGATAATCATGTCAGTGCTAGAGTCTTAACCATCAATAACATCTCTGAACCAACTACCTCATGGGCACCGAAAAGTCACCCTGTCCCAATTCGAAAGGAATACACCGAGCTCCATGCTCCCCTCTCCAAAGTTTATCAAGCCTTGTTGAGCCGAAACCTCATCAAACCCTTGGATCCCCATCCATTTCCAAATCCACTCCCACGAAACTTCAAGGCAGATGCCCATTGTGCCTTTCACCAAACAGCTGGCCATACCACCGACCAATGCTTTCACCTCTGAAATGTAATCCAAGGTCTAATTTACTGGGTTACCATTGCCCCACCAGCTAATCATAAGACAAACACTTCTCACAACCCACTCCCAAATCATGCCAATACCATATTCTTAGAAGAGAACCTAGAATTTGATCCCTCAATCCAAATCACACCCATATACTCTCCTAAACCTCTCCAAATTTTCCCATATTTCCTCCTACATCTTGCTAGCCCCACTGATCAGGCACTATCACTCCTTACTAGAGCATGCATCGCCGTCCGTACTCATTTTGAAAAAGGAAGTATGGAATTATCAGAAGTTTTAAACCAACTCATGGAGTTCGGGCTGAAATTTCCCCCACAGATGATCATTAATCGCCAGAGTTCCGGCATGCTATTCTTGGAAGCAATAAAAAGGGCCCAAGAGTTAGACAATTGGGTAGTACCAACCGATGAAGTCAACATAGATGATGTTGTCCAGATTATGGCAGATATATTCAGGCGAACCGACGATATTTGAAATATGACTAAGTTACTTGATGCTCTGAAGATACAAGGGCGCCTGGTCCCCTCACCCTTACATATCCCCAAATAATGGTAAAACCTGTATGAAGAAGCCATTGAAGTTGTGGAATGCATCGAATTTTCATGGAAAGATATAATTGTTGCTATTGGATGGGGGGAAGATTTCGAAGATTCAAATAAAGAGCAAGCTCTCGATAAAACTGGCCCGATAGCCGACATGTGTAGGATGATATCATTTGAAGAACTTCTCAGATAAATAAACAAGGTGGCAGAACAACCCGAGGTTGACGAGGAAACAGGATTCATGTTCTTCCATTCTTACGTAAATCACATGACCAGATCAGGGAGGGATTACCATATTCCAAGCTCACTACCAGCGAAGGACAAGGGGAAGGGCATATAAAACCTTCATATTCCATAAATGACCCTCGAGGAGAGCAAGATACTTGATCAACTAAAGTAAACTCAAGCTAACATCACTCTATGGGGGATTTTCATGTCTTCTCAGCTGCACAGAAATGCTTTGATCAAGTTTCTCACTAGAACCACAGTTCCTCCTTCTACCACACCAGAAGAAGAGATAAATTTGGTTGGATCCTTGACCTCTACCCGAATGCTATCCTTTTTTGAAGTAGAAATCCCCAAAATTGGGCCAAACCACAATCATGCACTCAACATCTCCGTCAAAGCTATGGGGAAGGTTGTACCACTATCTCTTGTCGATAATGGATACGCCTTGAATGTCTGCCCACTAAGAACCTTCAGATGTTTAGGACTGAAAGAAAGCGACCTCTCTCCAACCTCCGTTGATGTGCGTGCCTGCGATAATACCCATCGAAAGGTGATGGGATCCATAAAACTTGTAATAGGGGCTGACCCTATAAACCCTG
Organism: Sambucus nigra; assembly: GCA_949130495.1. NCBI lineage: Eukaryota > Viridiplantae > Streptophyta > Magnoliopsida > Dipsacales > Adoxaceae > Sambucus > Sambucus nigra. The sequence continues at coordinate 146,789,043 of OX422210.1, read as the reverse complement.
TCGTCGAATTCCAAGTTATTGACATCCCAGCTTATTTCAATCTGTTGCTAGGATGACCTTGGCTTCGCAGTATCAAGGGTGTGTCTTCCTCCCTCCATCAGAAATTAAAATTCTTTGCCGACGGACGAGTCATCACCATTTTGGGTGACGACGATAATGCTGAGGGTGTAATTAACAACAGTCCAATTCTTGAGATACAGCACGGGTCAAATGATATGCTCCTATCAGGATTCCGAGTTGAACCACTTCTACTACCGGTAGGGGATGACTTCAAAGAAAGGGTTTGTCCAGAATATGACCCTCATGGAAACGTCAATGTGATTCAGATGTTTAGAAACATGCACTTCATGCCCGGACTGGGGCTAGGACAAAGATAGGAAGGTATACTTGAGCCTATTGAACTTTAAAAATCTTTCCCACCCTGTAGCTCGGGGTATTAACCATAAAAATTAGAGCTCAAAATGATCCGCCAGTCTTAACCAAAGAGAGGACTAGACTGCGTCCAGACTATCCCAGGTGACTCCTTAAATGGAGCATTCATCAAAGAGGGTGAAGACTTCCCCTTTTCCGACTTTCTAGAACCATGGTATGACCATACAGACAAGAAGATGAAGCCCGAAATGAAGATCTTTTTTCAAGACAGCTACCCCTGGGCCGAGAGTTCCCAACGCCATGTACAATCACTCATCAAAGATAAAGAAGAGACTGAAGAAAGTGACTCCGAGGACTCATTCATTTTACAGACACTGAGGCTGACACTCTGCATGGTTCACTCAAGCACTACATCACTGGATCCATCCCACCCGATTAAAGGTATTGATACACCTCTCCTCAACTGGCATGTTGTTCCAGTTCTACCTGTTGAAGTCCCCCTAATCCTAATGTTTACCCCATTTTTTCTTTTGTTGTCTATCCTTGTTCAAATGTAATCGAGTCCTCCTTTGATGAGGTTGTCAATGCTATTTTTCCTATCAATGAAATAAACGAAGATTTTGAGTATCTTGTTGTGCCTTACATTAAATGTTTGGATTCTAATCAAACTTTTTATGATGATGATTTTGAAAATGAATAATTCTTAACTGATCTAAATAAGGTTAATAATAAACAATATAATCGCGTTCAAGTTAATGAAGAAGAGATTGTTATTATTAACCTCGGTTCTAGTAGCCAACTATGCGAGAATATGATAAGGGCTACCTTTGGTGAGCATGAGAGTGCACAACTTGAAGAATTGCTAAAGGAATTCGTGGATGTCTTCACATGGTCCTATGACGATATGCTCGGCATTGATCCTGAAATAGCTTATCATGAGGTTCTCACTCTCCCAGATTACAAGACGGTTAAATAAAAGTTGAGAAAGCTTCTCACCGAATGGTCGCTCAAGGTCAAAGAAAAGGTGGCCAAAAAGTTAAACGTAGGCTTCATTCGTGTGATAGAATATCCCACGTGGCTAGTCAACATAGTGCCTGTGCCGAAATCAGGAGGGAAGGTTAGAATGTGTGTAGACTACTGGGACTTGAACAAAGCCTCTCCAAAGGATCATTATCTTTTACCCAATATCAACATGATTGTGGACAACACAGCCAGTCATGCTCTCAAGTCATTCGTTGATGGGTTTGCCGAATGCAACCAAATCAAAATGCACCCAAACCACCAAGAAAAGGCACGTTCATCACCCCATTGGGAACCTTTTGTTACATTATTATGCCATTTGGTCTCAAAAAACGATGGGGCTACCTACCAGAGGGATGCCATAACCATCTTGCACGATCTGATTCACAAAGAAGTTGAGGTCTATGTGGATGATATGATTATCAAATAAAAGACTAGTGAAGGCCATGTTATCGCTCTCCGAAAGTTCTTCGAACCACTGCGACAGTATCAAATGAGATTCAATCCGTAGAAATGCATTTTCGGTGTTACAAAGGGAAAAACCTTAGGATTCATGGTCAGTGAGAAAGGGATAGAAGCAGATCCTGCCAAGCTGAAAGCCGTACTCGAGATGCCACCTCCCCGAACAGAAAAAGAAGTCTGAAGTTTCGTTGGAAAATTATAATACATCAGTCGGTTCATCAGCCAGTTAACTTTCATTTGCGAACCTATTTTTAAACTCCTTTGAAAGGATTCAACCAAGGTTTGGAACGAGGCCTGCCAAGAAGCTTTTCATCGAATCAAATGATATCTGACCCAACCCTCGGTGCTCATACCACCACAGCCTGGTCTCACTTTGCTCTTATACCTAACCATAACCGACACTATAGCTCGGGCTTTGCTGGCCCAATACCTTGAATATTCCTACAAAGAAATAGCCATCTATTATTCCAGTCATAAATTAGTCAGATACAAAGTCAACTACACTTCTTTGGAAAAGGCATGTGTCACGCTTGTCTGGGTCACCCAAAAGTTACGACACTATATGCTCACCTTCCCCATCAAACTTGTATCTCGAATGAACCCCATCAAATACCTGTTCGAGAAACCTGCCTTCTCCAGCCGAATGGCCCGATGGTTGATTCTCCTAGCCAAGTTCAATATCGTGTACGTCACGCAAAAAGCTATGAAAGGCAGATCCATCTCTGACTACCTCCCTGATTACCCCATGGATGAAGCCGATGTTTGGATCTCCGAATTCCCAGATGTAAATATCCTCTGCACTACCCAAGACAACCTCCAATGGCAAATGTTCTTTGACGGCATGGCCAACAAAAAAGGATATGGCATTGGGATACTTTTGATCTCCCCAGATCACTCCCACACTCCTATCGCCATCAAGCTAGATTTCCCTTGTACCAACAACATGATAGAATATGAGGCATGCACAATAGGCCTCAAAGTTTCTCTCGAGAAAGGTATTCAATGCCTAGATGTCTACGAGGATTTCACCCTCATCATCGGTTAAGTGCTCAGAAAATGGAGAGTCAAGGATGAGAAGCTCCAACCCTTCCATGTCCCCTTAGAAGAACTAGCCTCCCAATTCCAAGATATCACCTTCCATTACCTACCTCGAGCACGGAATAACCTAGTCGCTGCCCTTGCTACCTTAGCCTCCATAGTCGACATTCCTGAAGGAATAAAAATGATCTCCAAGCAGGTTTAAAAGCAAGACAAACTAACCCACTGCTACCACATTAAGCTTGTCACCACAGACGATCCCGAGCTAGCGAATTGCTGGTACTATGATATTTTGCACCTACTCAAGCATGGTAGGTATCCTGAGGGTTACAACAAGAAAGATCGAGAAAATCTTCGAGGACTGGTTGCCCAGTACATTATCTGTTACAAAGCACTGCTCAAAATAACTTCAATGGAACTCATCTGCACTGTATCGCAGGGCCTGACATTGAAAAGATAATGTAAAAGATCCACAATGGAGAACACGGACCCCACATGAATTGTCACATGCTTGCGAATAAGATCATTCGATAAGGCTACTACTATACTACCATGACCCAGGATTGCACCGCCTATGTCCGTAGATGCCTCAAATGCCAATAATTCTCCAACCTTCAACATCTGCTTCCGCATGAATTATACAACATGACTTATCCCTTGCCATTATCCACCTGGGGTATCGACATCATAGGGAAGGTTGCACCAAAAGCTTCCAACGGGCATGGGCTCATCCTAGTCGCCATTAATTACTTCACCAAATTTCTCGAAGCTGAGTCATAAGCAGTGCTGAACGCCAAGAAAGTAGCCAAATTTATCAAGAAAACATCATCTGTCGATATGGGGTCCCGCACGAGCTAGTATCAGATAATGGGTTGCATTTCTAGGCAGAAGTTACAGAAGTGGTCAACGAGTATGGGATTCAGAGACACAAATCTTCTCCTACCGACCTCAGACCAATGGTATAGTCGAAGCCGCCAATAAGAAACTCAAAGCCATCATTAGCAAGATGGCCAAAAGCTGTCGAGATTGGGCCGACCATATCCCAGACGCCCTCTGGGGCTACCGAACCTCAATTCGAGCCTCTACTGGGGCTACCCCTTACTCTCTAGTCTACGACATGGAAGCAGTCCTACCCGTGGAGCTGGAAATACCCTCATTGCGCGTCACGCTTGAAAGCAGGGTCGGCGAAGAAGACTGGTGACAAAACCGTCTTGACGAGTTGACCCTCCTAGATGAAAGGAGATTAAAAGTTCTATACCACATACAAGGGTACCATCGCCGAATAGCATGATGATTTAATAATAGAGTCAAGGACCGCGGTGTCCGAGAAGGGGATCTATCCCTAAAAGAGATCATAGAAACCATCTGGGACCCCATAGGGAAATTCAAGCTCAATTGGAGCGGCCCCTACATTTTCAATAAGATCTTGTCCGGCGGTGCCTCCATGCTCACTAACTTAGATGGGGAGGAGATGGCTCTCCCAGTCAACCTGGACCGTCTCAAGAAATTTTACCCCAAGTTCGAAATCTCGGCACGCTACGACTTTTCTCGTCTCCCTTCTATTTAAAAAAAATCTCTTCATTTCCCTCCACCAAGAACTACGTGGGAATAATCCTTTGTAATAAACCATTTTCAAAAAAATTAAAAAACTTCAAAACCCCAGAGGTATGTAGGCAGCTCATACACCTTACATGAGCATGACCCTTTCTTTTTCACAAAATACTATTCTCTTATTATCTCTGAGAACGACAGTCCATTCTAACATATACTTGAACAAAAGGATAATGTATGCCTTAGCGATAGGTATAGATAAAACACGAAACTCATCAAAAGGCACAATTGGATGATCAAAAACTTGTTTATTTCATTAATAAGAAATTTCGGTACAGATTATATGAGAAAAAAATGGATAAACCCCCTCCCCCCACTTTTCTAAAAGCCAAATTAAATCCACACATTTATTCCCCATGATAAACTCTCCAAGAGTCCTATCCGCAGCTACCAGAGGAGCCCGCTCCGTCATCATCATCAGCATCCTGGTGTCCTTAAGCTTCCCCTTCCTGAATAGAGTGCCGCAGGCGCTCCATGGATCGATAAGCCCGAACCAGCTTCAGAAAAACCACAACACCTCCCTCCATGGTATTAAATAAGACGAGCCACCTTTGTCCAGTCTCCACTGCCAACATCGTACTGAACACTCTCCTCCACAACCACTTCATATAATCCCTGGGTATATGCCAAAATCTCCCAATAGACTGAGAGGGACAGGTCGAGGGACGTCGATTCTCCCATAAAGAGCCAAGTCGCATGCGCAAACGCTCAGTCAAATCTTCTACCGAAAAGAAGTCTAGTGTCCAAGGTGGCACGACCTGTTCCCAGGCAAATTGACACAGAAGTCGCCAAGGGAAATAAAAAGAGGTTTGTCTAAGACCAACCGGTCGGACATATGGTTATTCTCCCAGCTCTAGAATAGGCGGCAACTGTTCCCACCAAGGCACTGAGCAAAACAGATTTAGAGCCCCGTGCTCCACAAACCAGTTCTCCTAGCTCTCGATGTCCAAGCCAAAACTGATGAATTAACGCGAAAAGAAGTTGGGTATAACTAACAAAGGGTATTCTGGAGGAGTCACCAGGAAGAGTCTCTTAGACAACCACATCAACAACATCACGGGGCTACCCCTCAGGAAGTCCGAACGACCTTCTCGCCAGGCATCTAGGCCATTCAAAGTCTCCGCCAGTATCACCGCCACAGGATTGCGATGGTATGACATCCAGGAAATAATAGCTGCAAATTATGGGTCCACCAGTAGTTCCCCAGTCACCAGCAGCCATTTTGATACTAAGCCTAGAACAACAGCTCCGGTATATCCAGCATCGCCAGCCTCCTGCAAATGCACGGACTGTAACACCGCCGAAAGGGAGATCATTCCCCCAGTAACTAATGGTCTGTCCACTAAGGGCGAAATGCAAATAAGCCCAGCCAACAACTCCCAGGGAGAATGGGAAAATTCAGGTAGAGCTGCAGAAACACTAGGATTTATCCCCAACATGGAATAAAATTCCTTGTATGTAGGACAAACTTCATCCAACCCAAAGAGGAATACATGGTCTTCGGGGTACCAGAATTGTACCACCGCGATCAACATGTTCCACTCAATGGGCCAGTTGCGCCACAAAGAAATCCGACGCATATTGAAAGCATCGTAGTCGGCATTATAAGAGCATATTGCTTCAAAGTCTTCGAGGTAGTTAGCAAACTCATTGCTACCAGGGAGAGCCATCTTGTAAGACTAAAAGATAGTAGGCAAGTAAGTAAGAATGTGAAGGTGTGATAAAAACACTCCACCCTTACTCCTTTTTATACTTAAAAACCCTCACAAAAGACATGACCCCTGTAAACATCGGAGGGAATCCTACCCCAAAAAGTACAAGAGGATGAAGAGGGCACTAATCAAATCTTTGAATTGATGGGACTGGACTGGACTTGACCGCTGCTAGGCAGGACAAGGGTCTTGCCGATCGGCAACTCCCTATTTTAGGAAATTTCCCTTTTTCCTTTTTTTCAAAATCAGAAGCTCAATAAAAAATAAATTGATATTCTCAACAAAATTTCAAAAATCCTATTCCACCCCTATATAACTTTTAAAAAAAACTTTCCTCCAAAATCTCAAAAATATCTCTTTTTACGGTCTCATCAGCAAAGTAAAAGCGCATGTGCATGCATTCACCATTAACAAAAGATAATCAAAAAACTTCATTGCATTGCATAGATATGTTTCGGTGCTACATCATTTTGTAGGAAAATAAAGAAAAGCAAAAAACAAACGGGACTGAGCCCGAACCCACGTTCTCTCTCTCTCTCTCTCTCTCTATCTATCTATCTATCTATCTATCTATCTATCTATCTATCTATCTATCTATATATCTATCTATCTATCTATCTATCTATCTATCTATCTATCTATCTATCTATCTATCTATCTATCTATCTATCTATCTATCTATCTATCTATCTATCTATCTATCTATCTATCTATCTATCTATCTATCTATCTATCTATCTATCTATCTATCTATCTATCTATCTATCCATCTATCTATCCATCCATCTATCTATCCATCTATCTATCTATCTATCTATCTATCTATCTATCTATCTATCTATCTATCTATCTATCTATCTATCTATCTATCTATCTATCTCTCTCTTTAAGATCCTCCACCCCTTCGACGCACTCTCTTTCCCTTATGGCGAGATGAAGCACCACCGCTACCCGAGCCAATGTCCTCCCCGGACGAAGCAAATGACACTAAATAAGAAGGAATCGGGACTGCATCCCGAATATGGGTGGTCATCGAAGATATCCAGTCTCTGATGTCCCTCAGCCAAGTGGTCAACACCCGAACTTACTGCATGTAAAAGGCAAAATAAGTATCAAAGAGGGATCAAAATAGAAAAAGGAACCAAAAAGAGGAAGAAGGTATACCGCAGGATGAATAACCTCCTCCGTCAAACCCAGCTCCTCCGGATCCATCACATGAGGACGGTATAACATAGGCACCATCCCTACATCATCCCGCCCAATGTTGTACGAAGAGGTATGCAATCGAAAAAAGGGAACCTCTAAAGTCACCGTCTCCACAGACGTCGATGGACCACCGCCACTATGGGAGGACCCCACAACCCGACTCCAACTTGTAGGAGGGAAAAGCAAGGCACCATATATGTTGGGAGCCATCAAATAGCTCATCACAAAGTCCATATAGTCATACGGCACAACCGTATCAGTGTACAATAGGTAGGACTCACCGATCATCGCCGCGATCCTCGCATCCTTTGGTAATCGCCGTTCCCGCCTCATAGATATAGGAGGCTACGCAGGTGTCACCACCACCTCCTCCTCAGTGATCTGCCGAACCACCCACTCCCCAAGATACCAAGAATGGACAAACTCATGCGTCAGCAAATGCCTCATCTACGCGTTCACCCCAGTCGCCCCCGCATCCTAAATGACTGTCCCCCACGGGTAAAAAGTCACCTGAAAATCCCCAACTACCGATTGGCACTGCCCCTTTCCCTTCCTGTGGCAGTCCAAAAGTCCGTGCCAATATTGAATGGCACCCTCTGTACCATGCCGATCGGCACCCCCCTTAAAATTTCATACAAAGATTCCCCAAAAATAATAGAAAATCCTGAAAAATCCTCAGAAAAATCCTAAAATCCCCGGAAGGATTTAAAACATTTTCACTAAGAAAATCTTGCATTCCCGCATGTGAAACCCTTATCTCCCCATTGGAAATCTTCATTGAGAAGTAAATACCCTCTCGGTAACGGCCCCGGAGAATCTCTAAGGATCACCTCCTATACCCTAAATGTCTCAAACCTCCCCGAGAAATACGTCTAGTACTTGGACCACCTAATCACTTCCCCAGTGAAGTTTACATCATTAAATTGATCTTTCCTCCTCAAAGTCTCCAAAAGACAGAAGGATTTCCCCAGCCATCGGCTCCCCATCTCAAAAACAACATCGTAAGGTAATTTCCCAGTGGAACTCCAGAAAATAATTTTCCCCATCAATGTCTCCAAAGGACGCTCTACATTTTCCCCAGCTCATTCTCTTTTCCCTAGCGGAGCCCAAAATCCAATCTCTATACCCAGAAAATTCCCTATTTTTCTCGAAGGAAATGTACACATCTTCTAGGTCAGAATTGACCTCGGTCTTGGATCCTCACCTTAGTTAGGTCAAAATTGACCTCGGTCCTCAGTTGTCACCTCTTTTAGGTTAGAATTAACCTCGATCTTGGATCGTCACCTTAGTTAGGTCAGAATTGACCTCAGTCCTCGGTCGTCACCTCTCTTAGGTCAAAATTGACCTCGATCTTAGATCGTCACTTTAGTTAGGTCAGAATTGACCACGGTCCTCAGTCGTCATCTCTCTTAGGTCAGAATTGACCTCGATCTTGGATCTTCACCTTTGTTAGGTCAGAATTGACCTCAATCCTCGGTCGTCACCTCTCTTAGGTCAGAATTGACCTCAGTATTGGATCGTCACCTTAGTTAGGTCATAATTGACCTCGGTCCTTGGTCGTCACCTATCTTAGGTCATAATTGACCTCAGTCTTGGATCATCACCTTAAGCCCTCTGAACTGGCTTCGACCTGCAAAATTGGTTATCTCAACTTAAGCCAACAGAATTGGCTTCCACCCGTAGAATTGGCTTCCACCCGCAGAATTGGTCATCCCTACTTAACCCCTCATAATAGGCTTCGACCCACATAATTGGTCATCTCTACTTAAGCCCTCAGAATATGCTTCAACTCGCAGAATCAGTCATCCCTACTTAAGCCCGCGAAATTGGCTTCGACCCGTAGAATTGGTCATCCCTACTTAAGCCCTCAGAATTGGCTCTGACCTGCAGAAGCAGCCACTTCCACTTAAGCCCGTAGAATTGGCTTCGACCCGCCGAATTGGTCATCCCTACTTAATACCGCAGAATTGGCTTCGAGCTGTAGAATCGTTCATCCCATCTTAAGCCCGTAGAAATGGCTTTGACCCGCAGAATTGGCCATCCCTACTTAAGCCCTCAGAATTGACTTCGACCCACAGAATTGGTCATCTCTACTTCAGCCCGCAAAATTGTCTTTGACCCACAGAATTGGTCATCTCACCCTAATCCCTCAGAATCGGCTTCGACCCGCAGAATTGGTCACCTCCACTTAAGCCCTCAGAATTGGCTTCAACCCACGGAAGTGGGTATCCCCAGCACACTCCGTAGGTCCTCAGAATCATCTTTGACCCTCTGAATTGGTCATCCTTCCACCCTAGATCCTCAGAATCGGCCTCGACCCTCTGAATTGGTCATCCTCTTTCAAAAAGCATTATGCGGTGTCTATTCAACGGCTATCATTTGTTCTAAACTCACTCGTTGAGGGGCTCTGTAGACACCCCCATTATGTTACCCCTTAAACTCTCCTTAGGTCCCTAACACCTCCCTTCATCACTACAAACCCAAGTCATACCCCGAGTTCTCACCTAGAAGCCATCGGGCAATCCCAGGCTCCTTTTAACTAAAAAGTCAAACTCTTCAGCTCACCCGAGACTAAATGAATATTCAAAGGGCACTGAATCCCCTTTCCAACGGTCTGTCCCATGTGCAGTTCCGACTTACCATGTGGACGAATGACCCATTTTCCCCAAAACTGGATCAAGAGGCCATCGAACACTCCCAAGATCCATTTGACCTAAGTCAACTCTTTAGTTTGACTAAGACTGAATGAATCTTCAAAGGGTACTGAAACCCCTTTCCAACGATCCGTCCCGTGCACAATTCTGACTTACGGTATGGACGAATGATCGGTTTTACTCCAAGAGGTCACCAAATGGTTTCAGGGCTCGGTTGACCAAAGTTAAATCCCCAAACCAGATCAAACTATTTGTAATGTCTAAGTACATCTCCTAACCTTTCCAATGGTCCACCCCATGCCTGGTTTTTAATTACCATGCGGACGAACTATCCATTTACGTTCGACGATTCTTTGTCCAATGGACCGACGAACGCTTCCGAGACACATTTGACCCAAATTCAACCCATGAACCCAAGAGTGGTCCAAAGGACTTTCTAAGGTCTCTAAATTACCTTTCCGAAGGTCCACCCCGTGCATGATTCAAATCAACAATTTGTGCTCTGCAACCAATTTTTCGAAAAGGCCTAAAGGACACTGCCAAATGGCAGGTACCAGACCCTGCCTATCGGCAATGTGCCTAAACACACCTGCCAATTACCAGGTGCAGGGATATGTCGATCAACAATTCCCTGGGCCTACAAAAAGGAGGTCTTGTACTAATTTCAAAGGAGCCCAGATCTGATAGACATCACTCTCAGAAAATCAAGAAAACTTCTCTCGAAGTCAGCGTGATTTCCACATCCAAATCCCTTTCCAACCTTCACTTTTCATCAAACTTGGTGAATTCACTATCCTCCATCATCATCCAAGTGCAAGGGATGCTCTCTAACATTCAAGATCAAGCTCAAGATCTTCAAGAAGGTCCAATTTTCGCAACTCTCTCCTTAAATTCTCATTAGTTCGCATTAACTTGTTTTATTAATTTGCACTATTATTCTCTCATCTTACATATCCTAATATACTTTTTATTTAGTATTATTGCACATGCCTTATTTTCATACAAATAAAAACACAAAAAACAAGAAAAAGAGGGTTTGCTCATAAATTCCAAACGGAATTCTCACACTTTTCTTGCACTTCTCTCAGCACTAAAACACTTTTTCTACCCACACACACACATAAATAAGAGAGTCCCCTAATTGGATTTATGGGATAAACCCCACTCCTCGTTTTTCATACGAACTACGTGGACTTTGATGCCTCTATATGCTACGTAGGTATCTTGGGGTAAAATCCGAGACTCGAATCATATTTTTACTCTTTCCCTCCTTTTCTATTTTTCTCTAAACTCAATTCTCTTATATTCTATATATTTGTTATTAGTAGTGTATTATCACATATGCGTTATTGTTCCATCATAATGATCAACCTAAGAATAATCGCCTAAATCTTATTTTTTAATATTATTTTTACATTCCTACGGATGACTCGTTTTACCTCTTACATGGTACAAGTCGATGACTACCATCTCCATTATATATACACATGCACACATATCATAGGTAAAATGAAGGAAAATATCAAAAACCCATGAAAGACCGTAAGGGCGGAATGGGTGCCTAACACCTTCCCATTTTGTGACTTAGCCTCCGAAACCTTTTCGAATCATTTCGGTTTCGTATGCATCAGTATGTCTTTGGATGCTGTCCGTCGAGGTGGCTCCCTTTCTTTTGTCTATTTTGAGTAAAATATAATGGGGACTCCATATCTCTACATTTTTCACCTCATCGATGACGCCGGTCGAAGCACTCCCGAGAGGGACGCGCAGGACCTAGGATCCTCACTATGCCCGCCTGCCGTGAGGATCGGGGATGGCCACAATTGGTGTGGGAAAACCCAAAATAACTCTAAATAGCCCCGTAATAGGAGTGAACACCTCTCACAGGACCAAGGTAACTCGTAGGAACTGATCTCATAGTCACGGGACTCTAGGTTTTATAATATGACTAAAACTTATAGATATTGAGACTTCGACTTAAAAACTAGTTGGTGGAGGACGACAACCCAAAACAGTCCCTATATGGCCCCGTAAGAGAAACAAATAAATCACACGGAACAAATGTCAATCGTAGGAACTTAAGGAATAGTCACGAGACTCGTAGTTTGAGAATATGACTAAAATTTTCAAAAATCTAGACTTAGGCTTAAAACATGACCCTAGATGCTGAAAACCCAAAATAACCCCCAAACGGCCCCACAAGAGGCACCAACACCTCGCATGGGAAAAATATAACTCGTAGGAACTAATCGCGTCGTCACAAGACATCCAGTTTGAGAATATGATGAAAATTGAAAATATCTAAACTTAAGCTTAAAAATAATCTGCTAAACGGCGAGAACCCAAAATAGCCCCTAAACCGCCCTCGTTAGAGGCGTAGATAACTCGCACGAGACCAATGTAACTCGTAGAAACTGACTGTATATTCATGGAACTCTCAATCGGGAACATGATTGAAATTTTCAAATATATAGACTTTGGATTAAAAATATGCCACGAGAGGGAGAAAACCCAAATCAACCGCAAATGGCCCCGTAAGAGGCATGAATGTTTTGCACTATACCAATGTAACCCCTAGGAATGGAACACGTTGTCATGGGAATATTCGATTGAGAATATGATAAAAATGTTGAAAATATCTAAAGTTAGGCTTAAAAAATATCATTGGAGAATGAAAACCCAAACCGATCCCCGAACGACCACGTAAGAGGCACGAACACCTCATATGGGAAAAATATAACTCATAGAAACTGAACACATAGTCATGGGTCTCCCAGTTTGAAAATATGACAAAAAAGTGCAAATTTGTAGCCTTAGGAATAAAAATAAGCCATATAGGGAGAGAACCCAAACATTCCCTAAAACACCCCGTTATAGGCACGAAAAACTCGCACGGGACAAATGTAACTCGTAGGAACTGATCACATAGTCATGGGACTCTCCATTTAAGAATATGATGGGCATTTGCAAATATCTATACTTAGGATTGAAAACATGTCTCTATAGAGAGGAAACCCAAATAGCCACCGTACTAATCAGATAAAGGCTTGGACACCTCGCACGAGACTAATGTTACTCGTACGAACTGATTTCATAATCACAGGACTCCCAGTTTGAGAATATCATGAAAATTTGCAAGTATTTAGACTTAGTGTTAAAAAATGATGCTAGAGGGAAAAAAACCAAAATAACCCCTAGACGGCTTAGTGAGAACCACGACCACCTCGTAGTGTACTAATATAACTCATAGAAACTGATCGCGTAGTCACGGGACTCCGGATTTGAGAATATGATGAAAGTTTGTAAATACAAAGACTTCGGCTTAATACTTGGCATGAACCCAAAATAACCCCCAAATGGCCCCGTAAGAGGCACGAATACCTCGCACAGGTCAAATGTAACTCATAGGTATCGACTGTGTAGTCGGGAGACTACCAGTCTGAGAATTTGACTAAAATTAGAAAATATCTAGAATTAGGCTTTAAAACATATCGTTATAGGGTTTGAACCCAAAACATCCCCGTAAGATGGACGAACCCCGCACATAGGACTAATGTTACCTGTAGGAACTGATCGGGTAATCACGGGATTCTAAATTTCTGTGACAATTTGCTAATATCTAGATTGAGGCATAAAAACATGCCTCTTTAGGAGAAACCCAAAACGGACCCATAAGAGGTACAATCACCTCGTACGGGACCAATATATTTAGTAGGAACCTACCGTATAGTTATGGGACTCCCAATTTTATAATAAGATGAAAAATTGTAAATATATGCACTTAAAATTAAAAATATGTCCCTAGAGGCAAAAACATCTCGCACTGGAAAAAATTAACTCATAGGAACTGAGCGCATACTCACGAGACTCCCAATTTAAAAATATAACAAAAATTTGTAAATATATTAATTTAGGCTTACAAACATTCTGGTAGAGCGTGATAACCCGAAATAGCGGCCAAACAGCCTCGTTAGAGCCACAAACACCACGCACGGGCCCAAGGTAACTCGTAGGAACTAATTGCGTAGTCACGAGACTCCCTATTTGAGAATATGATTAAAATTTGATAATATTAAGAGTTAGGCTTTAAAACATCCTGCTAGAGTCATCCCAGGTTTTGCATATATGAGCCTTAGGCGTGGTTTTCACTGTAGACTTGCATTTGTTAGAATAATGACCCATATCGCCACATTTATGACATTGAATGTTACTAAGGTCTTTATTGGGCCATTGATTGTTATTAGTGTTATTTTTTCTCTTTAAAATACGGCCACGAGGTTTTGAACCTTGAAAGTTTTTATAACCATTTCCCCTATTTTACTAGCCATATCATTTCTAAACTTGATTATCTTTATAAAATGTTTACTCATATGAGATATTTGGTTATCAGTAATTTTAAGATCATAATATTCACTTAAGTCTATGTAAAGTTCTGGGATAATTATATTAGGCCAAGTCATTTGAGAAGGGAAAACTAAATTTGAATCATTAATTCTCTTAGTGGTTAAGGTCGTGTTCTTTTATACTCGAGTTCCATTTCAATAGTAGGAATTGACCACATAGTCACTGGAATCCCCATTTGAGAATATAACTAAAATTTGCAAATATCTAGACTTGGGCTTAAAAATATGCTACTAAAGGGTGAAAACTCAAATGAGCTACAAAATGGCCCCGTAAAAGGTAGGACCACTCGCAAAGGACTAACGTAACTCGTAGGAATAGACCGCATAGTCACGGGATTACCGATTTGTGAATATGAATAAAATTTGAAAATATTTAGACTTAGGGTTAAATACATGCTTCTAGATGGGAAAAATCCAAAATAGCCCCTAAACGGCCCTGTTTGAAGTACGAACACCTCGCACGTGACCAATGTAACTCATAGGAACTGGACACAAAATCACGGGACTCACGGTTTGATGATATTAAAAAAATTGTAAACATCTAGACTTAGGATTAAAAACATGTTACTAGAGGGCAAAAACCCAAAACATCCCCCAAATGGGCTTGTGTGAGGCACGAAAACCTCGTACAGGATAATGTAACTCGCATTAAGTGATCGCATCATCACGAGACTCTCGGTTTGAGAATATGATGAAAATTTTCAAATATCTGGATTTATGCTTAAAAAAAAGCCATTAGATGGCGAGAGCCCAAAAGAACCCCCAGATGCCTTGTAAGAAGCCTGAACACCATGCGCGGGACCAATATAACTCATAGAAAATGACCGTATAGTCATGGGACTCTCGATTTGAGAATATGACTAAAATTTTCAAATATCTAGACTTAGGCTTAAAAATATGCCGCTAGAGGGGGAAAGCCCAAAAGTCTCTAAAGGGCGTCGTACGAGGTACAATCACCTCACATGAGACTAATGCAACTCGTATGAATTGATCATGTAGTCACGCGACTCCTAGTTTGATAAGATGACAAAAAAGTGCAAATATTTATACATAGGCTTAAAAATATGCTGATAGAGGGAGAAAACTAAAAACATCCCCCAAATGACACAGTGAGAGGTACGAAAATCTCACGCGGGACATACATAACTCGGAGGAACTAACCGCATAGTCACGTAACTCTTGGTTTGTGAATATGACTAAAATTTCAAATATCTAGACTTAGGCTTAAAAATATACTATTTAAAGGAGAAAACCAACGACAGTCCCCAAACGGCCCCATAAGAGGCGCGAACACCTCACACGGGACCAATGTTTAGTATGATTTATGAATCAACTATGAGGACACTATGCTTTACATTGAATTGTCACTTCACGACTACAATATCCCTTAATTGTATATAAATTGGTTGTTGAATACAGGTGTTTTTTTAGGAGTTGCCTAAAAAGAAATTTTATTTTCTTATTAAAGGGATATCGTCATGGTGTAATGACCCTCAATTAAAAAAAGAAACTTGGTCACAATCGAAGACCATTACCATGTTTTGATTTATTTTTTAAAAAAATGGGTGTCATGAATTTGGACCCTGACCCATTTTCAGCATTGTCTTCGTGACCATGGGATCCTGACCCAGGTCCATGACCCACTTTGAATATCATTCCACACATAGTCATGACCCAAGTTCATGATCACGAGGTGATAGCCGAGGTACATGGCCATGATGCCAAATACTGTCCCACGGAGGGGACCATGACCCTCATTTTGGGTCATGAATAAATTCCGTGATATTTTTTTTGGCCATGATGAAAATGGTCATGGACCTTCGACATGATCCAAGGCCCTAGATGACCTAAGTCTGTGACCATCTTCGATATATGATTTAGTGTTTGAACAATAATGCAAGCTCTTTTTGTATAAGAAAGAACCCAATCAGGATTATTATCGAAATATAAAAGGAAGAATGGAAAACTTTGAGGGTCAATAGTTATTTAGGAGAGTTATGGGATAAATTAGGCTTAATGATGGGTTAAATTATGCTCGAAGGGTCAAAGTCGGGGTCTTCATTTATGAGGATAGCTTTCACACCAGTTTGGTAAATTTCTAAAGGACTTAGATTAGTGTTTGGCTTAGGATTTTGAGGATGGACGATAACGCCTTTGGATAATAAATCTTAGGTGGTATCATTAATCGGTGGTGTGCCCAAAAATTTGGTGGAAGTCGTAGAGAGGGAATTTTTCTTGTAGCTCGACATCTTCCTCTTTTCATAGTCATACCTCACATAATGAATTTAATCTCTTTAATAGGGATAATAACACTTTTGTTAAGATCTAATCTATCTCTTTGTCCTATATGAAATTCTTTGGAAGTGGGTTAGGTAGTGGACGAGGGTCTAAGGGTTTGATGAGGTTGAGGGATAAAAGACATTCATACAATTTGGATAAATGATCATGAAGATATGTATATTCCTTACCGGTTATAACAGAATGAGCTTTTAGTTCACATGAAGTAGTATGATGATAAGATATGTTGTTGATGGTAGCAGTAGCATGCTTATCATACTTTCGAGGAGTAAACTACCTAATTGGATTCTTCAATCCAAACTTGGTTTGTTTATTATTATAATTTTCTTCAATCTCGACCTGAGCCTCCTAAAGGGATCTGAAATGGGGGCAATACTGGATGACCATGGAAGTACGGATGTGTGGTAGAAAATTCTTCTTGATAATACTAACTTGCTCATCTTCAGACGGGCGGTTGGTCACAGTAGAAGCCTTATCTCTTCACCTACTAATGAAACTGTGAGAATATACCCAAGGGTTTTATTTGAAAAGTTAAAGATATCGACGAGTCACTTTCAATTCTTCTTTATTCTTGTACAGAGACACAAATTCCCTCTGACATCTCCCTAGTTTCGTGTGGTGACAATTATTATGCAACACAAATAAATATGAAAGAGGTAACAACCAAGAAAAGATAAATAAAAGGCCAATCACACAACAACGGGGGTACGTGGTTCAGCAAAGAAGTGCCTACGTCCACGGTGGTTCAGTCAGTGTTATTTCTCTATATTCTGAGGAATAAGTACAGAGAATACAACTTGTCCTTTGCCCCGGACTTAGGGTTTAATTTATACATGTGTATGTTGGAGTAGTGGGGGTGATGGGTTCCTTCTTATTAGCCATCTCCCCTACATGGAATCGTGTTTCCCCACAACTTCCCTTCATGGGATCGTGGGGTAATTGGATTGATATGAATGTGATGGGCCTGGACTTTGGGCCGCTAGGGAGAGGCTACTCGTCCAGGCCTATGGTGCTAAATTCAGGGTCCTCACAATTGCCCCTAAATTTGTTGGGCCATCTTTTCAGGTCCAATGAATTTAAATAATCATCTATTATGGTCGATTTCTTTGAAAACTGTGAAGTTACTTTGGCGGCACCCGCTTCGCTATTCGTGCGCTATGATTAGACTTGAAGGCTCGTTGGAATAAGGCACATTTCTTTTTGTCGCTTCAGGCTTTTCCAGCAATCTTTCGTCTTCTGAGAGCTCTTGCGCTTAGTACCCTCTGTTTTCGATTTCAACTTTCGTTGCTTCTTCGCCATTTGACCTGATCTTCTGTCTTGTAAGTTTCTCGTGCTTTTTTGCATTTTCTCTTTGGTTTGTAGTTTTTCTTGTGTTTTTCCAATGGCGAAGATTGGAAATAGGTCTGTGGCTGAGTTTAGAAAATTCTATAGTATTCCTGAGTGGGTAGAGATTGAGTGTTGTGCCTCGCCTCCTAGGAACGTTAGGGATATAGAGGATGCACATTGGATTCACGTCCTGTTACTCTCCCAGGGGGGACTTACCTTCCCTCCCAATGATCTATTTCTTCACTTCTTTAGCTACTTCAGTATTGTGCCTGCACAATGTTCGCCTAACGTATGGAAAATAGTGAACGGCGTGCATAGGATAAATCAATTGTATGGCACGAAGTTAGGGCTTGCCGAGGTCTGTTTTTGTTACTCTTTTTCTCGAACGAGCTCAGGTGTCCTGTACCTTAAGGCTAGGAGCCCTGATAGGGTATTGGTAGTAAATTTACCTGATTCTCATAAGGACTACTGGCAAGAAGGTTTTCTTGTTAGGAATTGGCAATTCTCCCCCCAATTTGAAGGGTCGAGGTCTGAGAGGTTCGCTGTTCCCTTTTATGGGGAAGAATATATAGGTAGATGTTTTAGTATTGTTTCAACCTTTGTTGACTTTGTGGTTTTTCTAACTTCTCCTTGCTTTTTCTTTTACAGCGAAGATAAAGAACTTGGAGCCTGCTCTCAGCGAGGTTCGTATCTCGGAACTGGTGAAAGCTTGGAACATCAGGGAACCCTTGGGTGATGGCGAGCATCCTAGGTCTGCTGCTTTCCTGCTTGAATACAAGAACACAGGCTCCAGCTTCATAGCCAGACCTGTGGATACTGTTCCGGATTTTGACTCTTCCGAAGAGATTTCTGTTGAGCCCATCCAATTAGACGAAGAAGAGAGCAGCTCGGAGAGTGAGCCTGCAGGTGTTGTGAGTAATTTGGGTGGAGGTAGTGCTGATAGCAGCAGT
This sequence comes from Sambucus nigra, assembly GCA_949130495.1. Taxonomy (NCBI): domain Eukaryota; kingdom Viridiplantae; phylum Streptophyta; class Magnoliopsida; order Dipsacales; family Adoxaceae; genus Sambucus; species Sambucus nigra. The sequence continues at coordinate 146,769,991 of OX422210.1, read as the reverse complement.
TCCTCGAGTACTACCAGCAATTCAGGTGAAGAAATGCCTCCCAGGAAGAATTTAATCCGAGATGATGATGATGATGAAGATGTGCTCCTTGCACAGAGGTCCAAAAAATCGAAGACTGTCTCCGGGGCCATAGCTACTGGTTCTCGGCCTTCCCCTCAAGAGCAAGAGAAGAAGAAGAGGGAGGAGGAGCAGGCGAGGGAGAGGGAGAAGAAAAAGGAGGAGGAGAGGAAGAAGGTGGAAGAGAGAAAGAGGAAGGAGAAAGAAAAGGAGGAGGAGAGGAGGAAGATGGAACTGAGGACCAAGTCCGGTCAAGCCTTGGTCCCAGTATCTGCTCTGCCTGAGGGGGCTTCGGTGGCCACCTCTCCTCAGCTCGCCCCTGCGCTGCTTGAGAGGGCAATCCTCCCTGCAGATCGTGAGAGGGCGTCAGGGTCCGATCAACTGGCTTTGCAAGCTAGCCAGAGGATCGCCTTGGTAAGGTTCCTTTTCTACTTCTCAACTTTTTCTAATCCGTTTTGATGGTTTCTTTTTTCTGATCCTTTCCTTGTTTTTTGCAGTTTGTGACTGACTTTGCTGTGCTCTACCGCTCTCGCGACGAGCTTCTGAGAAGGAACACCGAGCTGGAGCAGCAGAAGTCTACTCTGGTGGCCAGAGGTTCTCAGCTGGAGGCCGATCTGAAGGCTACTGATGCCGCTCGAGCTTCTTCTGCCTCGGCCCTTGCTAATTCTGCTCGCGAGAGAGATAATGCTGTTAGGGAGCTCGGCGAGCTGAGGAAGTCGTATGATCAGGTCTGCTCGAGCAAGCTAGACTTTGTGGAGAAGAACAGGGTTCTTGCCGAGCAGCTGGAGGCGGAGAAAGCCCAGGCAGCTACTCTTAAAGAACATTCATACAATTCTGGCTGGGCTGCTGCGTATGAAGACGCTGAGGTTCAGATAGGCTATATTAGCCGTCTGAACTTCAAGAAAGGGTGGAACAAGGCCCTTGTGGCCGCTGGGGTGGATGTTGCATCCCCACTCTTTGACGAGCATGATCCAGGGCCAAAGCCGGTCGTGGATGAGGACCCAGCCCCAACTGCTGAAGGCAGCAATCCTGTTTCTCGGGCAACCTCTTCTGGTGCTCCCTTGGTCGAGGAGGCAATGGATGCCCCTGCAGAGAGTAATGCCCCTGCCGATGCTGATAAAGACAAAGGTCCATCCACCGAGTTTGCTAAGTGATAGGGATTCTTTGTAATTTTTTCCTTTTTTGTTCTGATGTAACCTCGCTCGTTATCAATGAAAAGACTTTATTTTTGTTTATGCTGATTCCTCTCTTTCCTTTTGCTTTTACTTGTAGTTGGTTGATGTGGATGACTATGTTCCTGTTACCTCCCAATTAGGTAGGACTCTGGGTCCTAATGCAAGCCATGCAGTTCGCCAGGCTTTTGCTAGGCTCTGCAGGTTTGCTAAATCAAGGAACCAGAAATACCAGGATCAGTCCGAGCTGGTGGCCAAATTGAAGGACAGGCTCCAGGAAATGGGAGAGATCGGAGCTTCAGTGCAAGAAGAAGTCAGCGAGCTGAGAGTAAAGTTACTGGAGGCCACCGAGATCAATCAAGTCGTGGAGTTTCTTCAGCGGGAGAATGACGAACTGAGGTGGGAGGTCTCGAAGCTTAAGGAGCATTCGCCGAGCACGGCTGCGGCAGTCCTACAAGGTTCTTCCTCGTCGCGAGCTGCTCGGCCTCCCCTCCCGCGAGCTGGTAGGAGTACGCGGGGTAGGAGTAGGGAAGCTGAGGAGCAGCGTGAGAGGGAAATGGAGGAGCTGCACGGCGATGTCCAACGAGCTTACGTAACTGCTGCTGGGCTCCAGAGGGACGTCACCCGACTGCGGCATTTATTCACCCAACTGCTGCTGGGCTCCAGAAGGGCCCTCGCCAAGTGTGGACTGATGGCTATGGTCAGGGCTGGCTGGATGCTCCCACAAGATTATCAGAGTTCGAGGAGCTTTCCTTCATCAGGGGGTGGTTGAGTGCTCTCAAAGAGCTGCAGGTCCCGAGAAATTCGATATTGTGGTATCGGCATGAGTTGTCTCCCTCTACTCTGATGCCCAATCCATTCAGGCGAGATGACCGATGGATTCCTATCGATGCTATTCCTCGGCGGCTACTGGAGTTGGGCACAAATGAAGTTGTTGAGGAATTCGATCCTGCCCCTGATGACGGGAGGAGAGCTAAGGTTGCTGACTACCTTGCTCGGAGGCTTCCCCCTTCTTGATATTTTGTTTTTTAATAATTGTAAATGCTTTGGGCGAGCCTTTGCCGACTAAACATGTACTATTACTGTTTGTACTTATAAAAGATTAATGGAAAGTTTGAGTTTTGGGCGTTTTTGCCGACTAAACGTGTTTATCCAATCTTTGTTATATTTTTGCAGCTTCACAATCTTTATCTTATCATGTGAGTGTCCTCCCAGTCCAGTATTAAGAATACCATTGTGCTCTCTCTTTACCTTTTAGGTTGTGTCGTCACACTCCCTTAGGTCTAAGAGGGGCAATTGGCGAGGACACACCTGTTATTGGATGTCTTCATCCGGTCAGGATTTTGTTTAACCAAAGTAGGTTTGATGCCTAAGAATACTCTGTAGGGCTTCATATATTGCCATGGGCAATGCTAAGAGGTCTATCGTGCTTCGTGACGATGACCTGAGGAGGGGTGTTCCCCTGCTATGTCAACCATTATACCTGTGATTTGAAAAAGGATGTGCAATAAGATATAATTTTTACTTTTTTGGAGAGTAATCAACTGAGAGATTTTTATTGGTGAATAGAGAAATAAACTGTCTTTTCCCAAAATGAGTACAATAAAAGATCTAACAATAGAACTCCTAAAAGTAGAATTTCTTGAGATTAGCTGCGTTCCATGCTCGTGGTATCTCTCTGCCCTCCATCGTTTTCAAATGATAGGCACCTTGCAGATCGTCTCTAATTATCTCATAAGGTCCTTCCCAGTTTGGGCCCAGTTTACCATCTGATGGCTTCACTGTGTTGCCCAGGACCTTCCTTAGGACATAGTCTCCAACTTCGAACTTCCTCGGATTGACCTTTCTGCTGTAGTGCTTCGTGAGCTGTTGCTGATAGCTCGCTAGTTTTACTAGGGCAAGTTCCCTGCGCTCGTCGGCCAAGTCAAGTTCAGCGAGCAAAGCCTGATCGTTCTGATTCTGCTCGACAAGGTCGGATCTCATTGTAGGCAATCCTGCTTCTAATGGGATGACCGCTTCCATACCATATGCTAGTGAGAATGGAGTCTGACCTGTGGATCATCTGGGAGTCGTTCTGTATGCCCATAGGACATGTGGTAGCTCAGTAGTCCACGCGCCTTTTGCTCGCTCTAACCGCTTTTTTAATCCAGCGATCACTGTTTTGTTGGAAGCCTCAGCTTGTCCGTTGCTCTGAGGATAAGCTACCGAGCTGAAGTGGTGCCTGATCCCGTGTTGGTCGCAGAAGTCCTGAAAGGGGCCACTCTCGAACTGTGTCCCATTGTCAGTGATGATGGTTCTCGGGATCCTGAATCGAGTGATTATATTTCTCCATATGAACTTCATCATGTCAGCATCTCGGATGTTCGCCAGTGGTTCTGCCTCGATCCACTTGGTGAAGTAATCAGTGGCGACCAACAGGTATTTGCGATTGCCGGCAGCGGTGGGTAGTGGTCCCACGATGTCCATTCCCCACTGGGCGAAAGGCCAGGGGCTGGTCAGGGATTTCAATTCGTTGGCAGGCTGGTGGACCATGGGGGCGTGAAGCTGGCATTTTAGGCATCTGCGGACATATACTGCGGAGTCCCTTTGCATATATGGCCACCAGTAACCTTCCTTTATTGCTCGGAAGGCTAGAGACCTTCCTCCGACGTGACTTCCGTAGATTCCTTCGTAAAGCTCATGAAGCACTGTCTTGACCTCGCCTGGGTGGACGCATCTAAGGTAGGGGCCGGAGAAAGATCTTTTATACAAGTCGCCTCCCGTGGATAAGTGAAAGCGAGCAGCTTTGACTCTTATCTGGTGGGCGGTCCTCCTATCCTCTGGGAGCATTCCGTTCTTCAAATAGTCTCTTAAGGGATCCATCCAGCTAGGGGCTGGTTCCAATTGGAGCATTTGTTTCATTTTTGTTAGCTCGCAGTTGGGGTGAATGCTCGGGTAGCTAAGGAAATCGATAGGGATTATCCTTTTAAGGATGGAATCAACTGCCGAGCTTAGGGCTGCCAAAGCGTCAGCGTGGCTGTTCTGCCCCCGGGGAAACTGTTGGATGTTGATTTCTTCAAAGTTTGTCATCAAGTTTCTTACCAAGGAGAGGTAGGCTGCCATCCTCTCGTCCTTCGCGTTGTAGTCTCCACTTATCTGATTGGAAACTAGTTGCGAGTCTCTGAATACCTGTAAATGCTTTGCTCCTAGAGTTTGAGCCCTTTGGAGACCTACAATTAAGGCCTCATATTCTGCTTCGTTATTGGAGGCTGCAAATCCCAGCCTGATTCCTTGCTCGAGGACTGCATTTTCTGGAGTGATGAGAACAATTCCTACTCCTGCCCCCTTTGAGTTGGAGGCTCCATCAACGAATAGCTTCCAGCTTCCCTCTGTAGCCTGGCTGTTTTGTTCTGTTGGCTTAGGCTGGTCGGAGGGTTCTTCGCCTATGAATTCGGCTATGAAGTCGGCGAGGATTTGACCCTTGATAGCTGTCCTTGGTTGAAATTGGATGTCAAACCGGCCGAGCTCGACTGACCACTTAGACAGTCTGCCCAACAAATCCGCCTTCCTTAGGACAGCCTTGAGGGGGTGTGATGTAAGGACAATGATCGTGTGAGCTTCGAAGTAATGCTTCAGTTTCCTCGAGGACATTACTAGGGCGAATGCGAGCTTTTCCAATGGCAGGTAGCGCTGCTCGGCGTCTAGTAAGGTTTTGCTCGCGTAATAGACTGGATGTTGGATCCCTGTGACTTCACACATTAGCGCTGAGCTGATAGTATGGCTGGATACAGAGAGGTAGAGGTACAAAGGGTCCATTTATTGTGGTATGACAAGAAGTGGTGGGGAGCTTAGGTAGGATTTGAGCTCGCCTAATTCTTGCGAGCAAACTGGGGTCCATTCTACCGTTTTGCTGCCTTTTAAGAGCTGGAAGAAGGGCTTGCATCTATCAGAGGATTTAGAAATGAAACGATTTAGAGCAGCGAGCATTCCAGTGAGCTTCTGTACATCGCGGATTGTGTGAGGAGGTTGCACCCGTTTAATTGCGTCAATCTGGTCCGGATTTGCCTCTATGCCACGCTTGCTGACCAAATACCCAAGGAACTTTCCTGACTGGACACCGAAGGAACACTTGCTCGCGTTGAGTTTCATTCGGTATTTCCTGAGGATTTCGAAGGTACTTGCCAGGTCCGAAAGGTGGTTTTCTTTCTCCTTGCTCTTGACGAGCATGTCGTCGATGTATACCTCCATCGTGTCTCCCATCTGATTCTTGAACATTTTAGTAACCAGCCGCTGATAAGTTGCCCCTGCATTTTTTAGCCCAAAAGGCATTACCTTGTAACAGTATAAACCAACCGTCATGATAAACGCCGTTTTATCCTGATCTGGTCCATACAGGGGAATCTGGTGATAGCCTGAGTATGCGTCTAGGAAACTCATTCGCTCGTGAGCTGCAGTGGAGTCTACTAGTTGGTCTATTTTTGGAAGAGGGGAGCTATCCTTGGTGCAGGCTTTGTTGAGGTCAGTGAAGTCTATGCAAACTCTCCACTTACCGTTGCATTTTGGAACTACCACTGGGTTGGATAACCATTTGGGGAATTGCACTTCCCGTATGGATCCTGCATCCAGCAGTTTTTCGACTTCTTGTTCTATTGCCTTGGCTTTCTCGGGAGCAGTTCGTCGTGCCTTCTGTGCTATCGGATTGAATGTGGGATTGACGTGCAACCGATGGCAGACCATATTGGGATCGATTCCTGGCAGCTCATAGGGTTCCCAAGAGAAAACATCTATGTTGCTTCTGAGTAAGGTTAACAAATCCTTTTGCTCTTCGTCAGTGAGTGAGGTTCCGATCAGGAAGACTCTGCTGTTGTCGCCTTCTCTAGCAATTACTTCTACCAGGTCCTCTACAACCCGCTCGGAGGGGAGGAGCCTGGTCTCTTCCACTCCGGGCCTTCCATATTTTAATTGCTATTTGGAAGGGATTGCACCTTCCTCCACTTTCTCGCTGGTTTGAACGTCTTTTTTCTCTGGCTTCGGTCGGATGGCCGCTATGAAGCACTTTCTCACCATCGCCTGGTCGCCATGTATCTCCATCACTCCCCGCTCGGTGATATATTTGAGTTTCTGGTGGTAGGTCGAGGAGACTGCCTTCATTGCATGAAGCCATCCCCTGCCGAGGATGGCTTGATACGGTGAATCGATGTCGACGACCAGGAATTCGATCATTTTCGAAACATTCCCAGTGAGCACTGGTAGTACTATCTTGCCCAGAGGCATGGTCATTTTTCCAGCGAAGCCGACCAGAGGAACAGTGGTTCCCTTCAGGTCGGCGATGTTCAACTTCAATTTTCTGAACAGGTCGATGTACATTACTTCGGATGAGCTGCCTTGATCGACGAGCAGCCTGTCGATATCAAAGTTGGCTATCCTGAGTGTAATGACTAAGGCATCGTGATGTGGGTTCCTTACTCCCACAAGATCTTCATCCGTGAAAACAATATGCTTGTTGTAGTTGATGTCCTCTGCTCGCCGGCGTTTTCCTGCCTGTGATTTCGCTGGATCTATTTGAAAAGCTTGCATTACTGCTGTCAGCTTCTTTACCTCCATCCGAGCTGAGTTGCCCTGGATTTGTTTAACATCGGATACTCCATGGATTATTGCGAATTCGTGTCCGGTGTCGTCTTCTAACACGTTTTCGAGTTTTTCCTCCTTGTGGACAATCACTCTCTCTACCTTCCTTTCCACAAAGTCGTTCAAATGTCCAGATTGGGCCAGCTCCTCGAGGTGGGACTTAAGAGCCTTGCAGTGCTCGGTCTTATGTCCTCCCTCTTTGTGAAAGGTGCATCTCAGCGCGTTGTTTCTTTTCGATGGATCTCCTCCCATTTTTCGGGGCCATTTGATGAACGGCTCATCCTTGATCTTAGCAAGAATTTTGTAAATTGGTTCTTTGAAGACGGTGTTGACTGCCTGGAACGACTTTGCAACGTCAGGGCTTCCTCCGTTCTTGGGGCCATTCTTGCTCCCATTCTTTCCTCCTTTTTTCTGGTTATCAACTTTCTCACTTCCCTTCGCGGCAAGCTTGGCTCGACCGTTCTCACCTACGTTAAGGCGGGTAACATCTTCCACCTTTGCGTATTTCTCAATCCGGGCCATCAGGTCATCAATGGTGGTTGCTTCCTTCTTTGTCAAGGACTGGTAAAGGAGGGAAGAGCTAGGTAGCCCAATTTTGAATGAAGCCACTGCCACCTCTTCCGCGCAGTCTTCGACTTCGTTGAATAACTCCCAGTACCTCTTCGCGTAGTCTCGAAGTGTCTCCTGAGGAGTTTTCTTCATCGTCAATAGAGCATCCATCCTTTTGGGATGGGAGCTGCTGGTGATGAACCGGGCCGTTAAGAGCTCGGCCAGGGATTTGAAATTTCTGATGGATCGGTGAGGGAGTTTCTCGAACCATTTTTGGGCCACGTCATGAAGGCTCAAGGGAAAAATACGGCACATCAGTGCATCTCGGTGATTCCAGAGGGTCATAGCCTGCCGGTACTGCCTGACATGATCAATGGGATCAGTCTTCCAGTCATAAATCTTGAACCTTGGAATAGCAAACTTTTTGGGAGCTTCTTCTTCTTCAATTTCCCTCGTGAAGGGTGATTTCATCTGGGTCTTGAGGGCTCTCCTGGCGAGTTCTCTGGTTGAACTGGTGCCGCGGTGAGCTGGATGTTGGTCCATCTCTCTGTGGACTAGGTTCCGTAGGTTGTCGTCGCTGCGAGCAGGGCTCTGATAGCGGCGAGCTTTTCTCAGTTGCTCGCGGAGGTCATCGTCTGAGTTGCCACCTTCAAACCCTTGTTATTGCCGCCTAGGGCTCCTTCCTCGGCTGCGAGATTTGCTCGCCTGAGGGCTAGGAGTGCGATAGGGGCGTCTCCTGGTATCAGGGCGTAGTTCTTTTTCCAGTTTTTCCAGTATTCTTTTCAGGCGAGCATTCTCAGCCTCATACCTGCGAGAAGACTCCCTCTGCTCGTGGAGCCTTGCTTCGTATGCATCGATCAATCTGGATATCTGAGTGGACCTTGCTGGTCCTTGACTTTCTTCTGAGGCTGGCCTTTCTAAGCAAGCCCCGTGATCGGAACGTCGGACTTCAGACCTAATCCTGCGAGGAGCGGGTGGCTCCTGAATATCTCCTGCTTGAGGAGCGTTGCTGCTGTGACCAGACATCTTAGATTTTTTCTTGGCGTGGGCTCTTCTCAAGGAAAGATAAACGTTTCCCACAGACGGCGCCAATTGTGGTGACAATTATTATGCAACACAAATAAATATGAAAGAGGTAACAACCAAGAAAAGATAAATAAAAGGCCAATCACACAACAACGGGGGTACGTGGTTCAGCAAAGAAGTGCCTACGTCCACGGTGGTTCAGTCAGTGTTATTTCTCTATATTCTGAGGAATAAGTACAGAGAATACAACTTGTCCTTTGCCCCGGACTTAGAGTTTAATTTATACATGTGTATGTTGGAGTAGTGGGGGTGATGGGTTCCTTCTTATTAGCCATCTCCCCTACATGGAATCGTGTTTCCCCACAACTTCCCTTCATGGGATCGTGGGGTAATTGGATTGATATGAAGGTGATGGGCCTGGACTTTGGGCCGCTAGGGAGAGGCTACTCGTCCAAGCCTATGGTGCTAAATTCAGGGTCCTCACAGTTCGTATCTTTTATAATTCCAGTTATAGGGACCAACGGAGGTCACATTCATTGAGCATTTTTTGGAAAATCTAAGCCATGATCTCCTTTGTAGCCCCAATTAGGATCATATATTATTAGTAGTTGCGAATATTCATAATGGTAGGTCCGTTACCCCCAACCTTCTCAATATCAGTCATTCTGAATTTCTTTGGAAGCCTAGTTTTCGAGTTAAGGGACATGTGGGTATAACCCACAAACTTCCTTAAGATATTTACGCGGTCAAATTTCTTGGAGAGCTTTTTATGATCCTACTTGACTCGATTTAATTCCTCCACCTTAGGATCAGTAAAAATGGGCATGGGAAAATAATCCACTGACTGAGCATGATTATGTATAGACAGATAAGGAGGTGTTCTCCCAATGACAGGAAGAACAAGTAGAGGATGAGGAGCTTACTGATACTCTTCTAGATCCCGTGATTGTTAAGGTATTTTTTGTCCCATAACATGGGGAGAGGAAACATCTGATTCTGGTGTCTCTAGGATCTTACCCTTTTTATGCATTTTATGTACAATGGCTTACAAACTATCATTTCCTATAGTAAGCTGAGAAAGTATGGCCATCAGATCTGGTTGGGAATTAATGTTCTTATCAGGGTTAACCATAATGAATATTTTTTACGATGGTTCGGTTTCTTATAAAGTTTTTTAAGAAGGTGTAGAACTCCGAGGTGGAATGATAGAAGATTTGACCTGATACGGAGCCGAGCCAAGGAGTGCAGACACGCCTAAGAGAGAAATAATGTTTTTAATTTTATTGAAAAAAAATATTTTTAGTGTTTTTAAAAAAGGGAGAAAATATTTATGGTAATATTTTAAAGTGATGGAGGATAAAAGGAGAAATCCCCAGCGTGGTTGTTATTATTAGTTTTCACTTGTATTATTTTCCACCTAAGGTGCAAGTGAAATGACGAATAAGTCCCGAGTCTACAAAAAAAATGGGACACGCTATGAAAGACACAGTTTGACTTGTTTCCAGACTTATAGACAGGCTCCTATTTTCAAAACAAGTGAAATGGTGCAAAATATGGGCGATAAGATGACCCAAAACTTCGAAAGAGTTTCACATTAGAATTAACAATCTATGTATGAGTGTCCTAGTGGATATGCCTTTATGTGGTTTTATAATAGGAGGTTAATGTACTCCTTTTGTCATCACTACTAAGATATACCTCTTGCCTATAAGGGCAACATTCATCAGTACATTTGGAAATGCCATTTGATACACCTCAGTGTACATTAATTTCATCATGATATACCTCATAGTGATGGTACATGTGAGAGAAAATTTGATATATTTGACGTACGTGAATGAATTCCTTACTATATAGCTCTCATCGTGAGTTCGGTCAAGTTGTACGATGCGGGGGAATCGTTCAATATACATCAAAGGTAATTGTCCAATGTAAGGTGAGAGTCATATCTCTTAGGTTAACTGCACTCTATATAACAGGAAACCCATCACAAAATGACTACCAATACGGGAAAAATATGGGTTCAATATGTAATGATCGCATTATATAGTGTTCAAAATGCATGACTCTTAATTAATATCTTTTCCCAAGGTTTAATGTATGCTAGGAGGAATATGTTCATGTATAAAGCATAAACAAATCATTGTGACTATATACGAATGGAATGTAAGTCAAAGGTCTTATGAATTCTTCAAAGTGTTTATAAAAGGTTTTACCCAAAAGGGGTTTTTTCCTAGATCGGTCGTCTTTATTTTTCATGCATGGGTTGAATTATTTATGATGTTTAGATGCATGTTTAGGGGATGAATTAAGTTTGTCTAAAAAACGTACTCTAATTAAATAAGTGTGCCAATTTAGAAATTTACGAATTTAATCAATTATCACACAGTCACACGTTTTACAAATTGGTATTAGAGACGGTTGCGCTAATTTATTGCGTATTCCAAACTTTCTGCAAAATTTTATGATATTGATTTTTTTGAAAAATCAGTTTTGTGAAAAATCGCAATTTTTCCAATGGAGCACTTATATAATCATATGCCTATTTTTGACAGGTCTAATTATGCGTTTTAGAAAGCTTGTATGAAATCTATTTTAAAATCTATTGATGAGCATGTTTGGTTACTTTGTGAAAATGGGTGGACTCCTCTGTGACACCCCGCCTAATAAAATACCGGGTGATCAGTCCTATACCAAATTAAAACAGGAATCTCAGTTGGTTCATCCATAGCATCACTACCGAAAACTTTTTAAAACATACTAACCACCTAGTATTCTAAAAGATGGTGCCAAATTTTAACTTTTTTATTTAAACAAACCAATACATGCGGAATTAAACATAAACCATTCACACAACTAACTTAAATCAACTGAAAAAAAGTAAAATGACATCCCGAATCAACCATCGGCCACCCATGTAAATAGTCCAATACAAACATCCAACAGCTGAATAAATAGATCTGAAAACGGTACTGAGAAGTCTGGGCGACAAGCCCTAAATAAAACTAAAACTGGTAGAATATTCCTACTCTAGGAAAGAATAAACGATGCATCGAATCCAAACTCCTACTAGCATCCACATATGCCACAACTCCATGTCCCTAGAATATAATATCAATCCTGGCATCCCTGTGGCTGGACACCTAAAAGGTTTTAAAAATGTTGTATAGCAAGTGTTAGTACACAAAACATTTTGAAAATATTTAGCAAGTAATTTATCGCAATAAATATCAGTTATTGATTACACATGTTAGGATCACGCACACTCTCTTGAGTTTCCAACCTGTCGTCTATCGTGCACACCTAACGGTTACCTTAACCCCCACCTAGTTGTACTACCCCGTCCAACTAGTCCTGGCATAACCTCCCCTTGCCATACTACTCTAACCCGAGTATAATTATTCAAGAATTATAAGTTATTTCACCAATTAACTCAATTAATTCCTTCTTAATTAATAGCATATAACGGTGACACGAGTTATATCAAGTAAGTACATCACACACTGTATTATTAACCGCATATAATATTTAATATCATTATATACGTACCTTTACTAAAACATCCACACATATATCATACGTATGTCCATCCTTCCGAGTATACCCTCAACTGATGATTGCCTCTAAAGTGCCATCTCACTAGGTGTGCTCACATAACCTAGTTACCAAGGTTGGGATCGCTCACCGACCTAGACCAAAACATAAATGAAATAGAGTCAGTCATATTCCTTCCCTGAAAGTGAGATAAGCCCCTCACACATATACCGGACGCTATGACCTGGGGATATACTCACCCTACTCCTCAAGCTAGGGGATTCACCCACATCGCGCAACCTCCCTTGATAGCACTAGAGTATAATTAAATAGATATCTAATCACTGATATTTAATAGCACACACAATATACACACACACACACACACACACACACACACACACACACACACATATATATATATATATATATATATATATATATATATATATATATATATATATATATATAAAATAAACCCCGGCTTCACCGTGTACTCACAACCCGACACACTAGCCTGAAATTTCCTGAGTCTCTCGCCTGACTCAACTAAATAAATTTTTTCACTCATTAAATTATCATTGTCCCGAGTCTAGAGTCCGACTCTAATTTAATTAATTCACACATTAATTAATATAATATTCTCCCCGAGTCTATGATACGACTCTCATTTAATTAATTTACACATCAATTAATTAATAACAATCTGAGTCTGTGGTCCGACTCTCAGTTAATTAATTTACACATTAATTAATTTATACCAATCATGGTCCGACTCTTAGTTAATTAATTTACACATTAATTAATTTATTACCTTCCCGAGCCTATAGCCCGACTCTAATCTAATTAATTACACATTAATTAATTAAATACTTTCCCGAGTCTACAGTCCGACTCTAATTTAATTAATTTCACGTTAATTAATTTAAATACTTTCCCCAGTGTACAGTCCGACTCTAATTTAATTAATTTCACATTAATTAATTTAAATACTTTCCCGACTCTATAGTCCGACTCTAATTTAATTAATCAACTCATCAATTAATCTAATACTTGGTGTTGCCCAACCATTATACCCGGACTCGCTCACTTGGTCCGTAACTTAATTTTTCCTGAGTCTATGTTCCGACTCTAAATTAATGTACTCTCTCAATTATTAGTTTAACACTTTAAAATCAAGTTCTCATACTTAATCAAATTTTAGGTAAATACTACCTACCTTCTCTACTAATCACACTCAAGTAGATTTTATATATATTCTAGCTGTCCACTTATGTTCCAGCCACTCTTACCCATATGTAGTTTATACAATTTTATGTATGCACTAATAGTTATCAATACTATCACGCCTAAGTATATATTGAAAATAATATTTAGGTATACCCCACCTAATCTTACTACTATCACACATAAGTAGGTTATTCAGACGGTATATCTTTCACACACACCTATACCCAGTACAGCATATCATATTATTGGTCCTATTTCAGACATTAAGGACAAATGATTCGAAATGTCTCCTCGAACCTTGCTCGGAATGTCTCCTCGAGTAATCTTTGGAATGTCTCCTCGAACATGGTTCAGAATGACTCCTCGAACATGGCTCGGAAATTCTCCTCGATTAATGTTCAGATGTCTCCTCGAACATGGTTCGGAATGTCCCCTCAAACATGGCTCGGAATGTCCCCTCGAGTAATGTTCGGAATGTCTCATCGAACATGGTTCGGAATGTCCCCTCGAACCTGGCTCGGAATATCTCATCGAGCATAGTTCGGAATGTCTCATCGAACTTACTAATCCTATCAAAAGGAAACACACAATAGGCATTCACAACCCAAGTAATCCTATAAAACAGTAGGTATTCACACAAACCAATTATTCATACTTGTACGTAATATATTTCTCTCTAATATTCACCTTACTTGTTTGCTTTATGAATTTATTTCACTTTCGTATTAATTCGAGTCTTCACACAACTCTAAGGGTCCTAGTTACCCCTTATTGTATCGATTTAGTAGTTACCCATGTAAACCCACTGACCTAATGAATTTAAGCTCGCTCATGCTTTTTCCGTAATTATATTCTTATCATCTCGAATTAGAGTACGTCACAATTAAGCCTGTGAATCTCCACTTTAACTCTCTCACAAAATTAAATTCCAACACTCAATCATAGACCTACTGCCATATCATTATTCCATCAATATTTTTCATCAAGGTCCCAAACACTTCCCCAATAAAATTTTAGACATTTGAGGCTTAAAAAGAAAGATCTCAAATTTTCTGGCAGATTAAACACTCTCTAGTAAAATTTTGAGTTCTCCCTCTACATAACTCCGATTGACCTAATTTCAAGTTCATTGGATAGCTAAGAGAAATAAATTTCCATTCATGTATGGTTCACACTCTAATTTGAAGTAAAATTCAAATCGCACACGTTTAAAATCATGTCAAAATTCTGGCAGATTAATATGTTGACAGATCAAACAACCTGGGGTAAAATGTCGATTACTCCCTCTACAGAACTCCGATTGACCTGATTACAAGTTCATTGGATATCTAAGAGAAATAACTTTGCATGAATGTATGTTTTACACTCTAATTCTAAGTACAACTCAAATGGCATACTTTTCAAGTTGTGTCAAAAATAATGGCAGATTAACTTCTTGTGTTCATCAATTAAACCCTAAGACATTCAAGATTCATGTTCTTCATCCAAGAACTCATAAATATTCCATTTTAATCATCAAATATATTCAAATTTCATTTTATCTTTACCTTAGGGATTCATTCTACATGCAATCCTACCCAAACATGTGATCAATTCAAACATTTAATTCAAGGTTTTTCAATAGAATAAACCAATTCTTAAAACTCCCTACACATGGGTATTATAACTTGAATTTGATTTGTAATAAACACTTGCCTTATGTCCAGTAGGTCTGATTTCGTGATTGTGGTTGGTGATTGATGATCTTTCTCCTTCAATCTTTCTTCCCAATGAGTTTGTGGTGAAAGTGTCCTTTGAATCCTTCCCACTTCTTCCTTTTTGCCTTGGAATTGTTTCTCTCTTCTCTCTAATGGCTACGGTGTGTTTTTCTTCTCCCTAACCCAAGCCTCCAGCTCTTATAATCTGACTTAGAGTTCTAAAATTCATGGGTCTCCTCACCCTAAAATGTAAAAAAGCAGAATGCCCTCGTATGGTCCTGGTTTAGCCCAAAAATTCCCTGAGACCCAATTGCTACCCCCGGGTACTCTTTTCTGACTATCTCGACCCATCTGGATTCAACCGCGCACTCAGAATTATCATCCGAAATACTTTTTTGACATTTCCAAGTTTCGACCTCAAAATGCGACATACATTTAATTCGGACAATTAAACTTAAAAGTCGCCAAAATAATAAATTCTATTTACTTAAATAAATTCTCCAAATCATAAATTTAAGTTTCTGCAGTTTAAATATTTTTATAACTACGAAAATAATTAAATATTAAATACTCAAAATTACGGGGTGTTACGTACTCCCCTCCCCTACAAAGGATTTTCGTCCTCGAAATTAAGATAAGCCTATCATTCCGAGATTCGAATATCACTCTCGAGTCGTGTGCCTATAAGCTCGCTATATCTATCTCTCCCGCTTCTAAGCATAACTTATACACATATGCATTAATTTAACCAGGGTGACCATACACCCTATACTCGTTCCTAACCGCACAAAATTGTCTTAATTAACCCGGGTCCATACACCCTATCCCCATGCTTTACCGCATGAAAGGTACCCGACTATGCTAGTCATAACTCGTAATATAACTTCCATCCCGTAGTCATATCACATATATATATATATATATATATATATATATATATATATATATATATATATATATATGTATATATATATATATATATATATATATATATACTTCCCGGGGTACCCAATCCATGTACTAACAACCAAACATCTACCCACTTCCAACGTTGCACTAAGTTTCATGCGTGGGACGCCTCGCAAAGAGAAATCCAAACAAGGAACCCACCCGATATACTACTACCGTTAGACCCTCAGTTCATAGCACATACCCCTAAATACTTATCTCTTAACCCAAAAGTATATACGCCTACCCTTATGCTACCAAAGACAACATGAAATACCGCGCCCTTACTATCACTAGTTCTTGCGCAAAAATAAACCCCGAGCTATCTCTCCCGGCTCGAAAATAAATTTAACCACCCTGATTCACTTCGGTAACCACCCCTACTCCCCGTGATAAAATGTGAGAATAGAAGACCTCACTTTGTGTCTATCGCACAACACAATACAACATATATACACAGATATATATAGGCTAGACCCCCTCCCAGGTGATACCTTGTACAAATCATACCCTGCTGTTGCGAACACCAAAACTTAACCCCACTATCCACAATAGTTCAAATCCATCACTATCCAGCCGATATTTGAGAAATATTATCAGCCCTATTCCCATAATTCTCGAAAGTAGTAACCCCTCTCATTATTCGAATCTTCTCTCAGTGTACATCTCCACTCTCACATGAAGAACACTAAAGAACTCTACTACCCCACGGAAAGTTTATCTACATACTATGGTTGCTACAGCCAGCGTACCCACTAAATTTGACTTACCCCGCGAACTCTAGGGGTATAACTCTTTCTCCTGATGAGCCTCTCTAGTCTCATCTCCCCCTACTGCCCTAGCTGCTCTCTCTCTCTCCCGGGCGGCATCTGAAATGAGAGTCGAATCGTATGAGTTCACCCTCAAATATAAATTTGGCAGAAGAACGTAAATGCACATACGTATGAGAATACAACAATCCTATAATAGGGATGTATATCAAAGATTGCTAAGACGAAATGTGAAAAGCCGCACAGATCCTAAGGACACTAGAACCTGATGCTCTGATACCATCTGTGACACCCTCCCTAATAATATACCGGGTGATCAGTCCTATACCAAATTAAAATAGGAATCCCAGTTGGTTCATCCTTAGCATCACTTCCGAAAACTGTTTAAAACATACTAACCACCTAGTATTCCAAAAGTTGATGCCAAATTTTAACTTTTTTATTTAAACAACCCAATACATGTGGAATTAAACATAAACCATTCACACAACGGACTTAAATCAACTGAACAGAAGTAAAATGACATACCGAATAAACCATCGGCCACCCAAGTAAATAGTCCAATACAAACATCCAAAACCTGAATAAATACATCTGAAAATCGTACTGAGAAGTCTGGGCGACAAGCCCTAAATAAAACTGAAACTGATAGAAGATTCCTACTCTAGGAAATAATAAACGATGCGTCTAATCCAAGATCCTGCTAGCATCCACATATGCCCCAGCTCCGTGTCCCTGGAATAGAATATCAATCCTGGCGTCCCGGTGGCTGGACACCTAAAAGGTTTTAAAAATGTGGTATAGCAAGTGTTAGTACACAAAACATTTTGAAAATATTTAGCAAGTAATTTATCACAATAAATATCAGTTATTGATTACGCATGCTAGGATCACGCACACTCTCTTGATTTTCCTCACCTCTCGTCTATCATGCACACGTAACGGTTACCTTAACCCCCACCTAGTTATACTACCCCGTCCAACTAGCCCTGGCATAACCTCCCCTTGCCATGCTACTCTAACCCGAGTATAATTATTCAAGAATTATAAGTTATTTCACCAATTAACTCAATTAATTCCTTCTTAAATAATAGCATATAATGGTGACACATGTTATATAAAGTAAATACATCACACACTGTATTATTAACCGCATATAATATGTAATATCATTATTGTTGATACCAAATTTAGTCTGCTGACATGGCTCAATCGAGTAAAGACACGTGGCAATCTACGTGGCAACATCAAACACTTCCGAGGAACTGAGACGCTCCGAGGAACCATACTACAATGAGGAACACTGCTTCCCCGAGGAACTCAGATGCTCTGACCTACTCAAAATCTCTGAGGAACTTTTGAGTACCGAGTAACTTTTGATTACCGAGGACCTTAGGCGGTCCGAGCAGCTTAGGCGGTTCGAGCTGCACCTCGAACAAAGCATTAATAGCAGGATAACCAACAGTTTGACTATTCATTAAATGCTTAGCATTCAGATGTATACACTTAAGGGGCATTGAATGTATTACCCTTTCACATGTACAGCATTGAATGTATTACCCTTTCACATTGCAGCCTTAGGGCTATAAATACATTGTATTACCCTCATTAGAAGGGGACCGGAATTTCTTGATTGAACTTGTAATCGAGAATTCCCAAACAGTCATCAATAACAAAAACAGTGAATGTAATCCATTCTTATAAGGCTGAAACACTTTAAAAGTTCTTTGTCTCATTTATTTTATCTGTGATTAAATAATTAAATACAATCTAATTTTTTACATCAACAGATTGGCGCCGTCTGTGGGAAACGACTGGTAATATCATTTTTCATCAAAATAATTCATCACAAATGGCTGATATTCCAGAATCCAGCAATCGAAATGCTGGAAGCCCTCCAAATCCATCTGCTCCGCCAAATATTCCAAATCTGGCTGGAATAATGACAAATCTGGCTCAAGCCCAGATAGTCATGCAAGAAACGATGCGACAACTCATACAAACCCTCCATGGCGGTGCACCAACCCATTCAGGACTGCGAAGTATTCAAAGAAATACTCGTTTACCTTCTTCACGTACTAGGCGTACTGATTCATATCGTACGGAGGAATCTGAAGATTTTTCTTATCAACTTGGATGAACTTCGTCAGTGCGGGCCGCAGATACTGAACAACGTATCACTCTCTCTCCAGAAAGGACTAGTGCGCTAGAGAGGTTAAGCAGGGTATCAGCTTTTGATTGATTAGGACCTAGAAGGAGTAGAAGTCCTCCTAAAGTCGCATTGAGGAGTTTTCGACGACCCTCAAATTTAAGGGAAGGATATGCCCAGTCACGACCAGCTGCTCATCAATAAAGATCCCAAGAAGCTACATCAACTCGATCAGTTGCTCGAACCAACTGGCCCGAGGAAGGAAATTATGCATGGAAAGGCTCTATTCAGAGGCTGGAGGATAGATTAGGGGAAATGGCTAAAACCAAGAACCCTTTACAACGAACTTTTATTCGAGGAACACCTTTTGTCCAGGCCATTGTAGATTTTCCAACACCATCAAAGTTTAAAGCACCTGTTGTGACCCCCAAATATGATGGAAAGATCGACCCTGTCCTTCATATAGTACAGTACCAAGCTATAGCCGACATCTATGCTGTTCCAGATGAGATGAGATGCAGATCATTCTCAGGAACTCTTACCGGATCTGCTCAAATATGGTATAATAATCTTCCTCGGGGTATGATCTCAACTTTTCTTCAACTGGACGAGTTATTCATTGGGAATTTCTATTTTGGGGCAAAGCCAGTTAAATGAGTAGCACATTTGTTAAGTGTTAGACAAAAAGCTGGTGAGAGTACCAGAGATTATATAACTCGTTTTAATAACGAGAAACTCGAAGTCATTGATTATGAGGAAACGACAGCGATTACCACCTTGATGAGTGGACTACTGCCCAACAAGTTGTACTACACTTTGGCCAAAGATCCACCTAGAACCATGTCAGACCTGATGGGAAAAGCGTCCAAGATTATGAATGCCGAGGAGGCTATGGCTGTGAAGAAGAACATGGATGCCAAAGAAACCAAGGTGGAAGGTGATAAAGCTAAGACGAAAGAGCATAAAGACAATGGTAATGACAAACTTTCAAAAACTAGGTCGGCATGGGACGTAATGAAAAAATTCGATAATTATACTCCTTTGAAGAAGGACATCAACCATGTTCTAGAAGAAATCAAGAACAACGAGGAATTAAACTGGCCGGAGAAAATGAAGGCAGATCTTGACGGAGGAATAAGACAAAGTATTACGAGTTTCATAAAGATCATGTCCATATGACTAAAAATTGCATAGCTCTTCAGAATGAGATTGAAACACTCATTAGACGAGAAAAACTGGCAAAGTATATTGATCGTGGAAGCGAAAGAAGAAACAACGACCAAACAAGAGAGAGGTCTAGATCTCCTCGTTGAGCAGAGGAGAACAAGAAAAGAAACCATGAAGTTGATCCAGAAGACGAACCCGATCTTCCCAAGAGACCAAGGCAGCCAGAATGTGAGGTATTTTCAATATGTTTTGGGTCATTTGATTGTAATGTTATTACAGGTGGAGATGCAGGAGGAGGAGACCTTACTGCCGAGAGAAAAGCTTACCTCCGTGAGGCTCAAGCTTACTCATACTTTCAACGAATAAATTTAGCTGAGTAGGATCGCCTGAGAAAGGTAAATAAAGAGAAATTGGTCATTGTCTTCTCAAAGAAAGACCTCGCGGGTGTTATATATCCTCATGATGACCCATTGGTGATCAAAATGAGGATGAAGGAGCTAATGATTTCAAGAGTACTGGTTGACAATGGTAGCTCGACAGACATCATGTTCTACTCGTGCTTCGACAGTTTAAATCTAAAGATATCTCAACTGGAGCCTTATCATAGACCCATCTTCGGTTTTGCTGGCGAGAAAGTATTTCCACTTGGGACGATCAAATTGGATATATTCATTGGTACGTGGTCTGCTTGTCGGACAGAAAGAATACGCTTCTTCGTGATGGATAAGAATTTTCAATCATCATACAATATCATCATGGGAAAAGTAGGATTAAAGAAGTTCAAGGCTGTACCATCTATGGTACATCAGTGCCTAAAATTTCCAACAAATTTTGGAGTAGGAGTTGTGAAAGGTGATCATAAAGTAGCTCGGGAATGCTATTATTCATCCGCCGAGCAAGAAGAACTGGAGGAATCAAGGAAAAAGACCACTACCTATCAAGTCGATGAAGGTGCAGAAATTGAAACATTGGATCCTAGAGATGAGTCGCAACTCGTGAAGGGTCAAGTGGTGGAAGCTACTTCGGGACGACGAGCACCCTGAACGAACTACTCAAGTAGGTTCGTCGTTGGAAGCCTCATTAAAATAGGAATTGATAACTTTCCTAAGAAGCAGAAAGCAAACCTTTTCGTGGAGTCATGAGGATATGCCCGAGATAGAGCCAAATTTCTTATGTCACGAGCTCAATGTGAATAAGGAAATCAAGCCTGTAAAGAAGAGAAGAAGAGTATTCAGTCCCGAGAAGAATCAAGCTATACAGGAGGAAGTCGAGAAGATCCAGAAAGCTTGCTTTATTGAAGATGTTAAATATCCAGACTAGTTAGCAAATGTGATGATGGTGAAAAAGAAGAACAACAAATGGAGGATGTGTGTAGATTTCACCGACCTCAACAAAGCACGCCCAAAAGATCACTTTCCACTGCCCCGAATTGATCAACTGGTGGATGTTACATCGGGACACGAGCTGTTGAGCTTCATGGATGCTTATTCTGGTTACAATCAGATTAAAATGAAACCTGAAGACAGGGAGAGTACTTCCTTCATTACCCCTAGGGGAACTTATTGTTATAATGTTATGCCTTTTGGTTTGAAAAATGCAGGTGTGACATATCAGCGGCTGATGAACTAGGTCTTTGCTGAACAAATTAGTTGCAATATGGAAGTCTATGTTGACGATATGCTGACAAAGAGCAAGAAAGCTGCCGATCATCTAGTTGACTTAAGTCAGACTTTTGATCAACTGGATAAATATCAAATGAAGCTGAACCCGACGAAGTGCATATTTGGAGTACGAGAAGGCATGTTTCTCGGGTACATTGTCAATCAATGAGGCATTGAGGCAAATCCTGAAAAGATCAAAGCTCTATTAGGGCTGCGATCTCCAACGACGAAGAAAGAGGTGCAAAGTCTTACAGGTTGAGTAGCAGCACTTAACAGATTTGTATCGCGAGCAACTGATCGATGTCTCCCATTCTTCAAGACGCTCCGAAAGACTTTTGAGTGGAATAATGAATGTGAGAAGGCTTTCCAAGACTTGAAGAAATATTTGGGAGCACCTCCACTATTATCCAGGCCAGTGATGGGAGAAAAATTATACTTGTATCTGGCAGTGTCCGAGAATGCAGTCAGTTTGGCATTGATAAGAGTGAAGAATGGAGTACAAAAACCAATCTACTATACAAGTAAGGTCTTCCGAGGAGCATAGATTAGATATCCAAAGCTGGAAAAATTGGCATTAGCATTGATTGAGGCAAGTAGAAGAATGAAGCCATACTTCCAGGCTCATACTATAGTAGTATATATTGATATGCCATTGAGGAAAGCCCTTCATAAACCAGAAAATTCAGGAAGATTGATGTGCTGGGCAATAGAACTCGGTGAATATGATATAGTTTATAAACCCAGATCATCGCTAAAAGGGCAAGCGGTAGCAGATTTTATAGCAGAGTTCACCTATCCTGATACCCCCGAGGAGCAAAAGTTGCTCGCTGATCAACATGTGGATGTTACAGGATCATCAAATGCAAGCCCATACCAACTTAGCTTGGTAAAAGGGTAAGTAGATGTTACAGGATCATCAAATTCAAGCCCAGACCAGCTCAGGTTGGTAAAAGGGCAAGAAAAGATGATCGACGAACAGTAAGAAAAATCTGGAGATGGTGAAAGGAAGCAACAAATTTTCCACCGAGGGACTCTGTTAGATCAGAAATTTGAAGACGAGTTACCTATATGGAGTCTGTATGTGGATGGTTCATCTTGCACTACAGGATGTGGCGCAGGGATAGTTTTGAGCAGTCCGGACGAGGTCGACATGGAATACGCCCTACGTTTCCAATTCAAAGCTTCCAATAATGAGGCTGAGTATGAGGCCATGATTGCAGGCCTTAATTTGGCAAAAATTATGGAGGCGCGGCAGGTTATCATCTTCAGTGATTCTCAATTGATCGTAAATCAAATGTTAGAAATATATGCAGCCAAAGGAGAATTAATGATCAAGTATCATGCAAAGGTGATGGAGTTGGTATCAGAATTTGCTGCTATTCAGCTGGTCAGAATACCAAGAATGGAGAATGCAAGAGCAGACGCCCTAGCTCGATTAGCAACAGCTACTCGTACCGAGCTACGAAGAATAATCCCAATTGAAGTGTTGGCTAGTCGAAGCATAAATGAAGATCTAATGACGAATTTCATTACCCTTGATTTAGGACCATATTGGATGGATCCCATCAGGGCATATATTGAGGAGGGAGAATTACCAATTGACAAGCTCACAGCCAAGAAATTGAAGTTTAAAGCTGCTCGGTATGTATTAACTAACGGTATTCTATATAGACGAGGAATTATGGCAGGTTTGTAAAGATGTGTACATCCCTCCGAGGTGAAATAATTGATTGAAGAGATCCATGAAGGGTCCTGCGGAGCCTATGTAGCAGGTCGGACGCTCTTGCAAAGGGTGATGACGCAAGGATACTACTGGACGACGATGAGGGTTGATTGTATAGCCTATGCCGAGAAATGTGAGAAGTGCCAGCGTTTTTCCTCCATCCGAAGAACTCCATAAGCATTGTTAACACCCATCACTTCCCCTTGGCCATTTGCCATGTGGGGAATAGATTTGGTCGGGCCACTGCCAACGACTAGAGGAAGGTTCAAATACCTCGTCATCGCAGTGGATTATTTTACAAAGTGGGTAGAAGCTGAGCCTCTCATTGATATGACGTACGGCAAGGTGTACCAATTTATTTGGAAGAACATCATTTGTCGATATGGTCTTCCTCATGCCTTCATCACAGACCATGGAACACAATTTGATAACGAGGAGTTCAGTGCCTATTATCATCAGTCAAACATTTTGAAGATCCACTCAGCACCAGGCCATCCTCAAAGCAATGGACAAGCTGAAGTGACAAACAGAACGCTGCTGAATGGCTTGAAAATAAGATTGGATGATGCGAAAGTAAATTGGATCAACGAGTTACAGTCAGTACTGTGGGCTTATCGTACTACCCCGAGCATCAACTGGAGAATCACCATATATGTTGTCGTTTGGAAGTGAAGTTGTTATACCTGCCGAGTTGGGCCTCCCAACACACAGGGTACTGAATTTTAATTCCCCTGTCAGCGACTTAATGAGAAGATTGGATTTAGACATGCTCGAGGAAGTTAGAGAAGAAGCAGCCATCAGTAATGCTGCATACCAACAATGAACAACTTTCTTCTACAATAAAAGGGTGAAGAAGTGTGACCTGAAATAAGGAGACTATGTGCTAAAGAAAGTTATTCAAAATCACAACAAACTGGAGGCAAACTGGCATGGACCATACCAAGTTACAGAAGTTGTTCGACAAGGAACTTACCGAATAGCAAATTTAGAGGGGGAGGAGTTTAAGAATGCATGGAACGCAGAGCACATGCGCAAGTATTACCAGTGATGTATATTCTCATGTAACGGAGTTCCGTCAGTATGAATAAAATGAAGATATTCTGCCAAATTCTCTCCTTTTATTGAAAGTTTTTCGGGGAATACTAGTGCTAAACACTACTCGGCAAAACTCGGACTACTCAAATTATTCTCGAAATGCCAACTAAGGTTGGTAGGGAAACAAATGTATTCCTACGGGAAGTAAAACTATGTATTCCTAAAAGTGCCAACTTATGTTGGTTAGGAAGTAAATGTATTCCTATGGGAAGTAAAACTATGTATTCCTAAAAATGGAAACTTATGTTGGTTAGGAAGTAAATGTATTCCTACGGGAAGTAAAACTATGTATTCCTAAAAATGCCAACTTATGTTGGTTAGGAAGTAAATGTATTCCTACGTGAAGTAAAACTATGTATTCCTAAAAATGGCAACTTATGTTGGTTAGGAAGTAAATGTATTCCTACGGGAAGTAAAACTACGTATTCCTAAAAATGGCAACTTATGTTGGTTAGGAAGTAAATGTATTCCTACGGGAAGTAAAACTACGTATTCCTAAAAATTCCAACTTATGTTGGATAGGAAGTAAATGTATTCCTACGGGAAGTAAAACTCTGTATTCTTAAAAATGCCAACTTATGTTGGTTAGGAAGTAAATGTATTCCTACGGGAAGTAAAACTATTCCTAAAAATGCCAACTTATGTTGGTTAGGAAATGTATTCCTAAAAATGCCAACTTAAGTTGGTTAGGAAGTAAATGTATTCCTCGGGAAGTAAAAGTATTCCTAAAAATGCCAACTTATGTCGGTTCGGAAGTAAATATATTCTCGAAAACGTCAACTAAGGTTGGTCGGGAGGTAAAGTTATTCCAGAAAGTGGCAAAGTTGCTCGCAGAGGAAAAATCCACTAACTATGGTTGGTCGGGAATAAAAACCCACTAACTGTAGTTGGTCGAAAAGGAAAATTTATCGACCTTGGTTGGTCGGAAACATTTTATGAATACGAAAAAGTGATCGAGAAAATTTTTTGATACTCGTAACTTTTTAAATTATTACTAAGTTGGTCGAGAAACAAAACATCATTTTTGCCAAATGATTACCGCAAATTCAAACTACTCGACAATAAGTTGATCGACAAATAACACAATATTATTATGTTTTTAACAGATACACATGCACAAATGTAAAGTGTTACAAGACAATGGCAGTGAAGATTTGCAAATAAAATTATTTCATTAAATGTAGAACAAAAGACATCAGGAATGAAATACAAATTTATTACATCAATATTCCTATTCTATTGGTTTCTTTTTCTCTGCTTTTGAAACAGGTTCCTCGCCAGCAGGCGGATCATTTAAAGCAAGAGGAGAATTTATGAAGTTAAGATCTTTTAACATCCCGATATTCATCACAGAGGGTCGATCTAGTAGATGCTATGTACGAGATATCTCGACATTTGAATGGAGATTTTAATCGTCGAGGTATTTGGAAATCAGACATCGAGGGATGGCCCGAGCAGGGATCTAACTCATATCAAGCTTGAATGGTGGCACGCGTAGGTCGAGCAGTCCAGGATTATGGTAATCCCACAGGTAATGACCCTGTTCAAGTTGCAGCACACCTAAGGCATTCAGCCATCCCTGTTTATAGCCCTCATTATTGGCATTCTGAATACGATCGTCCAAGTGGTAGAGAGCCTCGTTATAGCCAGCCATCCAGAACTCCCTGGGATGCTTGTGGAATTGATATGTCAATCGTTCCAGCTGCTCGTGGAGATTTTTGATAAAAAGTTCTTTATTCTCCAAGACTGACTTCTGCGCAGAAAGCTGCTCTTCCAGGTCCCTGATTTTCTTAGACATCTCAGCCAATGCCTGGTTCTTCACCATCAGCTGGAAGGCCTGGTTCTCTAAAGCTGATTGAGTCCTCTGTTCCTCGACAGGAATCCGAGCAGCTCTTGCTCATCCCCGAGGAGCTCTTGCTATTCCACGAGAAGATGTAGAAGGGCCATCTCTTTTCAAGGTTTCCAACTCATCCCTTAAGTTGGCGTTCTCGACCTCCAAGAACGAGAATCCCTCGTCAGTCACTGGGATCAAATAATTTGAGGTGGAAGCAACAGATTTTAATTGAGATACTTCTCTTTGCAAGTTGTTATTTTCTTGCTCCAGCAACTCGGCTATTTGCCAGTGCTCCTCGACCTCGGCTTTCAACGTTATCTCCCGCACGTCGTAAGCAGCAAAATGCTTCTCATATCCTTTGTCGTTAATGATTTGCTGATACTTCTTCTCGTACCCCTTATGCAAGAGGGCAGTGGATTCCTTATATTGTTGATGAAGGTCTTCAAGAGTGCCTTGGAGATCCTCAATCATATCATAATAAACTACATTATTGGCCACCGCATGATCAAGCAGACACTTCAAATATTGGTAAGCTTCAACTGCCTGTTCCGAAGCATCTTGACCGAGGATGTCGACGATTTGTGCTGCACTCAGATCTGTGTGACCAGCCTTAAAGTATTCATTGCATTGCCGTAACAGCTTTGTATCATGAGCAGACAATAATTCCATCCTGGCCAGAAACTAATAGAGGAAGAAAAATCAATAATCAATAAGAGTACAAACAGAGCATGAAGAAGAGAAACAACAGTATGCATAAACAAGAGTTCAAATTTATTACATTACAAAGGTCAGAAGTACAAGGTTCAGAGTTACATGTTCAGAAGTTACATTTGACTAAGAAAAATAAAATAGAGAGAAACCCGAACAACTCTACACCTTTTCCTTGTCTCCCAAAACATTCTCGGGAGACTGGGACGAGGAGGTAGGTTTCTCAGAGGGAACAAAGAGTTGCTCGAGGAGCGCTGGGAGTTGCTCGGATGAAGTAACGAGTTGCTGAAGTTCCTTGTTAGTAGGCTGGATGGTTGGGGGATGAGAAACTTGATCTCCCATTACTATGGAAGACTCCTCAGAGGCAGCTTCATCATCTTCTTCGTCTTCAGGAGTTGGAGGGGGACCAGGGATGTGTCGCTGGAAGAGTTCAGAAGTTTCATCAACCTTCATCTCCTGAAGAGCTGCGACCCACCCATCTGTAAAGTATTTTCGGCTGCCATATTCGACTTGCGACATCATGGCATCCAAGCCTTTGTTCCACCCCTTATCCCAACCAGCGCTAAAAGATTTCTTCACAACCAACTTCCTATTTGTCTTCTCCTAGGAAAGCTTCTCGGAAACAAGGTTATTAGCAGCTTTCGATTTATTCTCAACCTCCTCCTTCTGACGACTTACTTCCCAAAGTCGACCTAACTCCTCCTCAGCAACCTTGAGTTTATCTTCAAACTCCTCAGCATTCTTGAGCTTCTCTTCGAGCACTTTATTCTTCTTCTCCAAATCATTTATTTTTTTCTCCAACCCCTTGGAGACTTCAACAACTCGAGCTTTCTCCTGATCGGTTGAGGTAAATTTCTTCTCCCAAGCAGCCTTGTCAGCATCATGCTTCTGACGAGAATCTTCCAAAGACCGCGTCAGACCCATCAGAGCTTCCTCCACACCAGATGAGGAGCTTGAAGCTTTAATAGCTTCATCTTTCTTCAAAATTGTGTTAAAGCAGCTCACCAACCGTGAAAAGAAAATGAAAGCAAGTCAGAGACAGATATAACAAGGGAAAGATGAAAAGTTCAAAAAGACTTACAGAAGCAATATGGCGAGCAGCCAATGAGGTAACCATGTCACGAGAAAGGTTTTCTTCAATACCTTGGATCTCGGGAATGATCCAAGTCTTCACCGAGCTCATGGCAGAGCTCGAGGGAATAAAAGTAGGAACACTAGTTCCAGTAGTTGGGGGCTGAGAGATGGTTTCAGCCAAATTGACCGAGAAGCTTTTCTTCAGCTTCCTCGGGGGAACAGGAATAGTTTCGACAAAGGAGGAACTCTTGGTCGGTGATATGACAATCACTTCTTTTGGAGCATCATTCTTGCTCGCAGCCACTGGAGGCTTCTCGACAACCTTCACAGGAGCAGCCGGAGGGGGTGCATCAATTTTCTTTGTCCCCTCTCCTGGGATGTCAATTTTACTTCTTTTTGCCTCTCCAGCACCAGAGGCAGGTTTCTCGAAGAGAGTAGGAGGTCTTCTTTTTTTAATCGTTTCACTTAAAGGAATATGTGATTCAGGTGAAGAACTAGTAGAGGCTGGTACTGGTTCTGAGTCAGTTATCACCGGACGAGCAGTAAAAGAGGATGTGTAACTCTTGTACTGAAGCAGATATGAAGCTGACCTAATGTGATCGTCGGCAACAAACTGATGCAAACTCCAGATAAGTTTCAAGTGCCTTATATTAACGTCTGCCACTTTTGGACACTTTCTTTTGTTGTCAACTACAAATAAATAAACATTAAAATATCAGTGGCTCATTTTATCAAACATAAAGGAAGCATAATCTCAAAATAAATAAAATGAAATAAAAATAACCTATCCCATTGCCATATGGAGGGCATCTGGGACCCTGATACACTTCATCTCCAGGTAAAGGAGCATGTTGCCAATGTTTTATAACAACCCCGTGCTCAAAATAGTCCCTATTGGCATACGGGAGATTGAACACTAAAGCCCTATTTAAAAATATAGTTTTTAAATAAAAAGTATTATCTCCAACATCCCATCTATAACAAAACATGATTTCTAGAATTCCTATGTGAGTTCCATGAATTTGATTTAGTCTATGAACCCCATTAACTATTCTCCATGTATTGGGGGCTATTCTTGCAGGAACCAAGTCAAACTATTGACAGAATTCCAGACATAGAGGGTTTGGAGGAAAAGAAAATCCACACTCAGCAACAAAGAGACTGGGGAACCAATATCCCTCAGCCAAACGGAAATAGTCTGAAGGCTCAGAAAGATCTTCCAAAACAACCCAGGAGGGAATAGAGAAATCACAACGAAACTTATCAAGAGATTCAACAAGGTAAACCATGATGAATAAAGGAAATGAAGAAGAAGGAAGAAGATCTTACAGAAAATGAGTGGATCTGTTGACAACGAACGATGAAAATGATGAACGTACAAGAGAGTAAGACAATGGAAAACTCGAAGATACAAATTTGAAAAAGTAGAAGACGATGGGATTGTCTGTGATGCTTAAATACCTTATCTTGGGAAATGGTAAAGTTAATGATTACAAAAAGAAACGATTACGCTACCGGCGACTAGAAGGACAAAAAGTACGCGGAGATCGAGGCGGTTATAAAAAATCAAAAAAGCCTGATTCTACGAATTTGGAAGGAAAAATAAATACAAAGGAAACACTCCTAAAAATCAGGAGGACCATTTAAAACTACCATATTCTGAGAAAGAATGTTCCACACTCCTCAAATTTTGAACTATGAAACATTGGGGGCTTCAGTTGATACCAAATTTAGTCTGCTGAGATGGCTCAATCGAGTGAAGACACGTGGCAATCTACGTGGTAACAACAAACACTTCCGAGGAACTCAGACGCTCCGAGGAACCATACTACAACGAGGAAACATTGCTTCCTCGAGGAACTCAGATGCTCTGACCTACAAGAACTCTCCGAGGAACTTTTGAGTACCGAGGAACTTTTGATTACCGAGGACCTTAGGTGGTCCGAGCAGCTTAGGCGGTCCGAGCAGCACCTCGAACAAAGCATTAATAGCAGGATAACCAATAGTTTGACTGTTCATTAAATGCTTATCATTCAGATGTATACACTGAAGGGGCATTGAATGTATTACCCTTTCACATGTACAACATTGAATGTATTACCCTTTCACATTACAGCCTTAGGGCTATAAATACATTGTATTACCCTCATTAGAAGGGGACCTGAATTTCTTGATGGAAATTGTAATCGAGAATTCCCAAACAGTCATCAATAACAAAAACAGTGGATGTAGGCCATTCTTATAAGGCTGAACCACTTTAAAAGTTCTTTGTCTCATTTATTTTATTTGTGATTAAATAATTAGATACAATCTAATTTTTTACATCAACAATTATATACGTACCTTTACTAAGACATCCACACATATATCATACGTATGTCCATCCTTCCGAGTACACCCTCAACGTATGATTCCCTCTAAAGTACCATCTCACTAGGTGTGATCACATAACCTAGTTACCCAGGTTGGGATCGCTCACCAACCTGGCCCAAAACATAAACGAAATGGAGGCGGTCATATTCCTTCCCTAAAAGTGAGATAAGCCCCTGACCCATATACCGGATGCTATGACCTGGGGATATACTCACCCTACTCCTTAATCTAGGGGATTCACCCACATCGCGCAACCTCCCTTAATAGGACTAGAGTATAATTAAATAAATATCTAATCACTGTTATTTAATAGCACACACGATATATATATATATATATATATATATATATATATATATAAACCCGGCTTCACCGTGTACTCACAACCCGACACACTAGCCTGAAGTCAACTAAATAAATTTTCTCACTTATTAAATAATCATTGTCCCGGGTCTATGGTCCGACTCTAATTTAATTAATTCACACATTAATTAATATAATATTCTCCCCAAGTCTATGATCCGACTCTCATTTAATTAATTTACACATTAATTAATTAATAACAATCTGAGTCTCTGGTCCGACTCTCAGTTAATTAATTTACACATTAATTAATTTATTCCAATCCGAGTCTGTGGTCCGACTCTCAGTTATTAATTTACAAATTAATTAATGTATTACCTTCCCGAGCCTACAACCTGACTCTAATCTAATTAATTAAACATTAATTAATTAAATACTTTCCCGAGTCTACAGTCCGACTCTAATTTAATTAAATTCACATTAATTAATTTAAATACTTTCCCCAGTCTACAGTCCGACTCTAATTTAATTAATTTCACATTAATTAATTTAAATACTTTCCCAAGTCTATAATCCGACTCTAATTTAATTAATCAACACACCAATTAATCTAATATATGGTGTCTCCCAACCATTATACCCGGACTCGCTCACTTGGTCCATAACTTAATATTTACTGAGTCTATGTTCCGACTCTAAATTAATTTACTCTCTCAATGATTAGTTTAATACTTTAAAATCAAGTTCTCACACTTAATCAAATTTTAGCTAAATACTACCTACCTTCTCTACTAATCACACTCAAGTAGATTTTATATATATTCTAGCTGTCCACTTATGTTCCAACCACTCTTACCCATATGTCGTTTATACAATTTTATTTATGCACTTATAGTTCTCAATACTATAACGCCTGAGTATATATTGAAAATAATATTTAGGTATACCCCACCTAATCTTACTACTATCACACATAAGTAGGTTATTCAGACGGTATATCTTTCACACACACCTATACTCAGTACAGCATAACCTATTATCGGTCCTATTTCACACATTAAGGACAAATTATTCGGAATGTCTCCTCGAACCTTGCTCGGAATGTCTCCTCGAGTAATGTTCAGAATGTCTCCTCGAACATGGTTCAGAATGTCCCCTCAAATATGGATCGAAATGTCTCATCGAGTAATGTTCGAAATGTCTACTCGAACATGGTTCAGAATGTCCCCTCGAACATGGCTCGGAATGTCTCCTCCAGTAATGTTCGGAATGTATCCTCAAACATGGTTCGGAATGTCCCCTCGAACCTGGCTCGAAATATCTCATCGAGCATAGTTCGGAATGTCTAATCGAACTTACTAATCCTATCACAAGGAAACACACAATAGGCATTCACAACCCAAGTAATCCAATAAAATAGTAGGTATTCACATAAACTAATTATTCATACTTGTACGTAATATATTTCTCTCCAATATTCACCGTACATATTTGCTTTACAAATTTATTTCACTTTCGTATTAATTCGAGTCTTCACACAACTCTAAGGGTCCTAGTTACCCCTTATTGTATCAATTTAGTAGTTACCCTTGTTAACCCACTGACCTAATGAATTTAAGCTCGCTCATGCTTTTCTGTAATTATATTCTTATCATCTCGAATTAGAGTACGTCACAATCAAGCCTATGAATCTCCACTTTAACTCTCTCACAAAATTAGAGTCCAACACTCAATAATAGACCTACTACCATATCATTATTCGATCAATATTTTTCATCAAGGTCCCAAACACTTCCCTGATAAAATTTTATACATTTGAGGCTTAAAAAGAAAAATCTCAAATTTTCTTGCAGATTAAACACCCTCTAGTGAAATTTCAATTTCTCTTTCTAAAAAACTCCGATTGACCTAATTCTCAGTTCATTGGATAGATAAGAGAAATACCTTTCCATTCATGTATGTTTCACAGCCTAATTCGAAGGAAAATTCAAATCGCCCACGATTAAAATCCCATCAAAATTCTGTCGGATTACTATGTTGACAGATCAAACACCCTGTAGTAAAATTTCGATTACTCCCTCCACAGAACTCCGATGGACCTGATTACATATTCATTGGATAGCTAAGAGAAATACCTTTCCAGTAATGTATGTTTTACACTATAATTAGAAGTAAAAATCAAATGGCATACATTTCAAGTTGTATCAAAAATTCTGGCAGATTGACATCTTGTGTTCATGAATTAAACCCTAAGACATTCAAGATTCATGTTCTTCATCAAAGAACTCATAAAGATTCCATGTTAATCATCAAATATATTCAAATTTCATTTTATCTTTACTTAGGGATTCATTCTACATGCAATCCTACCCAAACATGTGATCAATTCACACATTTAATTCAAGATTTTTCAATAGAATCAACCAATTATTAAAACTCCCTACACATGGGTATTATAACATGAATTTGATTTGTAATAAGCACTTGCCTTATGTCCAGTAGGTCTGATTTCATGATTGTGGTTGTTGATTGATGATCTTTCTCCTTCAATCTTTCTTCCCAATGAGTTTGCGGTGAAAGTGTCCTTTGAATCCTTCCCACTTCTACCTTTTTGCCTTGGAATTGCTTCTCTCTTCTCTCTAATGGCTACGGTGTGTTTTTCTTCTCCCTAACCATATCCTCCAACTCTTATAATCTGACTTAGAGTTCTAAAATTCGTGGGTCTCCTCACCTAAAATGTAAAAAGGCCAGAATGCCCTCGTATGGGCCCAGTTTAGCCCAAAAATGCCCCGAGACCCAATTGCTACACCCGGTTACTCTTTTTTTACTATCTCGACCCATCCGGACTCAACCGCGCACTCAAAATTATCATGCGAAATACTTTTTTGACATTTTCAAATTTTGACCTCAAAATGCGACACACATTTATTTTGGACAATTAAACTTAAAAGTCACCAAAATAATAAATTCTATTTACTTAAATAAATTCTCCAAATCATAACTTTAAGTTTCTCTAGTTAAATATTTGTATAACTCAAAAAATAATTAAATATTAAATACTCAAAATTACGGGGTGTTTTATCCTCCCACGGTCACCGTTGATAATATTACCTCTTTAAAACCCGTGTCGGCCTGGACTGAAGATGATTATAAAATGTCTAATTTTAATTCCTGTGGTCTGAGTGCTATTTATGGAGTCGTCACTCCCGACGAGTTCCGTCGAATTATGACATGCAACACGTCTAAAGAGGCATGGGATGTTTTGAAATTGACACATGAGGGTACGAACGCGGTTAAAGAATAAAAGTTACAAAATTTGGCCACCCAATTTGAGACTATCACCATGTCTGAGTCTCAATGCTTTGATGATTTTAATGCACGTTTGTCGGACATTATTACCACCAGCTTTAATTTGGGTGAGGTTGTTGAAAACACGCGTCTCGTTAAAAAGATTTTTAGATCTCTCCCAAAACGTTTTATTCCTAAAGTCATTATTTTGAACTCTTCGGGAAATTTGAAATCACTTAAGTTGGAAGAACTTGTAGGAGATCTTCAAACCTATGAGATGGACATGTTTCCCAAGACCATTAAGGTTAAGTATAATGGCATTGATTTAAAGACTCATTTTAAGAAAAAGAAAGAAAAAATTTGTGAGTCCGATTCTGAGGGTGAGTTTGATTTTGATGACGTGTCCATCCTTGTGAAAAAATTTAAAAAGTTTCTCAAAATGAAGAAGGAAAATACTTCCTATAAAAGAGATATTTTGAGTCAAATAAAAAGAAAGTCGAGGCCAAAGATAGTGATAAGGAGGATGAGATCATGTACTTTGAGTGTGACGTCAAAGGTAACATAGATAAAGAGTGTCCTAATAGGATAAGAAGAAAGGGCAAAGAGAATGCTATGCCCGCCACACTTAGTGATAGTGAGGGTGATGAGGGAGATGAGTCCGATAAAGGTTTAACATATGGGATGTGTGTAGCTTTTTTGAGTCGTGTGAGCACACCCACTTTGTCTTACATTGATAGTGGTCATAAGAGCACCAATGATGACTTGAGTGTTTCTAGTGGAGATGAGAGCGAGTTTGAGAGTGGAGATTAAAGTGATCTCCCAAAAGCCTTTATATATTTGTACATCGAGACCTTGAAAACAAAGAAGTATAATAGAGAGTTAAGTCGTTGAGTTTTAGATTTGGAGAAAGAGAATGAGGTTTTAAGAAAGGAGAAGTGTGATTTGACAAACACGTTGTCTAGTCTGATTACACGTGTATCCCAACTTGAGAGTGATCTCGAACGTGCTAGGGAGGTCAAAGTCAATTTTGAGAATGCACCTAAGAAGGTTGAAAAGGTGGTTCTTAAGGGTAAAGGTGAGAAGAAATGAATAATTCATGACAGTGCTATTACTTCCCAATTAGCACCCGAATCAGTTCCCACTTTAGTGTTAGATTCACATGAGTCTCACCCTAACCCACCTAGGCCTCCCATTCCTATTAGGAGAGCGCATACTAGAGTTTTTTAGAAAGGTTTTCCTAGGCCTATATATGTTTGTTCCCATTGCAAAATGAGAGGACACCTTAGGAAATTTTTCTTTAAGTTGAGTTATGTGTCACGTTTTTCTACTACACGTGTTTCTGCCACACATGCACCCACACATGATATTTTACCTGCTCCCGGAGAATACATGAGACAGTTTGCACATTTAGGTGAGAAAGTTAAGTTTTTGGTCAAAACTTCACAAGATTTGATGGAGGTTTTTCATAAGTTAGCACTACCTTTGGAAAACCCCTCTAAACCTAACGATTGAGGTTTGACTTGTTTACTAGCATAGGATATTTTTCATGATGACATTATTTGCCTATTGCTAGTATGTATCATTTTTGTATGTTTTTCTTTTCTT
This sequence comes from Sambucus nigra, assembly GCA_949130495.1. NCBI lineage: Eukaryota > Viridiplantae > Streptophyta > Magnoliopsida > Dipsacales > Adoxaceae > Sambucus > Sambucus nigra. Next base: position 146,734,421 of record OX422210.1, on the reverse strand, counting down.
TTATTTTTTAAATTTGAAAAATACAAAAAGATTTTATTTTGATGAAATTTTGAAAAATCCAAAAAGAGTTTTGTATTTTATTTGCACCTTTTGTGGATGGCACTTAGGATGACCGAGTCACAACATCATTCCATTTATTCATATGACTATTTGATAGTGTGTTGAGACAATAGGTCAATTCATCCATGTTCTTTATAATGTTTGGAGTCATTAATATGTAATTAAGTGTTACTTCCTACATGTTTGACTCATGATTTTCTTTATTTCACACATGCAAGGATTTGTTTGATTATTGTTCTTGTCTTATCACATGGTGGTTGGGTACTTCAATCATGTCCTTAAAATTAACCAAGTGCGATAAAACTTGATAAGAGAGTTGTGCATGTAAGAGTCGTTTGTGAGTTTGTGTGCTTTGTTTGAAAACGGTGAAGGGCTACGAAAGATTATTTTTTATCCTTTGCGATTAAGCCTCCATTTAAATTGGACCTAAAAAATTGAGTAATTTTATTATTCGGGGTCCAAAGAGGTTTAAAAGAGCCCAAAAAAATTTAAAGGCAATAAAAGGAAATTCATGCCAATTATGGTCCAATTAGGTTTTTGAACCATTTCTCCAATGTTTGAGAATTTAGATTACCTCAAAAAGAAAATATGTATGTGGGAGTTTGGTTGGAGATTTTATAACGGGTTTGCACGTCCTTGAAAATCTTGAAAAAACCCTAAAACGTTTTGGACATTATTGGTGTGGAAATCACTTTGACTTTGATTTGTTGATTTGTATAAGATGATGTCATCTAAATTCAACAAATTTTACACCTAATACCTTTGATGTTCATTTGCTAGGAGTACACCTACGCATCGTGCACATATGATTGATTGAGTTTATTTACCTATCAAATGTGTTCACACCCATTCATTCCATTTCCATGACTTGGTTGTTTTAGTTTAAATCCATGGTGTGATTTTTAGTATCTTATTTTTGTATTAAAAAATTGAAAAATCCAAAAATAATTTGTGCATGTTTATGGGATACTCCTTTGCATACGCGTTGATTGATTCATATTTGCTATGGATTTTGTCGTGGCACTCCATGTTTTGATTTTTTTTCTTCTTATGTGTCTATTTGGGGACATCATAAAAAGGGGGAGAAAGAATTATCATGTTATGGGGGAGTTTTTGCATTATGGTGGAGATTTGATTTCATAGTGATTTATTCTTATATCATTTCAAACTCGATGTATCACGAAGGTTTTTGCTTTATCTCATGTGTAGGTACAAAGATTGAAGATCATTATGTTTCACACCCTGATGACAGAAGCTTTGAGAATTGACGAAGATGTTTGAAGAACAGTTTTGAGGTCTTGCAAATTTATTCATGGGAGGGTAAATTTATATAGGGATTTTGGTTTTTGATAATTAGGATTTTTTATGTATGTACCAGCATAGACATAGATGAATATTTGTAAGGACATATTTTTATAAGTCCGTTATCAACTTGTTATGTCATATACTGTTACACCGTCAAAGAGCATTCTAGAGCCATCTACATCAAGACGGATTCGAATTTATCAAGTTCTTCATCAAAAAGACTTCGTAAAGTTTACTTTGGTAAGGTTATATTTTAAATACCTTAACTTTCCACTTAGAGCTTTTGGGATATTTTTACAAAATATTTTCTAAATGTTGGAGCGGACTTTTTAGTCAAAATTTGAGAATGAGTATTTTTCTAAGTGTTGAAGCGGATATTAAAATAATAATTTTTGACGCTACATTCATTCGCGCGAGATAGCAATGTCGCTCGCGCGAGATAGTAATGTCGTGCGATCTCGTTCGAGTAACAACTGTCCTTCATTCGAGCGAGATGCTGATCTTATTCGAACAAGCATGGTTTTCGAGGCAGCGTGTTTTTCTATAAAAACTCATTCTATGGTTTCATTTTTTTTAAGAAGTCTCAGCGTTTTATAGAACAGAAAAACTACGAAAGCAGAATTCTTTTGGCTTCTTCCTTTTAGGGTGTAATCACCTTTTTTTCAATTCACAAAACTCCCATATACTTTGGTGAATTATTTTGGTGTTCAAGAACACAACTTTGCTTTTACCTTTGTGGGGAATGGATCTCCATATTTGATCGGTGGATGTCGAGCGTAGTCATTCTGCGTGTGGACGAGCCGAAAACGACGAACCGACACCTGGAGGGTATTTCGTTGTCTCTCGTATCTTTCAAGGTTTTCTTAAGGCACCATGCATTACACACTTGTAGGCGATTATCACGTTGTATGTAAGTCAATGGTCTTGTGAATTCTTCAAAGCGTTTATAAAAGGTTTTACCCGAAAGGGATTTTTTCCTGAATCGGTCGTCTTTAATTTTCATGTATGGGTTAAATTATTTATGATGTTTAGATGCATGTTTAGGGGTTGAATTATGTTGGTTTAAAAAAAAATAGACTCTAATTAAATTAGTGTGCCAATTTACAAGTTTGCGAATTTAATCAATTATCACACACTCACACGTTTTACAAAATGGATGTCATCAAGGGTGCGAAGAAGTGTAAAGATTGGAGTCGCAAACCTAATTTACTCAAAACAGGAAAAATATGAGGTCTTCCTCGAGGAAATGATACAAAAGACAACTAATAAATACGAAATCAAATAGATCATGGGTTTGGTAATTAAGTTATGGCATAAGAAGGTGTTAGGCACCCATTTCACCCTTTTGATATCCCATGGGCTATAAAAATATTTTCCTTCCCCTTAAATGTGTAGTTCAGGTGCATAATATATGTGGGGTGAAAACTATGAATATGCATGAAAATGCGTGAGTAGTGACATCATTCTGTCCACGTCATGGAAAAGACAAGAACAAATAAATCAAAGGAGTAAAAATAAAGAAATAAAAAAATATAGAGGTATCTAAAGTATGAGAGATACTCTGGATTGTAATTCATTATGAGAGTGAATACGCATATCTAATGGGACCGCTAAAAAAGTCAAATAACAAGATAAAAATATATTATAATAGATAGACTTCGAGTGATACATAAGATAGTGACTCACTATAAATGAGTGAGTGCGCATGTATAATGGCACCGCTAAAGCTTTAAAATTGATAAAAAATACATATGTAAAACATAAATGAAAATGAAGTGGGGAGTAAGATAAGGAAAATGAGGAATAAGAGGACTCGAATCCCAAGGTAAACCCGAGACGCCTACGTAGCGGAAACTGCCAATCAAAGTCCACATAGTTCAAAAAGAGAATAAAGGGGGGGGTCTAACACATAAATATGAAACTATATTTTTCTATTTTTATTTGTGAGAAAGGATGCACAAGTTGTGAAAATGTAGAAAAATGGAAGAAAACTCTACTTTGGGTTTTATGAGCTAAACCCTCTTTTTGGATTTTTTTGAGTTTATAAAAACGAGTTTGTGTTATGTAAATAATAAAATGGAGATTAAGGGCGAGAAAAGAAGGATTAGTTTAATAAATAAGCTAAAAGTAATAAGATGTAGGAAATGACACTAACCTAATAAGGTTTAATGAATAGAATTTTGACCTTTTAAATAACTATAATTCTTATATTTTTTAATGATGTATGATGATTTCAATTGTTCTCAAGGCGGTAGTGAAGTGGGGGTAAAAGGTGGCAAACGTAACTCAGTAATGGATGTGGGTGGTTTCTTACTAAGATTGCATACTCCATATTCATATATTTTTTAGCTCTCTTGAGCAACTCAGTTACGAATGTGGGGGTTTTCTTGCTAAAATACCTAAAAAAGTCTTCTGAGTTGACGCTTGGGATGAATGTTTCAACACAGATGGTGTCGTTCAGATCACCAACTTGGAGAGATTCTTAGCTAAATGTCTTGGCATAATATCCGAGAACTTTGTCAGTCCTTTGATTTAAGTGGAGGAGGTAGGTGATAGGCTTCCTCAGTTTTTGAGTACCTATAAAATGTATGTCAAAGGATATTCCTAACTAAGTTAAACTCCCAATGGTCCATGGCTTTATCTTGTCAAACTAGTGCCAAGACGTTCCTCTTAAAGTAGCAAAAAATAATCTTCACAAGACCTCATTTGGGGTGTCTCAGAGGAATATAAGTGATTAATAAGTGTCCAGATTGTCTATGGGATCCTTAGATGGCTCAAATTGTGCAATATTACGCCTCTTCCACGTTGGGTGAAGAGCATAATGTTGAACGCCACTAAAGAATTATGATAATGTCTTGTATTGGTGTTGGGAGTTTGCGTCTTGAATTGGTTAATAAAATTTCTCAACCAGTCTTCCATATTTTTTATCTCGTTATCCCAGGGCCTGGCCACCCTAGAACCACCTTAAGATTGCTCTTCGGGGGGTGACAACATATCCTTGACAGGGATGTGCATCATTGATCATTGAAGGGCCCTATACGCAGTGTCTAGATTATTCTATCCCTCTAATTAGGGCTCCTGGTTCTCACAGGTCCTATTATGTTCTAGATAGACTAGTTACTTTACCACAGATAGTAAAGGAAGTCTCATAAGAATGTCATTTAGTTTTTCCTAAAGATCCTTTTGTCTCTCTTCCATATCTTCGCAATAATGGGCTAAGATGATATTGACAAACATCTTTAAAGACAAAGGTTTGTATATTGAGTATTTGGAACTTGTCATCCCAATAGATGGTGCAAAAATTGATTGGTATTGAAATCATGTGTGACCTCAGACTCAACAGCTAATCACCTCAGGATCTCAGTCTGGTTGAGGGGAGAAGTTTCAAAGTATAAGATAAGTATGTAGAGTGTTTCAGGCCTTAGTTGAGGATCCTACATCCACTGTTAAAGGGTGTTCCAATATTTATTATATTATAAAATGGTCATTATAATTTCTAAGAAATTTTGGGCTTTGGCCAAGATTGTCTAAAGTCCTTATGGCCTTTGCCATTAATTCAGAAGACTTTAGAAAGTAACTCATAGACCTCTATAAGGATTCTTATGTATTATTTTAGGTCTGAACAAAGAATACTAATAGTAAGATAACTAGAACTCATCTGAGCTATGGTTTTAGGCTCATAATAACGGGTTAAGAGTACCTAGAACAATCTGGGAACACTTGTATACGCTAAGAACCCTTTGTTCTACTAGTTTATGAGTATTATAACATGTCTTCAACCATTATCCCCCTCCTTTTCTATATGCATTCTATATGAGACGGTATGAATGGACTGTCGTAGCATGGTTGCGTTGTCTTTGAGGTCTAACAACATTAGTTAGAGGGTCGAGTGTGGTAAAAAGTTTTTGCAGTCAGGGTAAGGTAGTTACTGGATGCATTTAATATCAAAGGGATTCATCACTACAAGTGAAGCTAAGTGGTAGAAATATATGGAATAGTATTATGCTTTGGACCTACCCACCAAATGTGTTATAGGAGTCCATTCGGATGTTCGAGAAGTATGGAACCATTAATGGTTGACTAAAGGATGACTAGGAGGTATGTTGCAAGGAAATCCCTTGGGTGTAGGGGTCAGATGACCCTTGGAGGCCTTTTCTCTTCATATTGAGTTCTTTTGTGGGCGTCAGACAAGACGAGATTCCGGGGCAGAGGTATCTGAGTTAGTTATAGAGATATGTTGGAACGAATAATAATTTTAGGATACTGAAGAGGTAGTTGGGGTCCATAGTACCCTTGTGATCCTTCCGAGAAGGCATTAATGGTCTTGGGCCTTAGAGGTGGTCAGACAGAGGTCAGGGACAGAACTTAGGTCCTCAATCCTTGCCTGAGGGAAGTTGGGGGTGGGTTTTAAGAACTCTTAGAGTAACACGGGTTAGAGACGCTATCATCAGGTAGAAACATAGGTGGGATTGGGACTCAAACATTATAAAGAGTTATCCAAGTATTTCATTTAACGAAGTTCTTAAGGGATCATATAGGATATCAAGCAATGGATTTTACCTGAGTTTTGAGCTTTCATAAAAATAGTTAAATAAAAAAATAATGGAAATTAGTAGAAGAGATGAGAGTGAAAAAAATAGACACATAAATAAAAGTGGCTCTGCCATTGGCCTACGTCCACTGTGCAAAATGATTATGTTTCCACTATAATATGGGCTCAAATGGCGATGGGAGACATACAAGCTTTCTTCCACTCTCTATTATTCAGAAGTGTTTCGATAGGGTTTGTAAAAAATGGATCCGGATGAAGAAGACACAAGGGGCCTTATATAGTCCTGGGGGTGCACGGCATCACCCCCAAGTATATGCACTATGCCTAGCTAAGGGCATCGCCACTGAGAGAGTGACAGCTATAAATATTAGCGTAGATGTCATAATGAAGAATATTCCCTCATGTGGGTTATTAATCTTTGATAACAGTTTTATGTAGTATGCATATAATTTCCCAGTCATGCTTCCTGTGTGTCCATGACATATTTGAGGTAGAAGGTCTCTTGTAAGCTGAGACTGTTGAGGCCTTGCGCTATGCTGACAGGCCGAGATGAGACTCAGTTAGTCATTTGAGTCCAACGTAAAAATCAGTAGTTGAGGTTACTGAGTTGGCATTCTGGTGTCATTAAAGGCCGACACTGGTGATGCCCGATACGAGGCTACTTATTGCCTATTGAGGAAAATAGGGATCTGGTTGGTCATTCGAAGGAGCTTACCTTGAGACACGACTCCTTCAGATAAGACTATTGAAAATTATTGGAGATATAATGGTCTCATTAAATGGTTCATATATGACAAGTACTCTCTTTAGAGTGTCATCCATATGAGACCATACTTATGTATATAAATCACCCCTAGACCTTAGGCTTTGATGTTAGTAGGAGGTTGAGGTTTAATTATGTTATAATTATCTCATCTCGTCTTAGCATGTGGTTTGTATGTTGCATCTGAGACCGTCCGAGTGCCACGCGATGCATAATGGTCATATAACGGTCATATTGGGATCATCTTCTTGATCGCATCTCATTAATAACAAATGGGACACTTATCTTCCATTAGTGGGTTTCATCAATGATTGAATAATTTACTGGGTAGCTTTCATCAACGTGCACAACTAGACATCATGCATGGGCCTTGGGGGTGTGTTTAATCATCGCACCTCTTCGAATCTTATGCCAAGAAGCTTTAGGTGGAAAAACTCAACCAAGGTCATTCATTTCTCACAAAATACACAGAAAAAAAAAATCTTCTCTTTCTCTCTCTAATCTATCCTGTCTTTGGAATGTTTTCTTTATTTCAAGCCACCTTTCTCCTCTATAAATACTCTTCACCTTTTTATTTCTTCCTCTTTTACCGTCGATTCTTGATTATGTTATTTTAAAATTTTCCAGTGCTGTTTCAAGTTATTTTGATGGTAATTTATGATGGTTTAATCCCCTTTGTGTTGGACTGGGGGTAGTGTCTCTAGCCTTTATGAAATTTTGAATAGGTTTTCTGGGAGTTTGAAGATTTTGGGCAGTTTAAGGTAGATTTTGAGTTTTTCGATGCCTATTCTGGTGGGAATTTCATGAGACTGAGAGTTATGTTGTTGGTGTTCTTAGCATTCTTGTTGTAAAACCATCCAACTTACCACGTTTGATCCTCAACCCCCATAATCCTTAGCTATTAGGAGTTTATCCATGCATCGTCGCTTGTAGGAGGCTTGGACAGATTGTAATACATCCATAACCGTATCCATTGTGAGGTTAAGGAGGTCGGGGCCCATCTTAATAGACCAAGGTCCCCTCTACCTCTGATTCTAACACCTTTAACCATAGAATAACATGTGTTTAGATCACACTTTAATCCCTAATTGTGATTTCAATAAATAATTACTCAATGTCTTCTTCTTCTAAAGGTTACAACCATTCACCAAATTTGGGTCTTTATGATGAACTAGTATATTATGGTACTAACCCTTTTGAGGAGGCTATAAGGACAATTGTGGCTTGCCCAGGTGAAACTAAAATAGTAGACTATGTCGAATCTAGCACCAGGGGTCATCTCAGCACTTCCTCTCATAAATAAGGGGATCATATGCCCCAAGTATATGATGTCTCATGTGACAAATCTGGAGACGAGATGGGGATCATGTACCCTAACCTCCACTAATTAATCAACATGTAATTGCCTTGATTGAGGTCGAGTTCATTCTACGAGACCTACCCTCTCAATAAATCCCCTGTAGTTGAGGAGAAAAAGGAAAGGGAAGAAGATTCATACCTTTAGGATGCAGGTGTAGCCTCTAGGGGTGTTCAGAAAACCGAATGGACCGGTGGACCGAACCGGACCGCCCTAATTTTACCGGTCTTTTTTTTTAATCGGTCCGGTCCAAGTTTTTTTTTTGACAAACCAGTTTAGTCGGTCCGGTCCTCGGTCCCCCTATTAAATACCCGGTCTGGACCGACCCGGACCGGTTACTATTAATATATATATATATATATATATATATATATATATATATAATTATATTTATGTATATAAAAAAAGAAGATGGAATATTGTAGTTAGGGGTACACTGGTCATAAAAAAAAGGAAAGGCCTGATCTATATCTCGTTCACACGCACACACCTCACTCATTCTAAGAAAAAAAAACCTAAGAAAAGAAACCCATATGACAAAACCCACCATTCTCTCTCTCTTACTCTAAGAAACCCATCGCCGGCCTCTGACTCAGAGACACTAGGGCCTCTGCCTCTGACCCATTTGCGCCATTGTAGCTGCGTCGCTACCTCTAGTGCCCCGATCGCTGCTCAGCTACATCCGGCGCTGCCTCCGGCACTACCTCCGGCGCTGCGTTCTGCTGTGCGTCGCTACCTCAAACAGAGGTAACTTTTTTTTTCCTCCGATTCAAATGCAAATACATTATGAGTTCTTTTATTTTTCTCAAATTTGTTTTTCTTAGAAACAACAGAACAGAGGCACTTGTGAGTTTTTTTCTTTTTCTGTTAAAATACAAATTTATTTTTCTGGTATTTTTTATATTAGTATTTGTTAAATTAAGATTCGAACAGAGGCATTATGGTATTTGTTAAAATAAAAATTTGCTAAAAAATAGGCTGCTTTTATGGTTAAAAATGCTCAAATTTTCAGAGGTCCGTAGGGGTGTTCAAAAAATGAGACACAGGTTCGTAAGCATTAAATCTGAAAGTTTGAGCAGTGTTAATACTTACGGACCTGTGTCTAATTTTTTTTTTATATCTCAAATGTATTAGGACCGACAAGTTAGACCGGACCGACCATATAAAAAATCGGACCGATTAAGCCGGAAAAACCGGCTTAATCGGTCCGGTCTTGGTCCGTTTTTTTTAGGATCGGTTAAATCGGTCCGGTCCTTAAAATTACTAAAAACCGGATCGGACCGGACCGCGAACACCCCTAGTAGGCTCATTCTATCCTAGTGATGTCCGTGAGACTGATCTGATAGTATGAAGGCATTTTTATAGAATAATTTCCTCTATCATCATGAGGTTACCTTTGAAATACTGTTACTAAAGTCGTTTAATACAAGATTAAACTATTTAAGTAACTCCGAAGTATTTTTTTAAAGAAACTCTTTTCTTAAAATCAAATCAAATTAATCACAAGATGTGTTTAACAAAATATGTATAAGATCTGTTCAAGATTGGTTAACAAATTTAGCAAATCAGTTTAAAAACATAAACTCATCACAACCATAAGAATTAAATGCGGAGATGTAGAAAGATTAATGACAAGCTATTTTTAAGGTTGTAAAACCTCAACCAACTAAGGAAACATCCACGACTCCCTCTACGGAGTAAATAAAAAAAAATCCACTAAAACAAATTACAATAGTTACAAACTATATAACACACATGCACACAAAACAGACCTATACAAGTTTAGGAATGTACCCACTGGCGTCCTTCTAACTTTTCTGCAATTATATTTGTTGATGTTGTTCTCCAGTTTGCTAACATCCAATTTGTTCCAGTTCTTTACGTCGACTCTTGTTCTTGAGATCTTATTACCAACACTTTTAGTGTGGTTGAGTGATAGTGTTTGTGAAGGTGTTTTCTAACACATGCATGCACACACTCACACTGATTTATACAAACAGTCCTATCAAATTACATATAAGATCTATATGCTGTGATTTTCTATTTCTCTCTTATTAGGAAACTTTGAACCTTATTTGACCTTTAATATTAACCCAGAATCCATGGCTATCTTGCTCGAAAGATGTTTTAAGTTCTTAATCAATCTCAGGTTTTGAAAATATTTTTGAGATTGAAAATCACCACGTGCGATTCCAACTAGGTCAAAGGTTTTGTTTCAAAAGAACTAGAAACAGAAAATAATTTTGTTGATTTTGAATATGAAAACATTTACAGAAACAAATCAACAAAAGTTTTCTCAGGATAAGAAACTATAGATGCAGATCTATGTGTAACATAATATGCAACGACTAGATCTAAGATTTCTATAAAATAAGAAGCACATATCTAATCAAATGTTTAAGTTGTAAATAAGATCTGAGAACGAAGAGTACAGCATCAAACAAATAACAAACCAACACTCAAAACTCTCAAACACTCAAGATTGTGTTTGGTATAAACTGGTTTTTGAAAGAGGTTATGGTTTGAAAAATGTTTAGGACGATTTAGGGTTAGGGTTTCCTAACTCTGGTTTCTCTCTCCCTCTCTCTTCTCTCTTCTCTCTTCTCTCTCTCTAATAAAACGAAGTGGAAAAAGTCCCATTTGGATGAGGGTAAGGATCCTTATATAGGATGTTGAGAACATTCGATGACGAGGTTTAAAAACAATGCATACGATTTAGTCTAGGCAGATTGACTTTGATCCAAGGGCTTAAAAGAAGCGGTGGATAAAGCGATTGTGATTGGCTTGATAGGGGTTCACAAGGATTTTATAAGGACACATGCAGATCGTCGATTAAAAACAATCTAAGGGCTTGAACTAAGCACGGCTAATGTCTCACAGAGAAAACATAAAATGGTTCGATGACAGTCTGACAGGTGTAGGGCTATGACTGGACACCACACGCGCGTCCAAAAGAAATTACAAACGCACCCTAATGTCTCTAGAGCTTTTAGATTATACCCAAGTGAACTTTCGGCCAATAAAACCAACAATCCAAAGTTACATAAAGACCCCAGTACTTTATAAAACCAATTTTTATTAAAAAACTTTGTTTTAAAAATTATTAAAATTCCCACACAAAATATTAAAAATCAATTTGAGGTATATTAATACACACAAACTATATGCAATAAAAGACCCATGCATTCCTAATTTTGTGTGAACGATTGGTGACTATAACTTGATCAAACAAAGAAGAGGAATTAATTGTAAACAAATCTTTGAGGCTCTTTGGATTCTAGGATAGGACACAATTTTTTCACTATTTCCAAACTAGATTAACAGTTATACAATATAGACGCAAGTGTGTCAAGAGTATAAGGTGCTTTAACCTTCTAAGGACGAGCGTGTTTTTAACCTTAGAAATAAGGGACTATTTTTCGTCTACGATAAGATAGTCAAGCTCGTGTTTTGCCTTCCTTTTAATTTCTCCATTTGGACCATTATTTCTTTAATGGGTGTTTATGCATCCTAATTTACTATTAATACTTGGAGGATCCTTCTTAGGTCGGCTCACTTGTGGAGGATTGCCTTCAAGGAAGACTTTCCTGCCGACGTCATTTGTGCGTGTTAAATGCCATTCTCCATAAAATTCAACCCATTCTACTACCACTTCGCACCACGTCATCCAGATCGGAAACTTATCCATGTTAATCAAACTTCTAACCATAACTGGAAGTCTCATTACTTTTTATTTCTTGTAATTAAGATTTATGTGAAGGCGTGTCGTCTGAACTCTATATGGTGAGAGTACCTCGTCAATGGGACTGTGGCATAGTTTCGAATAGAGTTGATACTGGACTTAGTGTCGAGATGTGGTAAAACATCGATCAACTGAGGTAGAACAAAGGATTTATCATCTTTGAGGACTTAATGACTCATGAAATCCTTTAGGTTACATTTCATAAGAAAACTTCGTAAATCATTATTTTTCAGCTATACTATCGTTTTTCAATTATTTCAATTTGGTCATAGGCCGACACTAATGTTTCTTTGTTTTTTTACAAATCGACCAGCTAACCTTTCTAGCACTGTTGGGGAAATGGTTGTTCCCATGACTAAAAATATTCTTGCTCATCTTTAGGGAAAGTCCTCCCTATTGACTCAAACTCGATAAAAAGCTGCAACTATTGGCCCCAGCGCTGATGAGGGGGCCAGGAAGAGGAAGGAGGTCGGCGGAACCTCTGCTAATACCATATAACATCCATTAAAAAAGAAGAAGAAGTCTTACATGAGACGACCCATTGAATCTATCCTCCCTATCCCCGATGATGTCTCGATTGTTGTGAATCTAGCTTAGTTTTCTATAAATGTTAATTAACTCTTGAGGAGTCAGATAGTCTTCAGGAAGGTCATTGCCTAAGTGATACCCAACTATAATGGCCGATACTTCGAGGCCCTAGACCCTTCAAGGGTGTTCAAGTCTGCTCTTCACAGGGGTACCTAGGTCTGCTCTCTTTTACTAACTTTTCCTCTTTTATGATTATAGTTTTTCCCTTCCCTTCAAAACATTCACCAGTTGATGGTGGAGTCAGAATCGAATCTCAAGCTTCCTGATGATATCAAGTCTCAGATCATTAATTTGAGGAAGTAACTTATAGACAAAATAATTGTCTATGAGTTAGAGACCCAGCAAATCAATGACCTATGTAGAGAACGAATTCCAACTTGAGGGAAAATTATAAGACTAAAATTAAGTACTTGTAGTCCGACCTTAAGAAAAAAGAATCTAAGAAAGAGAAAATCAAACAGGGTACCGACAAGGTTATTGCTGATTTTAAAGAGTCATAAGAGTTTCCTATATATGTTATTTAATTCCTTAAGCGGGGGACAAAGTTGCATGTTGACGGGTTACCAATCAATTAGGATAACTCTTCACCAAATACCCTGAGCTTCCTGAGGTCCTTATACTTTGTTGACTCTAAGAGCATCACTACTCTCCAGAAGTTCCAAGCAGTGTTGGATGTTGAAGTTTTTGGTGCTACTGGGTATGTGGTAGCTAGGGATGAGATGACCCAAGCGATCGAAGAGTGTGACACTGAGGAAGCTGGTGACTAAGAGGGAACCATTGTTATTGAGGGGCTGGCGATCGATGCTTAGGCTCCATTGTTTTTGTCTTAGTTTGGCGACCATATGTGGTCTCTGAAGTCCTAATTTTCTAACGGTTATTTTAATTTTTATTTTTGAACAATGGTTGTAACTCCTTGTAATTCTTGTACTTTGTATTTCTAGTATATTTTTCCTTGTTGTTTATGAAACTGTCTTTACATTAATATTGCAAAGTGTAGTGTTTACATTTGCTTTCATCATGACATATGGTGTTTAGGTGTTCACCTTAAAATTATGTTTATTTTTTTATATATGGATGAGGTGTCTTTCCCAGTGGGCCTGAGCCTTAAATCTTCTATAATAACAAAAATGATGTCTAATCTTCTCACCTCTCAGGGTTTTAAAGGAGACGTGTTTTAGGAGATAAGACTCCAAAACAATCTCATACCCATGGGAGAGAGAGATTTGTACTCTAACTACTCACCATAAAAATGATGTTAAGTTTCACAATGATTAAATGTTTAATTTTCCCCACCTCCTAGTGTTTTGGATGAGAGGTTTCTTGAGAATGAGACTTTGAAACACTCTCATACCACTGAGGGAGCGATTACTATCATAAGCCTTCACTATAAAATGATTTTTAGGTCTCATCATGAATAAATCATGTTTAATTTTTCCAACCTCGTAGGGTTTCTGATGAGAGGTGTCTTAAAGATGAGGACCAAAAACAATCTTGTACCACAGCGAGGAAAATTTACATTTTAACTACAAACGATAAAAAATGATGTTAAGTCTCACCATAACAAAATGATGTCTAATTTTTCGCAACTCGGAGGGTTTTTTATGGGAGGCGTCTTGGAGACGAGACTCCAAAACACACGTGTACTGCTGTGAGAGATATTTTGTGGTACACATATCATTAATGAATAATAAATTCCAAATAGGAGACCACGCTTTATTATATTAAAATTAAAATTTTAAACTTTCTTTCGTACATAAACTCCTTTCAAACAAACTAATACATAGGAGATATTCATTAGTGGTACTTATTCACATGATTTGCATTCCACGGGTTGGCAAATGGTTCACCTTCAGGGTTTTCCAACTAATATGTTCCTGGAACTACTTCTTCTATAACTATGTAGGGCTTGTGCTAGTTAGGATGAAGCTTGTTGGTTTTCTGGATAACTTTGAGTACGAGGTCCCCCACTGTGATAGGATGAGAAGGAAACCCCTTCTATATAATACATATCCATTAGTAGTAAACTTAGTTACTCGGTATTCAATCGTTATGTGCTTGGCTTTACTTTCTGCAGTTTCCCATCTCACAGATACTCTATGACTGCATACATCTAAGGCCGTACTAGATTTAAATTCATGCATTTACCATTTCGACCTCTTTGTTATATATGCTCGGGTTTAAGAGTTCGGGGTGGTCTCGGAGATCTCTCTTTGCCTAAGGTTGTGTTATACTTCTTTCATATGAGCTGGGGTGGTCCTTCGACTATTGGTTGGGCGGCCACTCTGGCGAATAGAGTGATGAGATTGACAGTTGGATCCTCTGGTATTCGACTCATAAAGTCTTGGATGAATGCTAAGAACTATTGATGTATATCCTATTTACTAGCCATAAAAGACCTAATAGCCGTCACCATGTCAGACATCTTAGACTGCTGGGTGGTTGGCTAGAACCAGCCCCGACGTTTGATGGTAGGTCAAAAAAATATCCGATCAAATGATAAAGACAACCATAATAAAAATAAAGGTGAAAAAACCCAAAAAATAGGATGAATAAGATGAGAGATGATGAACTCATCCACAAAATATCTTTCAATGGTGATTCAACTCCAACAATGGTGGATTTGGATTATCACTAGAGATGATAAAGAGAGAATCCAAGATAAGATGAGAGACAAAAATATTAAAAATGTTCCCATAGATGGCGCCAAAATGATGATAGCGACTATCATGCAATTGATTTAACTTGAGTTTTGAGCTTACACAATAATGGTGAAATTCAAAATTAGTAGAAGATATAAGAGTGAAAATAAGATAGAAACAAAAATATAAGTGGTTCAGCCATTGGCCTACGTCCACTGAGAAAAATGATGGTGTTTCAACTATAATATGGGCCCAAAGGGACATGGGAGATACTCTCTCTCTCTCTCTCTCTCTCTCTCTCTATATATATATATATATATATATATATATATATATATATATATATATATATATATATATAGGGTGAGGTTCAAAAGTGAACCAAAAGAATGAACTTTTTAATGAACCTACTAAGAAATTTAAAAATTTATTTTTAATTTCTGGTTATAATTGGTCTGCGCCAGCGGCAACCCGTTGGCACGGACCAATTACAACAATAAATTAAGGATCAATTTTTAATATCTTAGTAGGTTTATTAAAAAGTTCATTCTTTTGGTTCACTTTTGAACCTCTCCCTATATATATATATAATTTAGTACAGTTTCAATATGGTTTGTAAAAAATGAATTCGGATGGAGAAGACAAAATATAGGTCTTGGGGTGCACAGTATCACCACAAGCATTCATTCCATGCCTAGTTGAGGGCATGGAAAACGAGAGAGTGACAGTTATAGATATGAGAGGCAATGTCTTAATGAAGAATATTCCCTCGTGTGGGTTGTTGATCTTCGATAATGGTTTTATATGATGTGCTCGTAATGCCCCTTTCATGCTTCCCATGTGTGCATGACATGTCCGAGGTAAAGGTCTCGGCCAAGCCAAGACTGTTGAGGCCTTGCGCTATGCTGAAAGGCTGAGGCAATACTGAGTTAGTCATTTGACACTGATATAAAAATCTTTAGTTGAGGTTACTGTGCTGTCATTTTGGTGTCATTTGATATCAACATTGGCGATGGTCGAGGCAAGGCTACTTCCTATATATTGAGGCAAGACTGAGATCTCGTTGTTCTTCTGGATGAGTCTCCCTTAAGACGAGAATCCTTCATATGAGAATGTTGACAAGTGTTAGGGAAAAATTGGTCTCATTCAATGGGACATTTGTGATGAGTACTCTCTTTAGGGTGTTGTTTGAATGAGACCATACTTATGTAAATAACTAGGAGTTGTAATCTCATACTTTTATTCTTTCCATATTTTTTTATTTATGAGCTTTTAGTTTCTAGGCACTATGAGTGTTCCAATGTTGTACTAGATTTTGTGGTATTTAATATGGTTTGTGTTTATCGGTGATAGTTGGAATCCCAATATTTTTTTCATTTCAATATCATCTTTTAGCTTAACATATTTCAATTGTTTATTCTTCTTGCATGATTAATATGGTTTTTAACTGTTTAATAAATATTAACTACTATACATATGATTGTCCACCTTATGTCTAGAAAATAGGGGTTCCACAAAACGATCATAATACTTTTTGTAGGATTATATCCTCAATAAATTCTATTTTTGAAAAGAATATATAAATATTAAATAATTCTCTATTACTTATAATAACACACTTGAGTTAGTTTAATTTCCTCAAAGATGTTAAAAAAATTGGGCATGATGGGCATGATTCTTTATTAGTATATTATGTAGAGAGTCATTTATTTGGCGTGATGTGTAACAGAAGCACTAAAAGTATCATGAAAAATAAATATATCATGGAGAATGATACAAAACTAATCATGGATACATGTCAGTGAGTGGTATGTGAATATCTATAGGTGAGTGTGTGGTAGTGATCCTAAGCACGGATAAAGTACAAGTGGCATGTGATATCTACAAGTGTGATACGTAGAGGTGTGTGCTAGTGAGCCT
Source organism: Sambucus nigra (assembly GCA_949130495.1). Classification (NCBI taxonomy): domain Eukaryota; kingdom Viridiplantae; phylum Streptophyta; class Magnoliopsida; order Dipsacales; family Adoxaceae; genus Sambucus; species Sambucus nigra. The sequence goes on along the minus strand of OX422210.1, from coordinate 146,717,495 downwards.
ACGCATGGATATTCAATGTGGTGCATGAAGCATATGGGTACAAGTGATCCTATATACACGTGTAAGTAGTGTGAGATGTACATGGAGGATATTTGCAAGTGTGTGAAGTTAAGTGAATGATTAGTGACATAAACATCAGGGAGATATACAAGAACTATAAGAGGAAAAGGGGAAGACATAGGTAGTTGCATACGCATACATGCGAAAAATGACAACATCCATGTAAGAATAGAGAATAGCCATCTTATAACAAATAAAATCCCATACAGAGTCACCACTATAGCTATCTCATTTTGGTCGGCGTGCACGTGGGGGTCTCGCTCCCTTCTTTGGGGCACTTCGATCGTGGTCAATTGGGGTGATGTATAGAGATAGAGTCGCCAGCCTATTTTGGATAAAACAGGCAAAAGAAATGTTGTCGCCTCAAGATAACGACATCAAAAACATATTAATTCTTGTGAAACCAATTACTTCAAGGATTTGGGTGCTATGTCACGGAATGGAAAGGTGTTAGGCACCCATCCCTCCCTTTCGGTCAATCATGGGCATGTGTTATTCTTCTCCTTAATAACTCCATGAAGTGTTTACATGTATATATGAATGAAGAATGGAATTACTCGACCTGCGTCATGTACAATGGCGAAGTGAGGACACCCTTAGTAGTGTTTCCAAAATAGTAATAATAAAATGTAATGTGTGTGTTTCTCGGGTCACTGATAATTTATAAAAAGACGATCGTATAGTTTGGACAAAACATAAGAATGTATCACAAATATAATATATGGAAATAATATATGAACAAAAATAGGAATGAAGGACTCAAATCTCGAATTTTACCCGAGACGCCTACGTAACCTAAAAAGGCATCAAAGTCCACATAATTCGCATGCAACAAGGGGCTGCGGTTAATACTATAAATCCAACCAAGGAATTTATTATATGATTGTGTGTAGAAAAAGGATGTTTTAGTGTCAGAAAATGTAGTCAGAAATCCATGTTTTGAATTTACAAGCAACCCTTTTTCTTCTTTTTTTGAGTTTTTTTATAGAAAATATAGTATGTGCAATAATACTAATAAAAAGTTGGATATTACAATATGTGATATAAAAAAGATGAAATGCTAAAGTAAGAATTAAATAACTATTATGAAAATTAGAGAATTTAAAGAGGGTCAGAAGCTTGAAGGTTGATCTTAATTGTTGAATGGTTGCCCTTGTAAGTGGATGAAGGTGGCCGGAGGAAAGGGAACGAAATTTACTAAATTGGGTAAGGAAATGATGGAAATGGAATGTCGAGGAGAGGTTTTGATATGGAAACCAGGATGACTTCAAGAAAATATTATTGATATCACTGAGAGGGATGTTTCAAAGTTTCCTTTCGAAGTGAGATCGTGCTCTCCTTATATATAGCCAAGGGGGTGCCGATTGGCATTGTCCTTGTCCTGCCTATTGGCAGGCAACCCCAAACACACTGCCGATACACAGGGAAATGGGTTTGGCATATAATAGTATCATGTAGATGTTTCAAAAAGAGATTATAAAATGCAATCCATAAGTCCAAATTGCACATGGGATGTACAATTGGAAATGGTATTCAGATACCTTTAAGAATCCATGGGTCACTCTCGAGTTCAGGAATTGACTATGGTCAAACGGAGCTCGGAAGTGCCCGATAATATTTTACATAAGAAGAACAAGGATCGTTCCTCCGAACTGGAAGGCCAATTCATGCATGGGATGGACTGTTATAAACATTATGTAGGGATTTTTAATTTTACAAAGATCTTATCTCTGTTTGGAGACTTGACCTTGGTGAAACGGGGCCAAAAAGTGCCCAATGACCTTTCGGACTAAAATGGGTCATTCGTATGTATTGTAACGCTGATTCGCACGTGGGGCAGATTGTTCGAAAGTTTATTTAGATACCTTTGAAGATAATTCAGTCTCGTTTGAGATTAAGAGTTGGTGGGAGTCAAATAGATCCCTAGAGCTCTCAATGGCCTCCGAATCAGTTTTTGGGGGAGAATTATCCGTTCATCCGAATCGTAAGGCCAATTTATGCACTGGGTAGACCATCAGAAGGGGGATTCAGGGTCCTTCAAATATGCATTGATCTTCTGCTCAGGAAAGGAAGTTGATTTCGGTAAAAAAAAATGGGGGAGGGGGGCTTAGAAGAGCCCTATGGCCTCTAGATTGGTTTTCAATAGTAAAAAAGACCATTTGTTTGAACCGTACGTCTGATTCAAGCATGAGGGAGACCGTTGGAAAGGGGATTTCAAGCCCTTCAAACATTCATTATGCTTAGGTGATAGAGTTGACCGATAGTCAAATGGTGCCCGAGAGCACCCGATGACCTCTAGATCGATATTCGGAGTGTGACCTACGATTTATGGTGAATGGGGAAGTTCTTGGGACCTAAGGAGAGACTTAGGGGGGTCTTAGAGTGTGGTATTTATAGAGACGCTCGACAAGTGAGCTTGGAACATGTGAAAGTCATCAAATAGACACCACATGGATGGTTGGGAAAGAAGTTTACGGACCAAAGGGACGAGGATGACCCGTTCAGAGGGTCGAGGTAGGTTTTAAAGACTTCAGGTTATGTTTTGGATGATCGATTTTGAGGGTCGAGGTAAATTATGAGAACTTAAAGTCATAGAGACCAATATTGGGGGTCGAGGTCAATTCTGAGTACCTAAAGTTATAGAGATTGATTCTATGGGTTGATGTCAATTCTGAGGTCCTAAAGTTATAGAGACTGATTATATAGATCGAGGTAAATTCTAAGGACCTAAAGTTGTAGGGACTGATTCTAGAGGTCGATGTTGATTCTGATGACCTAAATTTGTAGAGACAGATTTTACTGGTCGATGTCAATTATGAGGACCTAAAGTTACGGAGACCGATTCTACGAGTCGAGGTCAATTATGAGGACATAAAGTTGTAGATACCGATTCTCTGGGTCGAGCTCAATTATAAGGACCTAAAGTTATAGAGATCGATTTTATAGGTCAAGGTCCTAAAGTTATAGAGATCGATTTTATAGGTCAAGGTCAATCTTGAGGACGTAGAGGACCTAACGTTGTGGACACTAATTTTGGGGCCGAAGTCAATTCTGAGGACCTAAAGTTGTAGAGACCGATTATGTGGGTCGAGTTCAAATCTGAGGACTTAAAGTTGAGATGACCAATTCTGAATGCCAAGGTCAATTCTGAGGAACTAAACTTATAGAGACCAATTCTTTGGGTCGATGTCAATTCTGAGGACCTAAAGTGGTGACGACCGATTCTAAGGGTCGAGGCCAACTCTGAAGACCTTTATGGAAATTAATTTTGAGAGTCGAGGACAATCCTGAGGATCTTAAGTTCTAAAGAGAGGAGTTGTTATCCTGTGGAATATTTATCTTATCTTAGGGATGCAGATGCACCTATTGTTCCACTGAGGATGGTGTTTTTTTAGACTCTTCCAGGGAAGGTTTTACCTTTGAGACATTCGGCTAGGGATAGTTTTATTGGGGAAACTATAAAGGATTTTGATTGTATGCGTATCTTTCAAATTTTGATGGTGGATGGATTAGGAAGGAAAGTTTAGCCTGGAAACTCTGCTGGGGAATTGTTTTTTTTGCAAATTTGCTTCGAGAAACATTTGATTTTAAGGTTTTGGTTCCGCTGGGGAAGGCTTAAGATTTAAGATTCCACTGGGAATTATAGTGGTCTTTGGGATGCGGGCGCGTTGTTAGTTTTGTCTGTGGAACATGTTTAGGGCAGGGTGAATCATGACTAAAGATAAGAGTGTAATATTTAATCTTACTGCGAATTTTGTAAGGGATTTAGTGTTTCGAAAAATGGTTTTCTTGATGAAGAAATGTTTAATATCTTTTTGGAATTTTTAGCATTTTTTGGAGAAGTTTTGGATTTTTCTGTCATTTTTTTTACAGAATTTTCAAGGGGCTGCTAATCGGTATGCTTTAGGGGTTATTGTTTGACAATGACACGGAATCCTATGTTTTCTTGGGAAAAGTAACAATAAGGTGTTGATCGGTATGTGTAGAGGTTTGCCAATTGACATGTCGTTTAGTCCCTTATAAAAAGGGGGAGATCCCTCCTCATTTTTCACATCTTCCAGCATTTGGATCTTCTGCTTCCTCTCTCTAAAAATCGTTTTTTTATTCTTTCTTCTTCAAGACTTAAAATGAAAGGTTCTTCCATCGAGGGATACAACTTAGAGTGGTTCAGCATTGATGACCGGACTGGCCTAGAGTGGCAGTCTAGGGTGCCCCTTGCCTTGAGCAATGAGAATGCCTTTGACTTGATTGAGCTGGTAGCTGATGAATTCTTCCTTCTGCATGAGCCTTCACACCACCGTTAATCTAGGGTGAGGAACCCTACTGTCTATGTATGTATGGTGACCTTTGGTATTCTTTTTTCCTTTTCCTTATTTTCTTGTGGTGATGAAAGGTTTTTCCTTCTTTTTGGCTTTGGTAGACTGACATAGCTCCTTCGAGCATGCGTTATAAAAGGATTATTAGATTCAGGGATGCATGGGAGCATCTTTCTATGGTGGTGCACTGGGTGGTTACTTCTGTTGGCTTTGACCATTTGGCACAAGCCTTGGATGAGACGGCGTGTTCTACTGCGGTGCTATATGCTTTAGGAGAGAGGTGGTTAGACACTAACCACACTTTCCATTTGGATTTCAGGAGATGACTGTTACTCCCATAGATGTTCAGCAGCTTTTAGGGATAGATTGCGAGGGTGTGCAGATAGAGGTGGATCATACTGCGAAAGTGACGCCAGAGGCGATTCAGTTGTCATTGGGGGATGTGGGTAGGATCGTTTCTTGGGATTCTATTTGTATCTCCTCTCTTTGGGAGGTGCTCTTGAGTAGGAGGATTGTTGAGAATGATGGGATGCAGGTGATATAGATGGTTGGATTATTCATTTTGCTTCTTTTGGGTGGTTTTCTGGTGGCAACGAGTGGCGACGTCATTCATCTCTACTTTTTGCCATTTTTGAGGACGTTTTCAGACGTCCCGTTCTACGATTGGGGGAGCCTGACTTTGGTGACCCTTTACTCTTCTTTGGATGCATTCAACTAGTGTTGTCGGTAGACTTTTATAGGGGCCACGTACCTTTTGGAGGTAACTTTTGCATTTCTTTTTCTTTTTATGTATTTCCTTACATTTTCCTTTAGTTTCTTCTTTGCTAATTCTTGTATTTTTTAAGACGTGGTTCTATGAGGTGGTAGGGCTCAACATGAGGTTGATATCCCTGAAGGGTGAATATTTGGGGAACTTCTATCGGATGTACCAGTGGCTAATGTCCAACAGGAGGTTGAATTAGTTCTTGTCCCTGATGGGGGTACGGCAGGCCCTGAACATATTGACGAGCGATCAGGTCATTACTTTTTTCTTTTGAATCCTCTTTTGGTGTGTTGTTTGTTTGACTTAATATTTATCACTATTAGTGATTACCGGTGACCTTTTATCCTTGGGGGATGGCTCCTCAGCATACGGTGGTGACAGGTATGCACACTACACCAAAATAGGCAAATTGGCAACCTTCCAGTGGCTAGCCTTATCACGGTCATTGACCGTGACAAAAAGACACCCATTTTTTGTCACGATCATTGACCGTGACAACGTATTATCACGGTCATTAACCGTGACAATGACACTTATAACAGACTTGTCACGGTCAATGATCATGACAAACCTTATAATATTGTCACGGTCAAGGACCGTGACACATCCGTGACAATTTGTTCAGTAAAAAAAAAAACCTACGCTTTCTTTTTTTCCCACCATTTTTGGTTTTCCCTCTCTTTCTCTCTCTAAGTGATTTCGAGCTCTCTCTCTCTCTAAGGTATGTTTTTTTCCTCTCTTTCTCTTTCATTTCTATATGTTTGTGTATGTGTGTGTATATATGTGTGTGGTGGTGTGTGGTGGAGGGAGGGGGGAAAGGGATGGTGGGGGTGGGGTGGGGTGTGAGTGTACATGTGTGTGTGCGTGTGTGGTGGGGGGAGGGGGAGGGACAGGGGGATAGAGAGGGGAGGTACAAGGGGTTGGGTGGGGGGCAGGGGGTGGTGGTGTGTGTGTTTGTTTAAGTGTGTGCGTGTGTGTGGTGGGGTTAGGGGGGCAGGGGGTGGTGGGGTGTATGTGTGTGTGTGCAGGTGTGTGCATGTGTGTGTGGTGGGGGAGGGGGCAGGGGGTGGGGTGGGGTGGGGTGTGTGCCTATGTGTGGTGGGGGATGGGGTGGGGGTGTGTGTGTGGTGGTGCTGGTGTGTGTGTGGTGGGGCAATATCAACAATTGAAATGGACAAATTGATTAATAAAATATGTATTTCCCCTTTCATATGCAAGTAGGATTGCCCCTCATTAACAGATAATTGTTGAGATTCGAAATAACTTTAATTGTATGGCTTTAATAAAATAAATTGTATAGCTTTAATTGTAACTTTAATTGTATAGTTTTATATGAAAGTAAATTAATAATTAGTGCCCATTTCATATGAAAGTAGGATTTCTCCTCATTGTAAATTCGTAAATTAATAATTGTATACTTTAATTGTTAGTGTAATTGATGAAATGATTTAATTGAGTAGATGAATTAGAAGGAGTACGGGATACACATTTGTTGTTGCGGTTGGATTATAGTAGATCGATGTTGGGTTGGTTAATTTTAGAAGTGGTATGACCACTGGATTAATGTCCATATGGGGGTGGGATTTTTCAACTTTTTTTAAAAATTACTTTGTATCACTCTTGTGTAATGTGTGTGTGTCGGCAGTAGGGGTGGGGATGTTTCACTATTGTACATATTATGAGCTAGATGTTATTGTTTTGGAATTCAGAATTGAGGTGTGTGTGGTGGTGGGGGTGGGGTGGGGGTGGGAGTGGGGTGGGGAAATCTCAACAATTGTATAGCTTTAATTGGATTACAGTGGATCGATGTTGGGTTGGTTAGTTTTAAAAGTTGAATGACCACTGGATTATTGTCCATATTGGGGTGGGATTTTTCAACTTTTTTTGAAAATTACTTGAAATTAAATGAAACATACTTGAACTCGTCCTTAGGAGGAGATGAAGAAGATTGGGGGGGGGGGGGTGCGTGTGTGTGTGTGTGTGTGTGTGTGTGTGAATGTGCTCGGGTGTGTGTGTGTATGTGCGCGCGTGTGTATATGTGTGTGTAGTGTGCGTGTATGTGTGTGTTTATGCGCAATGTCCCTTGTAAACGAATTGATTGGTTATTAATTTTTTTAGTAAATTAATATATGATTAATTATGAAAGTAGGATTGCCCCTCATTGTAAATTAGTAAATTAATAATGGCATACTTTAATTGTTAGTTTATTTGCATGTCCTCTTTTAATTCATTTTGATATGTACTAATAATATTTTTTATAGCAAATGTCTCTTTCAGGTATTAAGGCGAGGATGATGATGCTTGTTTGATGATGTCGTCTGGGCTCGGTGGTAGTGGAGGCGACGAGGGCTCCTCGGCCCCTAGGCTCCCCAAATATGGAAAATTGGGGATGGCCATCGAGAACAAGTCGAGGATATTAGCGAGATCCCTCGAGCTGGTAAAGACGATCATCGGCCCGGGGTACATTAGTTGGAAGGAGGTTCCATATGAGCTCAAGTTAGTTGTTTGGGTGGCACTACAGGTAATGTATTTGTATTTATATTTATATTCATATGAATATTTCAATTTCGATTTCAATTTCATTTTCATTTTATTCTTATATTTATATCAGTGGTTGTGTCAATTCGTATATCGTGTGGCCTACTCACCTCCTCGGATTTAACCTTACCCAAGACATGTAGTGACATTATTTGAATTGAATTGTATTGTTTTTTAGTTGGTACATTAGAATTGTTTTTAAGTTGGTACATTTGAATTATATTCAGATTATATCGTGATGCGTATTGTTTTTATTTTGAATGTATATTTGCATTATCTCTAGTTTATTTTGATATATGATGTTTGAACAGGTACAAAGTTGCTATAAAAGTTACAAATATATTGCTGGGCAGTGGCAGTGGCCATACTGCCCAGCAGATTTTTTTTAATTCTGCCCAGAATTGTCACGGTCATTGACCGTGACCAGTCCTTGACTAAGAAAGTTGTCACGGACTTGTCACGGTCAATGACCGTGACAATTCTTTATTAAATGTCATGGATTGTCACGGTTTATAATCATGACAAAACTTGTCACGGTCACTGACCGTGACACGACCATGACAATTATAACAATCTTGTCACGGTCAATGATCGTGACATGATAGTGATAAAAAAATTTGTCTCACCCAAAATTATCACGGTCATTGAACTTGACAAGTTGAAGTTGTCAAGGTCAATGACCGTGACAATTCGACAGATTTGGTGTAGTGGCATGCTCAGATGCGGCGGTTGATGGCGCATGACTTTGGGTACGCTTGGTACCTTAGAGATAGGGTGGTGTGGCAGATCCTGGAGTATGAGGTGGTAGTCCCACTAGCAGTGACACTAATGTGTATGAGGTGGGTGATGGATATGTCTATCGAGGGTAGGGGAGACGATAGTTGGCGAGGCCTACACACTCTATACGGACACAGCGGCGATCTATGACTACCTGGATTTTGTGACGAGATGGTTGATTCCCTCTTGCATTTATGACATAGTGAACATGCCTCTGCCTCCTACAGATTCGGGTAGGAGTACCATCAGGACGATAGGATCTACCCACAGCACAGGAGGTGGTACGTCTTCGGGGGCGACAGTGGTAGAGGAGGCTCCACTTATTCAGGTCACTCCCCATTCTTATAATTTTTGGTTGACTATAAAGGGGTCATTGATCATGTCTCACCGTCCTAATGTAGCGGTGCTGGGATTGATGGAGCTTATGGATGATGTCCTTCAACCTGAGGTATATTTTTCTCTTTTATTTTCTTGTCTCTTTTGATTCCTTCTTTGATTTTTACTAACTGGTTTATATTTTGTTTCTATTTCTTTGCTTGCAGCATGTTCGACTGTCGACCACCTGGCTAAAGGATATCAAAGACTGGGTGTCCTCCGCGACTTCTTACAACAAGGAATTTGTTCCTTCTTGCTTGGATCCGCTACCACTTCAAATAAGGGATCGGGTTCTAGAAGTGGAGGTTCTACAGCTCATCGTCGGGTGAAGCGTGTGTGATGTGGGGGTGAGGGTTTAAGTGAGAGAGATTATGGGTTCGAGCTGAGTCCCAATGTCTTGTTTTTTCTATTTTTCTTCTTTCCAGCAAAGATGTAATCGTGCAATGATTGAATATATGAAAAATATTTTTTTTATTCTGTCTTGTTTTAATTACTTATTCTACATGCATTTTTACTTTGCTGCTGAGACTGTTTATTTAGAAAATGAGGGCTTAATTAACTCGAGGAAAAGGTTTATTTTGGAATACTATAGGTAAGAATGGATAAGTAAGAAAAATAACCTCAGGTTTAAAAAAATCATTTATTTTCTTGGGAATTCGATATTGACAAATAAGGAAAGATTAAATCTTTAAAATAGGGGGTGCCAATCGGCATACCCCTTGTCCAGCCTATCGGTATATGGGACAATTCAAATCACTCTAAGGTGTTTATTACACTTTATTACAGATCAGAGTACCTTGTAGGGAAGGAATTCATTCGAACTCCTTAGGTCCCTTGTCTTTTGCTAAGCCATTTTTGTATAAAAGGGGAGGTAAGGAGTGTAGTTTTTCCCATCCATACCCACTTTATTTTTCTTACTTCTCGCTTCTAGGTTTCTTATAACCCAAATGTCCCTTTCGATGCATGAAAATTTTTCTTCCTACCTCAAAGATCTAGAGGCCATGTGTTTGTATAACATGGACCATGAGGCTTTTAATTTACGTCGAGCCTTCTTGAGGCGTAATAGAGCCATCGAATGGAATATGCTAGTGGCGGCGGTGCAGTTCTGGTATCGTGAAGACCATGTTTTCCATTTCAGTTTAGATGAGGTCTGCTCGACCTACACTGAATTCTCAGCAATGCTGGGAATTAATCCAATGTAGCGATAGCTATGCTTGAATTTTCTCGTTCTCCCTGGGTGTTGTGGGCGGAGTTGCTCCATATTTCCCCTTTGGCAGCTCGACCGTTGGTTACTGGGGGGATTATTTCTCTTTTGGTTGTCATGCATTTTGTTCCCTTAAGGGATTTCAATGATGCGGGCTATACTGGAGTTGTTGCTTTGGGCCTTACTTCTAGGCCCTTGTTGGTGAAGGGGGACTTAATGGTGGACCCTCAGTTAGCTGTAATCATGGTGGCATGTCTTACCATAATAGTCCTGCAGGGTTGGCACCACTTGCTTTGGACTGGGAAAGCAAACATCATTATCCCCTCGGGCATGTCGACCATGGAGGCTAGGGTAGCAAGGGCATCGGCTAAGATGTTTTTTGCCGAAAACGTGATATCTGAAAATTAGGAGGCCAACTCTTTTAGGTGGGCATAGAAGGGTAAGATATTTTCGTCTTTGAGTTTCCATCTTCTAAGGACTTGGTCGATGATGAAGGCAGAGTCCCCATAGATATCTAGGTACCTGATACCTTTTTTGAGGGAGACTTTGAGTCCTATGGTCCGTGCCTCATATTCGGTCATGTTATTAGTTCTGGGAACATCTAGCTTGATGGCAATTGGAGTGTGATAGTCGTCAGGAGAGATTAGAAGTATGCTAATATCCTACACTTTCTTGTTGACACCACCATTAAAGAACATTTACCATTGGAGGTCTTCCGGAGAGGTGTAAATAACATCTTCATTCAGGAACTCAGAGACGCAAACATCGACCTCTTCCATGGGGTAGTAAGAAAAGTAGTCGGAGACAGTTATCTTTTTCATTGCTTTCAATGTGACATATAAGATATCGAATTCAGCTAATAGCATAAACTATCGGGACATTCATCTAGATAGGGTGAGTTTCTCAAGCAGATATTTGATAGGATCCATTCGAGGTATAAGTCTAATGGGAAAAACGATCATATAATTCCGAAACTTTTGAGTGACCCAGACTGGGGCGACGCATGCTTTCTCTAAGACAGTGTAGTTAACTTCCTACCCGACCATTTTTTACTGGCATAGTAGATGGACCTCTTTTTATGGGATTCTTCAATGTATTGGATAACAAAACCCACCTGGTGCAGTATCTGTTATGGTCAAGTACAAGAGTAGAGGGAGACCTAGTTACGGAGGCATAAGTACTGAAGGTCGGGTAAGATATTGCTTAATTCTATCGAAGTCTTCCTGACACACCTCATTCTAGACATTGGTAGAATCCTTTTGGAGGATTTTTAAGTTCGGTTCGCAAATAGAAGTCAGTTGATTGATGAACAGGATGATGTACTCTAATTTTCCTAAGAATCCCCAGACCTCCTTCTGCGTTAGGGGTAGTGGAATTCCGAGTATGGATTTCAGCTTGGAAGGATCTTCTTTGATTCTCTTTTCACTAACCATGAATCCCAAAAGCAATCCTTTCATGATGCTAAAAATGCATTTATGGGGGTTTAGACGCATTTCGTATCACCGTAGTCGTTCAAAGAACTTTCGAAGGATGCAAATGTGACCTTCCCATGTCTTAGACTTAATAATCATATTGTCTACGTAGGCCTCAACCTCCTCATGTATCAAATCATGCAAGATGCTTATGGAAACCCTTTTATAGGTAACCCATACGTTCTTAATCCTGAATGGCATAAGAGTGTAATAAAAGGTTCCACAAGGGGTGATGAATGTGGTTATCTCCTGATGGTTAGGGTTCATCTTGATCTGATTGTATCCGGCAAACCCATCGATGAATGACTTGAGGGTGTGACTGGCTATGTTGTCCATAATCACGTCGATATTGGGCAATGGTAATCATCTTTAAGAGATTCTTTGTTCAAATCCCGACAATCGACGTACATGCGGACTTTTTCTCATGACTTTGGTAACGGTATAATGTTGGCGATCGATGTGGGATATTCGATCACTCGGATAAATCCTACGTTCATCTGTTTAATTACGTCTTCTTTGACCTTGAGCAAGCATTCAGTGAGAAGCTTTTTTAGTTTCTCTTTAACCTTCTTTCATTCCAGGAGAGTTGGGATCTCGTACTAAGCTATTTTGGGATCAATGCTCATCATGTCGTCATAGGACCATGCAAAGACATCCTCAAATCTTTCAACAGCTCTTCAAATTGTACGTGGTCATGCTTATTAAGGGTGCACTATATCCTAATCTCGCATTGTTGGCTACTAGAATCGATATTTATAACAATAGTTGCATCCTCATTAATTTGAACGCAGTTATGTTATTTGTTATTAACCTTATTAAGATCAGTCAAGAATTTCTCATTTGCAAAATCATCACTATCAAGAGTTTGATTAGAATCAAGATAATTAATATAAGGTACTGCAAGATACTCAAAATCCTCCTTTATTTCACTTTCGAGAAAAATGGCATTGAGAACCTCGTCAAAAAAGGTCTCAGTAGGTGGGATGCATCTCAGCAGGTGGGACCGGTATAGCATTCTAGTTAAGAAAGAGGCTCATCAGCGCCCTTGATCAAAGTGGATGAGTCAGATGATGTAACACCTGAATGGATCATACAGAGGGTCAGCCTCAGTGTCTGCAAGTTGAATGAGTCGTCGAAATCACTTTACTCAGAGCCTTCGACAATCTCTACATCTTTCTTAATGGAGAGTTGCATTTTATGCTAGTAGTCTTTGGCCCAGGAGTAGTTCCATTGAAAGAAGATTTCCATTATTGCCTTCATCTTCTTATCTACGTGGTTATCCCACGGTTTAGGAAAGCCATATAATGGGAAGTCCTCACCCTCTTTGATGAATCTCCCATTCAGAGAATCCCTCGAAATAGTCATAATATTTTTTAAAATCCTTTTCATCCGGGATTAGCGGAGCGCTTTGAGTTCTTCGGGTGAAAACTAATAACCCAAGTCATATGGGGTAAAGGCCTCTTCCATTACTATGGGCTCGAGGATCCCTTGTTGACATCACCCCCGTCCCAGTCTAAGCATGAAATGCATATTTTCGAACATTTATATCACATTGACATTACCATGAGGGATTTGCTCTGGACAGACTCGGTCTTTGAAATTATCCCCTAACAGAAAGGGAAGTGAATCAACCCTAAAGTTTGAGAGAAGAATGTCATTGATCCCACATTGTATTTCTTGTATCAGATTGCTAGTGTTGGATTTTTTGGTACCAGCATCATCCCTCAAAATAGTGATGAGTTTCCCTTTGGTGAATAATTTCAACTTCTGATGAAGGGAGGAAGATAAACCTCGAATTCTATGAATCCATAGTCGACCAAGTATAAGGTTAAAGCAAGCGGTTATACTAATAACTTGAACCTTGGTGACAAGAATTATAGGGCCAGCCCCTATTATGAGTTTTATGGATCCCATCACCTCTCGAAGGGTGTTATCATAGGCACATATTGTGGAAGAAGTAGCATTAAGGTCACTTACTTTCACCCCAAGTAGTTGAAGGTTCCTTAACGGATAAACATTAAGGTAGGATCTGTTGTCGAAGAGTGAGAGCGGGATTGTCTTCCCCATCGCTGCAACGGAGATATTGAGGGTATAGTTGTGGTCAGGGACGATCTTCAAAATTTACTCTTCAAAAAAGGAAATGAGTTTAGTGGTTGTTAGGAATCCAACCACACTTCTTCTGAAGTTGTGGAAGGAGCGATTATGGTTTCGATGAGAAGCTTTATGAGAGCATTTCGGTATAAGTGGGAAGACATGAAGAGCCCCCGTAAGATAATATTATCTTGAGTATTCTTGAGATGGTCGAGGATCCTGCTCTCCTTAAAGGTTATTTCTGGCATGGGAAGGTCTTCTAAAATTCCCTTTCCCTAATCTACTCTTGATGATCAAGGATTCAAATCCTTGTAATGTCTCCCTGATTTGATCATGTAGTTTACATAGGTAGGGAAGAACAAAAACCCCACGTCTTCATATCTTTCTGAATGAATGGCTACTTTATTAATTTCTCGCAATAGGTCTTTGAAAGATATCATTTTGCACATGTTGATTATTTAGGAGTGACTTTTTCCTGACTCGATTCATTATTTGAGTTGTCAAATTCGTCCCATATCTAGTGCAACAATGTCTTCTATCAAGGATAAATTGATGCATTCCATGACCTCAACGACTTTTTCATATATATCTTCCTATCCATTAGGGAGGTGAAGGAGAGAAGGTACCAACCACCCTTGTAGCGTCAAAGCAGTGAGTAGCTCGAAAATGCTACTGATCTCACTAGTCTGTTGAAACATGTCTTCTATCATATGTACTAAGTCATCTAGGCTTACTTCATCAATGGGTACCACCCAATCCTCTGATTCTTGATCCCATTTCCTGGCTTCAATGAACAAGCCACTAAATTTCTAACAGTCGATGATCATCTTAGTGGGAAATTTCAACTCGAACAGCTGGTAACTCCATATCTCTTCCTTCGGATCGGGTACGGATGGAAATAAAGGACCTTGTGAGGAGTTACATAGATTGGTCGATGAAGCAGTTAGGGTGTAGGAGAAAATATGGGCAAAGTTTGAGCAGTTTGGCTAAGATTACGGGTATGATGGGTGATTTACTAGGCACAATTAGGGTAGATGGATCGAATAATCGGTCATTCTCTAGAAAGATGGCATTTGCGTGGGTTAGAAGTGGGTTTGACAATGGACGAGGATCCAAGGGTTTGATGAGTTTTTGTCTTAATAAGTATTGGTAGACTTTGGATAAGGGAGCATGGAGCTAGGTGTATTCCTTTCTGACAGGATTAGGGTGGGTTTTCAGTTCCCAAGGGGTAGTAGGATAGGAGATACTGTTGATGGTTGAGATTCTATTGTTGTTAGGTTTTTCATACTTTTAGGGAATGAACTGTCCAGTAACCTTTTTCGGCTAGGCTTCTACCTTGGTAGAAATTTCAACACTCGCTTCTCAAAGACTCGAAAGTGTGGATAATACTGACCTCCCATAGTTGTTCGGATATGGAGCAGGAAATTATTTTTTATGATGTTGACTTGTTCTTTTTAGGAGGGCCAGTTGGTCATAGTAGCAACTTTCTCTCTCCATCTTGCTATGAAGCTACTGATTGTTTCTCCCGGATTCTACTTGAGAATCTCGAGATCACGACGTGTAACCTCTAGTTCTTCATTGTACTTGTACTGTGACATGAATTTTTTGGCAACATCGTCCAAACTGCGGATTCTGGATTCTTCGACAAATAGTAACCATCGGAGGGCACTATCCTTCAAATTCTGTTGAAACATCTGGGTTATTATCTCTTCATAGGTGCTAAGAAGGGTCATGGATAGATGATAACTACGAAGGTGAACAATTGGGGGCCCGCTGCCCTTGAACTTATCGATGGCTTCCATCTTGAACTTTTTTGGCAATCTTGCTTTGGGGTAGGGAGACATGTTGGCGTAGTCCATGTAATTCCTGGATATCCTGACCTAGTCAAATTTTTTGGACAGTAGTTTGAGTTCTTCTTTGACCTTGTTTAGTTCTTTCTCCTTAGGATCAATGTGTGCTGACAAGTTAGCTCTGGCTGGGCAAGGTTTGGCATAGGAAGATGAGGTGGTAATGTACCATTGGCGGGTGGGCACGCGGGGCATGATGATATTTTCTTGGGACCCAGACAAGCTCGTGAGTGTGTGGACCTATGGCACGAGGAAAGAGGACCTTAGATTCTTCGGGGATCTGGACCTAATTTCACTACATCTCATAGACCTTGGTCCGAGGTGGTCAGTCTTGGCACTAAGTTGGACTAGGATTGCCATCAGGTGAGGCTACACATTCGGTGCTTGGTCGACATTTTCCATGAGGAACTAGTGAAGGTGAAATCTGGAATCAGATGAAGTAGAAAAGGAACTGGTGGATCTTCGAGGCGATTTGACGAAAGATCGAAGACAGTAGGGAGCCAGGCTAAGAATAGGGTATACGATCGACCTCAGAAGGAAAATGATTCAAATTTATTTTTGAAAGGGGGAAGAAAGTATTTTTTTTGGTTCTTTTGAAAAAGAAGAAAAATATTTTTGACATTTTTGATAAAAATGAGGAAAATTCTTTTTTGAAATTTTGATAAAAATGAGGGAAAATGTTTTTGGTATTCCATTTTTTTAGAAAGAGGAGGAAAAACGAGATAAAAGTCTCAGCATGATTATTATTATTTTTTTCACTCGTATTATTTTGACCTAAATGCAAAAGAAATGCCGAACAGGACCCGAGCCTGGGAAAATTGGGTTTGAAAAATAGGTAATATAGGGTTTGACTTGTTTCCAGGCTCATGAACAGGTTCCCATTTTGAAAAATAATAAAATAGAGGGAAAATTTAGGCGGCATGCTAACCTAGCATTTCGGGAGAGTTTCGTGTAGCAGCCATCAAACTAAATATGAGTGCCCTAGGTTTTACGCCTATACCAGATTTATGTAGTTGTTGCGCTAGTGGAAGGGTTCCCCCCTTTGAAATGACTTCCCCTATATACTTCTTGCTTTTGAGGTCAATCGATACGTGTGGAGAAGACATTTTATATACCTGAGTGTACGTGAATTGCCTCACTATATACCTTATGGCGACAGTTTGTGTGAGAGATAATTTAATATACTCGACATACATAAATGAATTCCCTTCAATATACCTCTCGTTATGAGTTCAGTTAATCGGTACGATGCGGGGGTGACCATTTGATACACATCAAAGGTACTAGGACAATGGAAGGTGAGAGTCGTATTGCTTAGGCAAACTGTGACCTATAGGACTAGGACCCATCACAAAGTGACCCGCCAGTATGGGATAAAATTTTGGTCAATAACCATCCTCGTGGTGATGTAGTATGCAAAATGCATGATTTTTTATTAATATATTATGGACAAAGTCTTTTGTTTGGCCTCATGAGTAAAAGAAGCACTACAAGTATCACGAAAAGGAAATCAAGTATGTGAGTAAGTGATATGTGAATATCTACAAGTGAGTGTGTGGTAGTGAGCCTAACCATGGATCAATTACAAGTGGCATGTGATATGTGCAAGTGTGATAAGTGGAGGTGTGTGCTAGTGAGCCTAAGCATGGATATTCTAAGTGGTGTGTGAAGCATGTGGGTACAAGTGATCCTATAAACAAGTGTAAGTAGTGTGATGTGAAGTGAATGAGAAGTTCTATAAACATGAGGTAGATATAGAACAAGTAATAGAGGAAAAAATGAACATATAATTAGGTGCATATGAACACATGCGGAAAATGATAACACCCATGTAAGAATAGAGTCTGGACCTCTTATGACAAATAAAATCCCCAGGAGAGTTGCCATTGTGGCCATCCCGATTGGTGCGAGCGCGCGGGGTCTTGCGCCCTTCCTCGGGGTTCTCCAATCTTCGTCAATTGGGGTGATGTGTAGAGATATAGTCTACAACCTATTTTGCACAAAACATGCAAAAGAAATGTTTCCCCTTGAGAGAACGACATCAAAGACATACTGATGCTTGCGAAACCAATTAGTTCAAAGATTTGAGGGGTAAGTTACGAAATAGAAAGGTGTTAGGAACCCATCCCGTCCTTTCGGTCACTCGTGGGATGCGTTATTCTTCTCCTTAATAATTCCGTAAAGTTTTGTATGTATATATAAATGGAGAGTGGAATTACTCGACTCGCGTCATGGACAAAGGCGGAGTGAGGTCATCCTTAGGAGTGTTTCCAAAATAGTAATTAAAAAATATAATGTGTACGTTTGTTGGGCCATCGATTGTTCATAGAAAGACAATGGTATAGTTTGGACAAAACACAAGAATGTATCACAAATATAATACATGGAAATATTATATGAACAAAAATAGAAAAGGAAGTCTCGAACCTCGAATTTTACTCGAGACGCCTACGTAGCCTAAAAAGACATTAAAGACCACGTAGTTCACATGCAATATGGGGGTGGGATTTATCCCATAAATCCAATCGAAAACTTTATTATACGTGTGCATGTACAAAAAGGATGTTTTAGTGTGAGAAAATGTAGTGAGAAATCCCCATTTGGAATTTACAAGCAGACCCTCTTTTTCTTATTTTTAGGTTTTTTAATAGAAAATATAACATCTGAAATGGTACTAATGAAAAAGTTGGATATTAATATGTGTGATCTAATAAAAATGAAATTCTAAAGTAAAAATTAAATAACTATTGCAAAAATAAGAGAATTTAACGAGAGAGTGAAAGGTTTCGACCTTCTTCGAAAGATTTAAGGTTGATCTTTATTGTTGAAGGGTTGCTCTTGCAAGTGTATCAAGGTGATAGGATAAGAGGGAGTGTAATTATCTAAATTGGGTAAGGAAATGATGGAAATGGAATGTGGGGGATAGGTTTCGATATGGAAACCGTATTGACTTCAAGAGAATGTTGGTGAGAGGGATGTTTCTGAGGTGCTTTTCAAAATGAGCTCATGATCTCCTTATATAGGGTAAAGGGGGTACCAATTGGCATTGTCCTTTTCCTGCCTATCAGCATTCAAACCTAGACACACTGTTGATAGGCAGGGAAAAAGGTTTGCCATTCGGCAGTCTCATGGAGATTTTTCAAAAAAATGGTCTTAAAACGCAATTTGTATAATGACCTTACTTTTATATGCCAATATATAATTATTTTTACAATTGCATCTTACATATTATCTAATAATGCTATATTATTACATATGTGATATTCTGGATTCCTAATATGACAAAGCCCATTTTTAAATTTTAAGAATCAACTCTAAAATGGGTCAAATTTAAGTTTTATGGAACATACTAAGCTAAATGATAAGTTTTGAGGTAGAAAATGTAATTTTATGAAACTTTTGCGATTTAGTCGTAATAAAAAAAATCAGAGACCAAAATGAAAAATAAAAAAAGGACCTTTTGCATACAAGGCGATTGAAAGTCTAGCAAAGATTGTGGAGCATCAGTGAATAATGGAGTTCCATGGAATCTTGAACTAAGTAGTTGTACTATTGAACAGTTCAAGAAGTTGAATCCTCCTTCTTTTAAAGGTACTCCTAACCCCACTGAAGAAGAAAGTTGCGTGATGAAGATAGAAAAGATGTTGGATGTTCTTAAGTGTACCGATGAACAAAGGGATTCAATTGTAACGTATATGTTAGAAGGTGAAGCCGAGCATTGGTGGAGAATGACTAAGAGAATAAACGAGGATAGGAATACTTATATAGGTTGGAATGACTTCTTGGTGATCTTTTATGAGAAATATTTTCCTGAAACGGTGAAAGATGAAATGGCAGTTGAGTTTATGAGTTTAGTGCAGGGGAATATGATGATTAGTCAATACAAGGCAAAGTTTACTGAGTTATCCTATTTTGCAACTTATGTTGTGGTAACAGATGTTTTAAAAGCCAAAAAGTATGAACGTGGGTTAAGGTTGAGTATTCATAGTCGAATTTCCATCCTAAAGTTGACATCATATAGTGACATTGTGGCTAGGGCTATGATAGCTGAAAGGGATGGCGAGGAGTACAATCGAATTAGAGATGGTAAGAGGAAGTTTGGGGAATAAATAAGGAAGAACCCAAATAATAGAAATAATTTTAGGAGTATATCATATGTTGGGGGAGCTAGTGATAAAAAACATTTTAATAACAAGATATGTCAGTGAGGTAGGAAAATGCATGGAGGACGACCTTATTATAAGGATACGGGAGCTTATTTTAGATGTGGAAAGAAGGGGCATCAGATAAAAGACTTCCCAATCCCAACAAGGGTTCTGATACAGCCTTTAGGTGAAAAGAAGGATCAAGGTAGACATGGTAGAGTCTTTTCATTTTCCAATACCCAAGCTTCTAACACAGTAGTGTCAGGTACACGTTCTATATGTGTCCAACCTTTTCAAGTTTTAATAGACCCTGGTTCTACCCATTCATTTGTCTCTGTACATTTTGTTAATCGCTTTCTTAATATGCCTAAACCTTTGAATTATAGCATACATGTTTTTACTCATTAGGGTGAGTTATTGACCAAAACATTAGTATTTAAGTCTTGCCCTATAAATGTTAGTAGTTATAAACTATTCACCGATTTGATAGTTTTAGACAAAAGAGATTTTAAAGTCATTTTGGGTATGCATTGGTTAGCACCGTATCATGCTAAGTTAGATTGCTTTGAGAAGAGAGTTACTTTCCAAATTTCTAACCAACTAGAATTCAGTTTTGGAGGAACTGGCATCCTATCTCCCATGCGTATTATCTTTACGATGCAAGCTTGTAGTTTTCTTAAGAAGGGATGTCAAGGATTCCTTGCAAGTGTTATTGATTTGTAAACAAAAGAGACTAGTTTATAAGATATTCCTATAGACAAACATTTTCAAGATGTTTTTCCATGTGATTTACTCAATCTACCTCCTAGCAGATATAGAGTTTTCGATTGACCTTATTCCTAGAACTATGCCAATATCAAAACCACCTTATCGCATGGCACCTTTAGAAGTAATGTAATTAAAAGTTCTATTACAAGATTTGTTAGACAAGGGTTTTATTAGACCAAGTGAATCTCCTTAGGGTGCTCCGGTGTTATTTGTTAAAAAGAAGGATGGGACGATGAGGTTATGTATAGATTATCGTGAACTAAGTAAGGTGACCATTAAGAATAAATACCCATTACCTCTTATAGATGATTTTTTTGACCAACTTCAAAGTGCGCAAGTATTTTCAAAGATTGACCTTAGGTCGGTCTATCACCAATTGAAGATTAAAGAAAATGATATTTTGAAATCAATTTTGCGTACTAGATATGGTCACTATGAATTTCTTGTGATGCCATTTGGACTAACTAATAAACCAACTTCTTTTATGTATATGATGAATAGAGTGTTTAGGAAATATTTAGTTAGTGTGTGGCTGTATTCATTGATGACATCCTTATGTATTCCAAACTATTGAAGAACATGAAAAGCATTTAGAGACAGTGTTACAAATCCTTAGGTGGAGAAATTATATGAGAAATTAAAGAAGTGTGAGTTTTTTTCCCTAGAGTCTCTTTTCTAGGACATGTCATTTCCATGGAAGGAGTGTCGATTGACCCTCAAAAGATCGAGGCTATACTAGATTGGCCTAGACCAACTAATGTGACGAATATTCGTAGTTTTCTTAGATTATAAGGTTATTATCGAAGATTCATTGCAGGATTTTCTAGTATTGACAAACCTCTATCAAGATAACACAAAATAAGGTGAAATATGAATGGTTTGAGGAAGTTGAGTTGAGAATAGTTTTTGAGAACTTATGAATTTATTAGTAGATGCCCTAATTTTGACTATTCCTTCTAGGATATGGGGATTTATGATTTATAGTGATTCTTCTAAATATTGTTTAGGATGTGTGCTAATGCAAAATGGAAAAGTAGTAACTTATACATCGAGACAGTTAAAATCACATGAGCAGAATATTCCAACCCATGACCTAGAAGTAACAACTGTAATTTTTTCTCTTAAGATTTGGAGACATTATTTATATAGTGAGACTTATGAGATTTATACTGATCATAAGAGTTTAAAATATATCTTTACCTAAAAAGAATTGAACAAGATACAAAGGAGGTGGTTAGAATTGATGAAGGATTATTATTTAAATATTCATTATCACCTAGGGAAAGATAATATATTAGATGATGCTTTAAATGGGAAGTCTACAATAAATTTAGCACGTGTCATTACAAACAAAGAACCGTTGTTAAGATATTTGAGGAGTATGGAAATAGATGTATGTATTTATAGAAAAGAAGGAATAATCGCAAACTTACAGGTGCAATCCATTGTAACAACCCGCGTAATTTTTGGGGTATTGTCGAAATAAAGAGGAAAAATAAATTTTGAGACAAAATTATTTTTATTCCTCAAATATGTTGGTTATTATTTTTAAAGGCGATAATTCCAAATGGTTTCGAAATCGGAATTAAAATGGAGTTTTAATTGAATTTTTATTATATAGAAGAGTACTTAAAATATAAAACTCTCTTAGAGTCCTCAAAAAATAAAACTCTATAAACAAAATATTTAAAAATATTGAATAGTCCGATCGAGCACAAATTTTTTGACAGCTTCCTCTCGTCTTTAGCTAATTCTCTGTAAAATTTCATCCAATTCGAACGGTCCGATCGTCTGGAATAATTTTTTTAGTGTTTGTATCTGATTATAACTCTTTTCTTAATCAAACTCTTAATCCTTTATATATCAACAAATTCGTGGATGGACTTTTCAAATCACTTTTTCTCAAAATTTTCAACCAGAAGACCTCTCCAAAATTACTACCTTTCATATACGAACCATAGCCCTAAACTTATTCAAGATTTCAACCTTAGATTAGAAGGCTTATTTGGTGTTTTCTCGAGTTTGGGCTAGAACGAGATTTGATTATTTTCGCGAGTGGAGCGTGATGGTGTGATTAGATTTTGAGGCTAAAATTATGTGATGATTTTGAGGTATGGGGTTTTACACAATATGCTCCTTAATCTCGCGAGTATTATTCTCGTTGTTTTCTTGCGATTATTGACTGATATTTGTATTAATAAATTCATTTGGAAATCTGAAAATATTTGTTGGAATCTAATTCCGATTCGTGTGGTATTGTATTTTGTGTTGAGCATGTTGTCATGAGATTTTGATATGGCACTGAGGTTGGGCACCCGCCAATATTCCTTTTTTCGGATATGCTTAAAAATGCAGAGACGCGGTACGGTGGTGAGGCCTGGTGACCCGGTTAATGTGTTGTTGAGAAATTATATTGATATAATTGCTATTGAGATTCTCTTTTGATTTGAATATTCGTATTGTTATGTTTTATTCACCGCTAATATTTGTTGAGCATCTTTCCTGTCGTATTGTGTACTTCCCCATATTTTCTTTTAGTGGCAGTTCAACGCGGATTTTGTGCACTTTGGATTTGATTTGGAGAATGGATTTTAGCATGGATTATTTTGGAAAGATTATTCGAGAATACAAGTTGTGAAGATTGTATTTATTTTGATGTATAGAGCCTTTGGAGATTTATTTATTTTCGAGATAGTTAGATTGTTGTAATTATTTCGAGAGAATTGTTGTATTTAATTTGAAGATATTTGAGATTAGTGGGTTATTTTCTATTATGGGATTTAGATGCTCTATACCTTGTTATTTGTGGATTTGAATTAGTTTTATCGATGAGTAGCGCTCCGTTTGCTCTCCCCGGGCGGGCGGGGTGTTACATCCATGTTGATGGAAAGGATCAAAATTGCACAAGTAGATGAACCACAACTGAAGAATATTAGTAAAGAAGTCATTGAAGGGAAAAGAATCTAATTTTCTATATGAGATGATATATTGAGATTTGGAAATAGAATGTGTGTGCTATGTAATGCCCAACTAAAGAGGAAAATTTTATAAGAAAGTCATTACTCGAGATTCACATGTCATCCGAGATATACAAAGTTGTATAGGGATCTTCGAGAAGTATTTTGGTGGAATAACATGAAGAGGGAGATAGCCAAATTTGTATCTCAGTGTTTGGTTTGTCAACTAGTAAAAGTTGTACATCAGAAACGATCAGGACACAACCTCTACCTATCCCTGAATGGGAATGGGAACATATTACTATGGATTTTGTAATAGGTTTACCAAGGAGTTCATATGGTAATGATTATATTTGGGCATTTATTGATAGGTTAACTAAATCTGCTCATTTTCTAGCCATTAATATTAGCTATTGTTTAGAAAAGTTAGCTAAATTGTACGTGCGGGAAATTATTAGGCTTCATGGAATCCCATTTTCAATTATTTATGATCATGACACTAGATTCAAGTCTCTCTTCTGGAAAAGTCTACAAGTACCCATGGGAATAAAATTGAATTTCAGTACCTCTTTTCATACTCAAACAGATGGAAAATATGAGATAACCATCCAAACCTTAAAGGATATGCTTAGGGCATGTTTACTTGATTTGAAGGGGAATTATGATGATCATTTACCATTAGTGGAATTTTCATATAATAATAGTTATCAAGCAAGTATTTAAATGGCTCCGTATGAGGCACTCTATGGTAGAAGGTGTCATTCCCCTACATGTTGGGTAGAAGTCGAAGAAAGAAAATTGTTGGGACCAGAATTGATTCAAATCACAACAGAGAAGGTAAAATTGATACAAGGTCGACTTTCAATCGTTCAAAGCCGTTAAAAGAGTTATGTCGATAATATAGTTAGAATTCCAAAGAGGAGAGTATGTGTTCTTGCGAGTATCACCAACAAAGGGAGTAATTCGATTTGGGAAGAAAGGGAAGTTGAATCCAAGATACATAGGACCTTTTGAAATCCTTGAAAGGATAGGTGCTATTGCATATAGAATAGCCTCAACCCCTTGACTCTCTAATGTGCATAATGTGTTTCACGTGTCCATCTGAAGAAATATGTCCCAAATCCGACACATATCTTACGTCATTAATCCCTTCAGATAAAAGAAGATTTAACATATATTGAGCATACAATAGAAATTTTGGAGCATAAAGATCAAATATTATAAACTAATGTAATTCCACTACTCAAAGTATTATGGCGTAATCATTCTGTTGAAGAATCAACATGGGAGCGAGAAGATGAAATAAAGGAGAGATATTCATATCTATTTGAAAATTAATGTAAGTCAAGTTTGGAGACCAAACTTTTTATAGGGGGGGTAGGATGTAATGACTCCACTTTTATATGTCAATATATATTTGTTTTTACAATTGCGTCTTACTTATTAGCTAATAATGTCATATTATTGCATAAGTGATATTCTGGATTCCTAATATGACAAAGCCCATTTTTTAAAATTTGAAGAATCAATTGTAAAATGGGTCATATTGAAGTTTTATGGCACATCCTAAGCTAAATGATAAGTTTTGGGGAGAAAATAAAATTTTATGAAACGTTAGGGACTTAGTTGTAATAAAAAAAAGTTTCACTGACCAAAATGAAAAATAAAAAAGGACCTTTTTGTAAAGAAAATATTTTTAGGTACCTTTAAGAAATATTAAAAATATGCAGTGTGAAATTACTAAAATACCCTTTATGTGTAAAATGACCCATATACCCTTAATAATTTTCTACCGCGTGCTTGACACCTCGTGTTGTATTTTGCCACCACCCCTTACAGGTGTCATCCATATAAATAAAGATGAAACACATGTCGTCCATTTAAAAGAAGCTAAAACACGTGTCGTTATTTAGTGAATAAAGACTGCAAGACATCTTCGTTATGCGACACGTCAACGATGACTCACCAAAATGAAAGCTTACTCACCCAGACAAGTGTCAACACCCAAATATCTTTGAAAGACTATAAATAGAGCCCTTAGGATCCTTCATTACAAAAAATTACTCCAAAAGATAACAAAAAAATAGTGAGAGAAAGTGTGGGAGAATTTAAGAAGAAGTTTCGTCTTAGTGATCCAAGACTAGATATATATAACTTTGTACTTCTATTTTAGGTTAGTATTCTATGACATTCCTTGCATATTTTAATTATATGATATTATGCAAACTATATAATTTTTTTGAAATGATTATATTCTCAAAATACATTTGATACCGATGATTCCGTCCTTTGATATATGTGTATATCTCTCGATATATACATCTTATTTGAATTCTCCAATTATTTATTCGGCGTATGGAAACTCTCTTACTATATGTTGACCTTGACTATCCAGTGGAAATATTTGGGTGGTACATTCCCAACTGGTTTATCGCTGGTGTGCCCTAAATAAGTCTTTGTTCCAGAGATCATGATTTTCTGTCTGTGTTGTTACTAGGTGGAAGCATTTGGTAACACTATCTATTTATGTGGGTATTATAGCATACATGGCTGCTAAAAACTGAATCATTAATATATTGCTCAATTGTTTTACTTTTCTTGTTCTGCAGTTTTTATTTTAAAAATATATATTGTTAGTTACGTTATATATATTACTGCGAATTCCTGTCCATATATGTTTACGCCTTCTATTTTAAATTTAATAGGTATCAATTTTCTAAAAAACCATGGAATGTCTGGAGATTGAACCTTATTCGGCTTTTAGATGATGTTGTATAAATAATCATTTTTCAGGAAATTTTTAAGCTCACGGATGGAACGAAAAAGGATTGTGTTGAAGATTTAGCTTTTAGAGCTCTTTTTGTTATTTTTGGTAAAATGTTCGTTTGATCATTTAGAGCATCTTTGGCTCTCTTGTAATGGGTTTTAAATTTTATCTTAAGTTGTAACTCGTTACTTTTAATATAAATGAAGTTTCCTATAGAAAGCTCTGGTGATGTAATTCCTTCATTTTCAATATTTTAGGATTCATAACCATGTGATTGTATTTTCGTTGCATACATTATAAGAAATATTTAAAAATAAGAATATTTGTTGTCTTGGTGCATGTCAAGACACTCGTTACCTACTAATTTTGGGTCACGGTTGTGAAAATCCGTAAGTCTGAATCATTCGCGTGACGTACCATTGGAAAGGGTATTCATAGCCCTTTACAAATCCATTTGGTCTCTCCCGAGTTGAGGAATTGATTGTGGTCAAATAAGGCTCGGAAGCACCCGACAATCTTTTGGATAAGGGGAAAACATATCATTCGTCTTAACCCTAAGGACGATTCGATCACGGAATGGACCGTTAGAAAGGTTATGCAAGGCTATTCGATGTTCCAAATATATTCTCTCAGTTCAGAGAGTTGAACTTGGTCAAGTGGGATCCAGAAGTGCTCGGTGACCTTTCAAAGTAAAATCAAATTGTTCTTCCGTACCTTAAGGATGATTCGTGCATGGGGAGGATAGTTGGAAATGTTATTAAGATCCCTTCAAAGATTTATTCAATATAATTTTAGATGAGTAGTTGGCAGGTGTTAAATGGAGCCCGGGAGCGCCTGGTGACCTCCGGATCAGTTTTAAGAGGACAATGGTTTGTTTGTCTGAACTGTAAGGCTGATTTATGCATGGGACAGACCGTTAGAAATGGGATTCAGGGACCTTCAAAAATTCATTGATCTTCTGCTCAGGCGAGGAAGTTTACTTGGGTCAAAATAGGACCCGGGAGCGCCCGATGTCCTCCAAATTTGTTTTCGATAGTAAAACGGATCGTTCCTCCGAACTGTAAGTCCGATTCGAGCATGAGGTGGAGCATTGGAAAGGGTATTCATATCCCTTCAAATATTCATTGAGCTTCTTCTCAAGTGAGAGAGTTGACTGGTAGTCGAACGGGGCTCAGGAGCACCTAGTGGACTCTAGATCGATACTCGGAGTATAACTTGTGTTTAGGTGAATGGGGAAGTGCTAGGGACTTAAAGAGAGTCTGACGAGGGGTCCTACAATGTGGTATCTACAATTATCGCGTTCATTAATTTAAATAATTAATATACTACATTGGATGACCGTTATTCTCAATTTCTACATGTTTTCCTAGTTTATTTGAACTTTTATAGGTATTGTCGACATAGAGTGTGAAGTTGGACGCACTTCGAAAAAGTTCCATCGTATGATGAAAATTCAATGGCAATTTCATTATATAAAAATCCATGTTTTGAGTGATATAAAAGTTCCAAAATTTTGCATGGCCTCCAACCATGCATTAATTCGATCCTGAATGAAGAATGTTTTGCCATTTCAAGAAAATTTTAACATATTCTTCAACTTTAAGGGCAATTTTGTAATTTCAGACATCATAATTTGGAGGGTTTTAAAATGCCAACGTGTATAAAATTAAATTATCTTTGCGAGGCTTTTTCCCATGCATCATTTGAAGTCCATATGGATCATTCTCACACCGAAGTGTAAAAATAGACTTATATTCGATGAAGAAATCAACCTTTAATACGTCTTAGGGCCAACCCGGTCCTTCCTTGATTCGGTCTGATCCGGATACTCTCCATAGAAGTAAAACTCTATTTTTTATTTTTTTTCGCTTTAGTATATATGAAATCTTCCTTCTTTATTTTGGATTTCTTTTTTAGGTTAGTTAGATTAGGTTTTGGAGCTCAAGATAATTTTTTTTTTTTTTTTTTTGGGGTGGGGTGGGGGGGTGGGGTGGGGGGGGGGGGGGGTTATCTTCCTCTATCTCCTAGATTTCATGTTTGTTAGTTAATGGGTATTATATACCTTCCTCCATTATTAATGCTTTGTATCTTGATTTTATATGATTGTAAACTTAGTTTCCATTTTAACCAAAGATAATTTGTTTGTTTTATTTCTCTACCACTTATTGTCATTGTCTTTTAATATGATTTGTAGCAAATTAATCTAGGTTTAGATTCATAAAACCGCCATGGATGCTTCAACTTCAAATCTAAGGTTTGATTTTGATTCCATTTAATTGAAACTTGTGGGTAAATATTAAAGTATCTTATAATTTTAACTTCGCTCTCCATCCAATGGTTGTCTTTAAGGTAGTACTACAACATCAACCCATTTGTCACCATAACAACTTGAAAGTTTAATCTTTCATCGTTAGTTTTCCATTCTTCACATTTGATGTTTGATCTCAAATGGGTATAATTAATTAAATGTGAATTGAACCATATACATTTATTCATTTTGTTAGTCCAAGGCTAGGAAAATGACTCTCAATCTATAATTTACTATTTGTTTTGTATAATTATTTATCAAGTCTTAAATTTAGTTTAAGTATCAAAACCCTAAGACACTTCTTATATTTTATTTTCCCATTTAAATTAATAAATAAATTTAATTGTAAGCCACCTTATATATGTATTCGATTCCTACTTGACACTATACTCTATAGTGTAGTGGATTATGGTTTTTCAAGGCAGTAATCGCCCAATGACAAAGTCTTTCACAATGACAAAAATATAATAAAAGTCGATGGTTCCTTTGATAAACCCATATACAGACAATTTGAGTGTGACTATTTTATCTTTTATTTTCTTTTTATAAACCCATAATTGATACTCTTTTTAGTGGTTGTGATATTTATATCTTAGACTTTACACGCATGCACATTTTGCAAAATCTAGTTATATGGTTTGAGTTGTTATAGAAATCATCTTTGAAAATGTGTAAAGATTTTAAACTTTAGAGTATTGTCAATTAAAATGTTGGGCATGTTGAAAATTTAACCTTGTTGCCCAAACGTGAACATGAGGCCAATTTACAACCGTGCGCATGGTTTTAATGAACACATATATATTGACGCATGGTTCAGTACTGGACAATGAGATTTGTACTGCGCGCGGGAATAAAATGCAACAACATGTACACGAAGACCCAATTGCCTAAGCAATCTATAAATAGATAGTTTTGCTCTAAACATCATAGTCTTGAAAATTATGACTAATCCTCATTTTGATAGGTTTTTTAATATACTCTCTGCAATCACTCATTGATCTTGGAAACTGATAGAATGTCTTGATCTATACTTGAAAACTAGGTTACTAGTATTTTGTAATTGGTCAAAAGTAATTAAATTTCATTTTATTAACCCCCATTGAGGACCTATTAGAGGGGTGTTTGCACACACATTTCCAACCACAATTTCAGTTTGTAGTTCAAGGACACGATAAAAAAGTTTGTAGACTTAAAAATAATTTTATGGATTAAACAAACTCCTAAATAGTGGCATGAAAAATTTGATCAAGTACTAATATAAAATGTCTTTAGCATTAATGAAGTGAATTAAATGAATCTATAGCAAGTTCAGTAATCAATCTTGTTTGATAATTTATTTATAGGTGGATGATATGCTTATTTTTATATTGATATAAGAATAGTTAAATAAATAAAATAATTTCTTATAAATCAATTGTATATGAAAGATTTAGGTGCTATAGATCATATGTTTGGAATTAATGTTTTAAAAAAATACATATAAAGGAATTATTTTAACCCTGTCTCATTACGTAAATAATCTGCTTAGAAAATTTTGGCGATATGAATATATTCTTGCTAAGACACCTTATGACCCTAGTTGCAACTCGAAAAACATTCTTGTCATGGTGTATCCTTATTATATTAATATTTTAGAGTTATTGGTAGTTTAATGTACCTTAGGAACTACCCTAGAGATGGTATTACATATGTGGTTTATAAACTTGGTACATATACAAGTAATCATACTAATGAGCATTGTGATGCATTTTATTAGAGTTTTGAGATATTTGAAATAGACCATACTTTTTTGGATTCATTATCATAGATATCCATGCTTTATTGAAAGATTTTATGATGCTAATTGAATTTTTAAAGTAATAAATGTAAGTTTACTAGTGGACATTTTTCACTTTTGTATGAGGGGCGTTTTTCACTTTTGTATGAGATGAAATATCTTGAAAATCAACCAAAAAATCATGCATAGTGAAAGAGACTATGGAAATATAGTTCATAAGATTGGATAAAGCAAGTGATGATGTTGAATGATTAAGACATTTATTATTGGTTGTTCCACTATTGCCTCAACCAGTTCCAACATTCTTTATACAATGTGACAGTCAAACAACGATTTCAAGAGCACAAAATAACGCCTACAACGAAAAGTCTATATACACAACAAGAATACACAGCACTATATGTTATTGAAAAAAAAAAGTTCAAGTCAAACGACACCTTAAACTATTCATTACTTCTTATAGTGTACCAAATGGTGTTTTATGTTTGTTTTTGTTTATTCATTCACATGGGGGATTGATATATATATATATATATATATATATATATATATATATATATATATATATTTGTGTGCTTGTTTCAAATGAAATGATAGATCTGGGACAAGTGACCTAGTGCTAACTTTTCGGGGGTTTACTCATGATATTAGGAGTTCAAACGCCATTGAGATAACCATACATTAAAGGTCTTTAATATGACCTTGGGCTCCTGTTAAATTGCCATATTTATTTATTTATTAATTAATCTTATGTTTTTACTTAAATATTTAAAATATGTTTTTTTGTATTTTTGAATGACTCTTTTAGTTTGTCTTTAACTCATATCAGTGAAGATGACTATGGGTCACTGTGCATGTTTTTCCCCAACATTTTGTTTTAATATCAAAATCTATAAAAAACAAAATATATCCATGAGGCATTGAGAAAATTATTTTTTGACGTTAGGTGTGTTTCACAAGAAATGAGCTTCGTTTTTTAAGCTTCTCGTTAACCCGCAAGAGTTCGCCTGCCGTTAGCCCTTTATGTTTACACAAGCCTCGGCGATGAGTTTTTTAAACTTTATTTGGATAGTTTTTTCTTCGTATAGCAGTAAGTGTTGTACTTTATGTTATGGGTCCGTTAGGACACAATTCATTAATGTTATTAAGGGGAGATTTGGGGGATTTGTTTGGTACCCATATCACTACTTTTTGCTATGAGAAATGCTTTGTGTCCCAAACAACTCCCCCAAATTCTTCCTCAAATAGAATTAAGTGTTACACTTTATGCTATGAGTCCCGTCAGGGCACAATTCATTAATGCTATTTGGGGGAGATTTGGAGAATTTATTTGGTACCCATAAAACAACTCTTTTGCTGTACATTTTTCAACAACATATACGTCTTTCCACAATTGTTAATTGCATTTTCAAAATTGTTGCAGGGCCTAGGCCCCTCCTTGTATCCGCCATTGGCCCTTATCTTGTGGTTAGGCAAACTTGATGGCCCTACACAAGTCTTTCAAGAATACGAGTTTAAGAAATAAATATAATAGTAATATTGCGGGAATAAAGTCTTTTCATAATAACAAAATCTTTTTTGGAATTATTGAATACAAAGTAGTAGAGAGAGAGAGACTTGATAGCTTGAAAGCATGGTGGGTGGATGCAGACAACAATTGTAGGATTCCATTTCGAGAGGTAGACTTATAATTGATGGTTCACGAGCGTACTGCAGAATCCAGTTGTAGATTTGTCAATTCTAATTAGCACAATCACGGGTGAGGTTGTGATTACCCTGAAATTAAGGGACGAAAAACTAATTGGCATTTATCAATTGACACTGGAGAAACGCATAAAATGCCACCATGATGCTCGGAAAGCATGTAATATTTTCTCCCTTACAAGGCCAGCTCAATGCATGTGACGCTTTGTGCTCCCTCCCTTGGCTCTATCTCCGCATGATTGAGATATAATATCTACTTTGTATGTCATATGACAATTATTATAATGCACTTCTCTCAAATATGTACGTAAAAAGAGATTGCTGCTCACTTTTCTTATTGATGAAGGAGAGATGGTAGTTGTCTGAGATAAAGAATGAGCCTGTAGTGGGTGGGTCACCATAGTTTCGTTGTTTTGTTTGTTTTCTGTTTGTTTTTCGTGTAGCTTCCGACTATATCTCTACCATATATCAGATTGTATAATTGTCTTGACCAACCAAATTGAAGGTAAATATCTCTTATACAGAAGATCACGAAATTGTATTTAAGTGAGAAGCTACAAACGGTGTTTTTATTTACTAACTAGTACGTATCACGCGGGAGGATTACCAACTTTTATGTTTAATGTATGATATTATTTTTTTACACAAAAATTACACATTTTGGCTCGATAAAATAGTACAAACTTAAGAGGAAAAAAAACAGGACAACTATTATGATAATGGTATGTAGATAAGGTGTTCTTTATGGGCATCACCATTTGTTTGGAAAATTATAAAATGCAATGTATTTACAGAAAAATATAAATCATAAGTAAATTTAAAAGTCAATAAATTATTTATTTCGGATTACTTATACGCCATATATAATTGTTAAAATCACAGGTGCAAAATGGAGGCAAAATAAGAGCTCACAATAGCCCAAACAACTTCCCAATTTCTTTCCCTAACAACCAATTATACCAAATTAAATCACACTAAAATATAATTAAAAAATGACCAAGTGTCGGCCAAATTAAACGACAAAGTAACACAACTTACTTTTGCATGGTTCATTTTCAATACAATGCAATGGAGTGAAATAATTAAGAAATATCAATTTGCCACATACGTTAAATTCTTGCAAGGTGCAAATTCGAGAAGAATGAATGAGAAGAACCATTCCAAGGAATTCACATTGTTAAATTTTGAACCTTTGATCCATGAATGCAAGAAATGAAAAAAAATCTTAGCAAAATATTCCTCAAAAATAAAGCAATCACCCTTTTAATAAATAGATTTTCTACATACAAAAATCGAAGCCATACAATACGTCTTCATTAGAAAATCTATGTAAAAACTTGATTTTTTTTATAATGAACCATATGTTCGTTCTATGATAGTAATCTCGGGTTTCACTTAATGCTTGGTTTAAAATAATCTTAAAAATTAAGTTTTAGTCAATAATAGTGAAATTAGCACAATAATAGTGGTATTAGGACACTATTGGATGTCACTATCGTAGACTAAATAAAAATAGACTAAACATCAATTAATATAGGAGTCTGATTGGTTTTGGCTGAATCTAATTTACAAGCGGGGATTATGGGAGTATTGTTCAAAATAAAAAGAAAGAAACAGAAATGGAATGCCAAATCTTGCAAGCTGCAATTCTCTCATTTGATGAGTAAATTAAAAGAAACCTTAGAAAAAACCTCAAAGAATATTAAAAACTTCAAACAGTTGGCTTAGTTAGAATAAGGAGGAAATGTTTAATATCTTCAAAGATACCATTTTCATTTCAATTCGAAGACTCTTTTGCCAACACATTAAGAGTAGGAATAATATTTAGAACTATTTGATGAAAAAAAAGAAATTTAGAGATACCTCTTCACTTTAGATGTTCATTATTAGATTACTTCTGCATGAAACATATAATGCATCTATAGAAGCGGTTTAATGCACATGGTGGGTTGGATGTTAACTTTAATTAAAGAACGTGTACAGAGACTCTAAACACAAAATTATTTAAGGGTTAAAGTAAAAAATCAAAAAAAGTAAGACAAATTTCATGTACACCAAATGCTGCAAGCCTCTTCTATGTTTTGATATACATAAAATCCAAAATATGGCCACGACCCAAAAACTACCACAAGGAGAGGTAAACCCACAATAAAATAGACAAGGGGACATAAATTTATTTTTTGTATTTGTTGATACAAACCCACCTCTCACCTCAACTCCCAAATAATACTTGATTACACAGACCTGTGCAAAATTATCTTTACTTATGTATCTTTACAAACTATATTAATAAAATTGTCAAAAGTATAAAGACAAAGAATCCCAACCACTTGGATATTTTATCAAAAAGATGATCACATACAGGGGAGATAAAGGGATTTGCATATATAGAATAATGAACACCAATCCGTGGAGATCAACTTTTATGCAAATATAAAAGAAAAAAGAGGAAGATAAGATTAGAAATTTGCGTCAAACTGAAAGGTTCAAAGGGGAATGCCCAATTGTGGTCTTCTTATTCTATGAATATTTTATGTTAAAGAGACACTTTTCATATTTTTAATTATAAATTGTCTTCTGTACATAATAAAAAGGTAAAAAATGAGAGAAGATCAGTTATAAAGATATAGAAGTTTAGGGAAATCTAAGAGTTATGAAGAGAAATGAAAGGACGGGTTTTTTTAGGGGAAAACACGAATAGATTATAAGAGTAGAATGAGTGACAAAATGGTCTTAATATAGTAGTTCCACGTGGACAACCTCAATGAACAAAAATATTAATTGATGTACCCCATTTATGCACGGGCGAGACGCAATAATGTAAATAGTTTAAAAATAACAAATGGGGAAAAATTTGATGAGTTTGAAAAAAATTAAAAATAATATGAAGCGTGTCTTTACAATTCCGTACATTGTTCTAATAAATAGATGATATGGTAACATAGTTTTAAGTCTTTTAAATAGAATAAACTTTAGGCCTCAAACATTGAATGCTAGACATTCTTTATTGCTTGAAAGTTTACATTCAATAGGATACAAATGTTATACAACATGAATATCTAAACTAAACAATATGTAATTTAAGGAATTCCTCAATGGGTTCTCTTGTATGTGATATGACCTATATCTACCCCATAGCTCAGAGACACCAACCTTGGCTAGGGAGACGACCGAGGTTAGAAGGTCCCCAGATTGGCGACCAACGGTCTCGTCCTAAACAAGGTCGGCCATGGACGACGTTACTAGTTGCCTCACAGCCAGACAATAGCTGAGGTCTTGATGATCCATGGAGATAGTAATCCATCAGGTCGGTCGGAGCCGACATCACGCCTACATCATACATCAACCTCGGCTGGGTTTAAGCCGAGGAAGCAGAGACTATACAAACGTCGTAATCAGCCTTGGGTGGGAATCAACCGACGTTCCTGCTACTCCACCATTACCTCGGCCCAGGCCGACATTACAACTCCACCTGCCTTACCTCGGCTCTCATACTGAGCCGAGATCATCGCGGATAACATCTGATTAGGCAGTTTCCAGACTTCACCAACCTCATACTATTCTAGGCCAAGGTTTGTATCACCCGAGGACAGCCGAGCTTTTACACGTTCGTGTATAATTTGGAACACGTGGACAAATCTGTTATAATCGAATTATTCCCTCCTCATGAGGGAATATTGAGGTCATCATTACTTAGTTAAGATCATCCAGGTGTCACTCTCATACTCGCTCGATACTCATTCACATGCTCATTGCATGCTTGGGGGGTACATTACACCCCCCAATCACTATATATAGAGTTCATCCTCTACCTTGTAAGGGGACCCGAAATTACAACCCTAGCTGAAAATCTGTCAAATTATATAGTAGGGAGAGAAAGCTTGAGAGATTGTATACATGGCCATTAGTGCTTTCATTCAGTGATATTACTCACACACACTCACAGTGGACGTAGGCCAGATTGGCTGAACCACTTACATTCAAGTGTTCATCATCTTCTACTCACCTCAATCTCTTATATTTAGTATACTCTTGTGCTGCCATTGTGATCACTATTTTGAGCTTACAAGCACCTTGACTGGTGGTTCTATTTCTAGCATCATCATTTTGGTGCTGTTTGTGGGAACGAGAAGCTGTCTCTTCCTATTTTTTCTGCATAACCTCACCAGAGACTCTGGTGGTGAACCAAGCCTCACCCCTTGCGTGGAGCTGTTTCACCATTGAAAGAGGTCCATTAAGGTACAAATCTCATTTACTCTACAAGATCTTTAGTGTTAACAAGGACACCCTTGCCATGAGGATAGGTATGATGATTTGGAGGCAGAAGATGCTCCAGAAGATTTTTGGGAGCCATATGAGGTGTCAAATAACACAGTACGTCCTATCCAGGAGAGTCGAGGTTATGGAGGCAGAAGAGGTGAAGAAGCCCAACAAAGAGGGTCATCTTTTGATTAATTAAGCAGAGGGTCAGCCATTGAAAGGCTTGGCCCAGTAAACGACCTGCGACAGAGGTTATCCATGTCGAGAAGCGTAGACGGCTCACAAAGGGAAGAGGGGAAACGTCGGCCTCATCAAGGACGACCTAACACAGGGCGAGGTAGGGACCAGGAAGAGGTCAACAGCCGACGTTGTGCTGCGGCTGGGGAACCCTCAGTCAACCCCTTCGAGGTGGTTGGGGATAACCTCGGTCAGGCCAACGTTGCAATACCATGGAATGACTCCATCCAACATCTTGAGGATAAGATAGGAGACCTCATCAAAAGTCGAGACCCACTGCAAAGAGGTTTCTCAGAAGGCTCTCCGTTCGTGGCTAAGATAGTGAGCTTCCCTACCCCTACAAAGTTTAATCCACCTACGGTGTCTCCCAAGTATGACGGTAGCACCAACCCTGTACATCATATTGAGATGTACCAGTCTGCGGCAGACATTTACTCAATACTAGATGAGATGAAATGTCAGGCCTTCTCCGGGACTTTGACGGGAGCTGCACACATCTGGTTTACCTCTCTTTTGAAGAACTCAGTAGAGAACTTTAAGGGTTTGGTTGAACGGTTTATTCACAACTTTTGTTTTGGGGTAAGACCTTAAAAGAAGACTACCCATTTGTTGTATGTAAAGCAAGGCAAGAACGAGAACCTAAGGGACTACATTGCTAGAGTCAACAAAGAAAAACTCGAGGTTGAAGACTACGAAGAGAATATAGCCATGAACACCCTCATAGGATGTCTTCAAGAAGGGAAGTTGTTGTAGAAACTTGCGGAAGACCCTCCCAAGTCCATAGCAGAACTATTGGCAACTGCGGGCAGGGTTATGCACACTGAAGAGGCCTTGGCTACAAAATACGAGGATGAGAATGGAGGTAGCAGCGAGAAGTTCCAAAGAAATAAGGACAGAAAGAAGAGGTCAGCTGACGATAAGTTTGCACACTATGCCCCTCTAACTATGAGCTATGAACACATCCTTAATGAGATCAAGAACGATCGGTCTCTGAGATGGCCAGGGAAGCTGAAGGCTCCTCCACATAAGAGGAACAAGAACTTGTGGTTCGAGTTCCACCAAGACCATGGCCATGTTACAGACAAGTGCTTCGCCTTGAAAAATGAGATCGAGAACATGTTGAAATCAGGAAAGTTGAGGAAGTATGTTGATGGCAAGGCTCCTAATAGGGGAAGAGATGACCATAAAAAGAAGAGAAATGACAGATGTCGTGATGACACTCCAGTAAGAAGAGACGATGACTCGGAGGGTGATGATGAGGACGATCCAGACCTCCCACCAAAAGATGACAACGCCCCTATGAAGAGGGTCGGTATGATCTCCTTTGGTGTTAACACCATATATGGAGGACTCGCAGGAGGTGGTTCTGAAGTGGCTGACCGAAAAGCTCATGTGGCAGAGGCCATGTCAGTGGCCAAGCCAGAAGTGGTAAATCTGATGTCTTCCAAAACCAAGCAAAAGATAAAGAAG
This sequence comes from Sambucus nigra, assembly GCA_949130495.1. Classification (NCBI taxonomy): domain Eukaryota; kingdom Viridiplantae; phylum Streptophyta; class Magnoliopsida; order Dipsacales; family Adoxaceae; genus Sambucus; species Sambucus nigra. The sequence continues at coordinate 146,679,659 of OX422210.1, read as the reverse complement.
GTGGATATGGACAATCTTATAGTTGGGTGGCATCCTAGCTCCACATGATGACCCTTTAGTAATCACAACAAGGATGCATGAATGTGAGGTATAGAGAATTCTCTTAGATGGAGGAAGTTCAGCAGATGTGATGTTATGGCCCTACTTCAAAAGCCTTGGCCTTAGAAGAGCTAGGTCGGTACCCTATCATCATCCGTTAATGGGCTTTAGCGGTGAAAAGGTCCATCCGTTGGGCATGTATGAGATGGACGTGCGAATAGGCGATGAGTGGCCTAAGAGGTTGACCCGAAAGATCAATTTTTTTATGGACAAAAACGTTTTCTCGGCCTACAACCTCATCATAGGAAAAGTGGCCCTTAGGGAGTTTGAGGTCGTGCCATCGACGATCCACCAGATGCTAAAATTCCCGACCCCCTATGGGGCAGGGGAAGTGCAGGGTGACCAGACCATAGCGCGGGAATGCTACTTCAACTCAGCCGAAGAGAGTGAGGCCCATAAGAGAGCAACTACCACATATAACATTGATACACTTGACCCTAGAGATGAAACGAAGTTGAAGAAAGGAGAGGCCGTGATAGAGGTAGAATCCATCGTCCTCAATGAGGACGAACCGGAAAAAGCCATCCAGGTCGGTAAAGCCTTAAAAGCAGAGATCAAGGAAGAGTTGATAAGTTTCTTGAAGAAGAGGCATAGTGTCTTCGCTTGAAGCCACACGAACATGTCTGGCATCGACCCTGAGGTTATGTGCCATAAACTTAACGTGACTAAGGATGCTAAACCAATAAAATAGAGACGAAGAGTTTAATCTAGGGAGAAGTACGACGTCATTCGGGAAGAAGTCAGAAAGTTAGAAGAGGTCGAGTTTATCAAGGAAGTCATATATTTGGAGTGGTTATCAAATGCAGTCATTGTGCCCAAAGCCAATGGAAAATGGAGGATGTGCATAGACTTTACCGACCTGAACAAGTCTTTCCCAAAAGACAACAATCCCTTTCCTCAGATCGATTAGATGGTAGATGCCACTGGAGGGTATGAGCTTATGATCTTCATGGACGCATATTCAGGCTACAATCAGATCTTCATGGATGTTGAAGACTCAAAAAAGACAGCCTTCATCACTAACAAAGGGACATATTGCTACAAGGTTATGCCCTTCGTCTTGAAAAATGCAGGGGCAACGTACCAACGTCTTGTGAATAATATGTTTGAAAATAAAATAGGCAAGATTATGGAGGTGTACGTAGACGATATGCTGACGAAGAGCTTAAAGGTCTGCACTCACGTGGCAAACATATGAAAGACCTTCGATACCATGGACTTGTACAGAATGAAACTCAATCCTGCGAAGTGTGTCTTTGGGGTAGGAGCTGGGAAATTTCTTGGATTCATTATCAATCAGAGGGGAATAGAGGCGAACCCTGAGAAAATTAAAGCTTTGCTCGACATAAAGACACCAAGAAGTATCAAGGACGTTCATAGGCTCACTGGAAGAGTAGCTGCACTCAACAGATTTGTTTCAAGAGCGACAGACAAGTGTCTTTCATTCTTTAAGGTGCTTAGAAAGGCCTTCGAGTGGGACAAAGAGTGTGATGAGGCTTTTAATCAACTCAAGTCCTACCTCGGATCTCCCTTACTTTTATCTTGGCCCATAGTAGGATAAAGGTTGTATGTTTATCTAGTAGTCTCTGAGTCAGCTATAAGTGCAGCCATAGTATGCGAAGTCGTTGGGGTCCAAAGACCTGTATACTTCAATAGTAAGGCCCTTCAAGAGTCTGAACAAAACTACCCTCGGATAGAAAAATTGGCCTACGCTTTGATACATGCTTCTAGAAAAATGAAGCCCCATTTCCAAGACCATTCCATGGTCATCCTCACTGACTCCCCATTAAGGAAAGTCCTCCACAAGCCTGAGAAGTCCAGAAGGTTGATGACCTGGGCCATTGAGTTGGGTGAGTATGACCTTATTTACCAACCCAGGGTGGCTATTAAAGGGCAGGCACTTACAGATTTTGTTGCTGAGTTCACGTGGGAAGAGGCTGAGGTTGAGAATAGCCAAGAGACTGTAAAGGGATAAAATAGCAGCGTCTTCCGAGACCCAGAAGAGGTTGCATCCAACAGAGCCATAAATGGAATAGCTGAGAATGAGGAAGACCGGTACCTTTTCAAACAAGGAATCATGTTACAAGGGGGCTTTTCATCAGATAAAGACGTATGGAACCTCTTTGTTGACGGGTCTTCTTACGAAAGTGGAAGCGGGGCAGGGCTCATACTCTCAGCCTCGGATGGTAGCAACGTTGAATATGCCCTAAGGTTTAACTTCAAGGCATCAAACAACGAGTCAGAATATGAGGCCATGATAGCAGGCCTCTCGTTGGTAAATACCCTTAGGGTAAGACGACTCCTACTTCATAGTGACTCGAGGTTTATTGGTAACCAAGTGTTGGGAGTTTATGAGGCCAAGGATGAAAGCATGGCCAAATACCTGAAGAGGGTAAGAGTGATATTAGAAGGCTTCGAAGAGGTAAAGATAAAGAGAATACCTCGGCAAAATAATAGCCACGCAGAGGCATTAGCAAGATTGGCTTCCGCAACCAGGACAGATATCAGAAGGGCAGTTCCAATCGAGATCCTGCCCAAGGCGACCATCGAAGAAGAAGAGGTTAGTAGCCCTTACCTCAATTTGAACCTAGGGGAATCATGGATGGATCCCCTTATCAGATATATCACAGAAGGATAACTACCGAAATCAAAGCTGGAGAGGAGGAAACTAAGGTACAGAGATGTCAACTTCTCAATAGTAGGAGACGTCCTATATAAGAAAGGATTTCTACTACCTCTCCTCAGATGTGTCCATCCCACATAAGTTCCTCGCATCCTACAGGAGGTACACAAGGTTTATTGCTCCAGTCACATAGGAGGAAGACCTTTGGCCAAGAGGATTATTACGCAAGGATATTGGTGGCCAACCTTGGCCAAGGATGCTGCAGCCTACGTGAAGAGGTGCGACAAATGTCAAAAATTCTCCACCATCCCCCATCAACTTTGTCAGCCTATGACGTCAATAAGTTCTCCCTGGACATTCCCAGTGTGAGGAATCGACTTGGTGGGTGCCTTACCCAGAGCCACGAACAACTACAAATTTTTTATAGTTACCATTAACTACTTCTCCAAATGGGTAGAGGCCGAGCTGATGATCATGATTACAGAGCAGAAGACCTTCCAATTTATCTGGAAGAACATCATATGCAGACATGGTCTCCCAAACACCCTCATCTCGGACAATGGCACCCAGTTCAACAATTCTTCCTTAGAAAAATATTGCGAAAGAGTTGGGATAAAGCAATTTTTCTCTTCTCTTGGTCGACCTCAGGCAAACGGTCAGACCAAAGTCACAAACATAACAATCCTCGAAGGGACCAAGAAGAGGTTAGAAGAAGCTAAGGGAATATGGACTGAAGAGGTTTATGTTGTGTTATGGGCTTACAGAACAACGGCTAGGACACTAACGGGGGAAACCCCATTTATGTTAGCGCATGACTCAAAAGCTGGCATACCAACCGAGGTAGGGCTCCCCACTCACAGGGTTCAGACCTATGACCCTGAGAAGAATAAAGAGGAGAGGAGACCTAACCTGGATCTGATTGAAGAGAGAAGAGAAGACGCAGAGATCAGACAGGCAGCTTACCAGTAAAGAACATCAAAGTTCTACAATCAAAGGGTGAAATCAAGACCCATAGCCTTGGGAGATCTGGTGTTGAAGAATACGTTGTAGAAAGCAAACAAGCATTATCCAAATTAGCATGGTCCTTACAAATTGATTGAGGAGGTTGTACCCAGGACCTACAGGCTAGAAAATCTTGAAGGGGAACCTTTCTCCAACCCTTGGAATGCTGATCATTTAAAAAAGTATTACATATGATGTTGTAAGAGTTTTTATGTAAAGGTATCATCTTATGATGAGATTATTAATGAGAAGATCAGCTTCCGTGTCAATTCTTGGTGTATTACTCTCTAATGGTAGAATTCATGAGGATAACATCCTAGTCGATGACCTCAGACCTTATAACATCATGATTTGGTGACAAGGTCTGAGGTGAGACATCATACTCGGATGACCTCAGACTTTAAACATCATTAATTTGGTGAATATTTAATGGTGGTAACATCTTAGTTGATGACCTCAGACCTTAAATATCATAATTTGGTGATAAGGTATGAGGCGAACATCACACTTAAATGACCTCAGAACTTGAAACATCATTAATTTGGTGAATATTTTATGGGGGTAACATCTTAGTTGATGACCTCAGACCTTAAACATCATAATTTGGTGACAAGGTCTGAGGTGAACATCACACTTGGATGACCTCAGACCTTGAAACATCATTAATTTTGTGAATATTTTATGGGGGTAACATCTTAGTTGATGACCTCAGACCTTAAACATCATAATTTGGTGATAAGGTCTGAGGTGAACATCACACTTAAATGACCTCAGACCTTAAAACATCATTAATTTGGTGAATATTTTATGGGGCTAACATCTTAGTTGATGACCTCAAACCTTAAACATCATAATTTGATGACAAGGCCTGAGGTGAACATCACACTTAAATGACCTTAGACCTTGAAATATCATTAATTTAGTGAATATTTTATAGGGGTAACATCTTAGTTGATGACCTCAGACCTTAAACATCATAATTTGGTGACAAGGTCTGAGGTGATCATCACACTTAAATGACCTCAGACCTTGAAACATCATTAATTTGGTGAATATATGGGACCAAGTGTCAAATTTTTATAATGTCACTTGTCATAATACACATGATGGTATCTCAAATAGTTAGTTTAAATAATTACTAGAGCATTGTCTAGTTTAATCCATCAAGCATGGGGTATACGTGATATATTAGTCACGTGTAATAATATTGCAATTAATATAGTGCTCGGATATAAACCATTTAACCTTATTTTATCAAATATGCGGAGTTCATTTATTTAAACCCATCCTACAATACCCGAATCAATTAATGCACTTAGATAATAATTAAACTTACTTATAAGCGTCATTTTCTAAATTAATTTTGTTCATGATCTTATTGATGGTCAGGTTCTTCTGTCTTTTTCTATTTCATGATTATTTGTATCAAGTTGTTATGGTTGAGATTTTATTTCACTTTCTTCGGAGGAGACGACTTGTTGCTTTTTAAGAGTTTGATTTACTTTCAATATAGTGACATCTTATTTTTGTTATTTTCTTTACTTTTTAGTTCGAGATCCTTGATATCTTGTTTAATTATGATTACTTATTATTGAAGATCTTGTAATGTGTTGTGAGTTTGAAATCTTTTTAAAGTATTTTTACGACTTATTTTGATTTGTTTATTTATACTACTTCTTTCAAGGCCCATCATTTCCTTGGGAGACCAAAAGACAATCAACGTCATCACACTTGTTAGGCACGCTATCCACTTCAGTAGTTGACACTTGTCAAGAAAGTATTGTCACTCAAAGAAATCCAACCTCGGACATACATACCCCTTAGTCACATGTTCACATAGGTAACTAAGGGCTAGGGGTGATTGATATGCCCTATATGTACCCCACAGCTCAGAGACACCAACCTTGGCCAGGGAGACGACCGAGGTTAGAAGGTCCCCAGATTGGCGACCAACGGTCTCGTCCTAAGCAAGGTCGGCCATGGCCGACGTTACTAGTTGCCTCACAGCCAGACAATATCTGAGTTCTTCGTGATCCATGGAGATAGTAATCCATCAGGTCGGTCAGAGCCGACATCACGCCTACATCATGCATCAACCTCGGCTGAGTGTAAGTCGAGGAAGCAGAGACTACATAATCGTCGTAATCAGCCGACGTTCCTGCTACTACACCATTACCTCAGCCCAGGCCGACATTACAACTCCACCTGCCTTACCTCGGCTCTCGTACTGAGCCGAGATCATCGCGGATAACCTCTGATTAGGTAGTTGCCAGACTTCACCAACCTCGTACTATTCCAGGCCGAGGTTGGTATCACCCGAGGACATCCGAGATTTTACACTTTCGTGTATAACTTGGAACATGTGGACAAATTTGTTATAATCAAATTATTCCCTCCACGTGAGGGAATATTTAGGTCATCATTACTTATTTGAGATCAACTAGGTGTCACTCTCATACTGGCTCGATGCTCATGCATATGCTCATTGCATGCTTGGGGGGTACATTACACCCCCCAAGCACTATATATAGAGGTCATCCTCTACCTTGTAAGGGGACCCGGAATTACAACCCTACCTGAAACTCTGTCAATTATACCATAGAGATAGAAAGCTTGAGAGATTGTATCCATGACCATTAGTGCCTTCATTCAGTGATATTACTCACACACACTCACACTGGACGTAGGCCAGATTGGCTGAACCACTTACATTCAAGTGTTCATCCTCTTCTCCTCACCTCAATCTCTTATATTTAGTATACTCTTGTGCTTCCATTGTTATCACTAGTTTGAGCTTACAAACACCTTGACTGGTGGTGCTATTTCCAGCATCACCAGTATGTATGCAAAATTGTGTTAAATTTGAAGCCTAAATATGAATCACGACAAATGAAACCCTTTAAGGTAAAACAAAAAAAAAAGCTACGCATAATAATAATAATAATAATAATAATAATAATAATAATAATAATAATAATAATAATAATAATAATAATAATAATAATAATAATAATAATAATAATAATAATAATGAGAGGAGAACCATCCCCTTTAATCATTTATAAGAAAAAGGGGAACCACATAGGCACAGGTATTTAGTCAAGAAGTTAGTAAACATAAAATGGATGAAAGTATATTAATGTAAAAAACAAAAGGATTGGATAGATTAGAATCAAATTTTACTACACAAAAATAAAGTAAAGAAAATAAGGCAATTGGACATTTTAAGGAGAAGAAAAAAAACATATAACTATCAAAAAATCGGAATGCTATTTAAAATTCGAAACTTAAATAAATCAATTTATCTTATCATAATATATATATATATATATATATATATATATATATATATATATATATATAGGTTTTTCAGCGTGACACTACATGGGTTGAAGAAGAAAAGCACCACGTGGATAAACATCCTTTCACAACATATAGTTTTCTGATTTCCGTTACTCTTTATGTTTTCTCTCAGTGGCACAACCTTGGTTATATTTTCTAATTTATTTGTATTGTTTCCATAGTTAAGCTCCACTCTTACAATTCCTAATAAATATATTTAAATAGACCCCATTTAATATAGACACGCACACACACCGGTGCTCTGCTTGCCACCACTAAACTCAATGTAGATCCGTCTTTAAGCAAATGAAGGCGATGCTATTTTAAATTAGTCATAAATCATCTCTACTTTGTTTACAATGGCTTTCAAATACTTATAACATACACAAAAATAAAGTTCAACATTAGTTTTAACTTGATGAGTATTCACCATTCATAAATGAAAATATGAAATCAAGATAAGCCGAGTCTAATAGAAGTTTCCTTCTTGATTGCATCTTACATTAAAGGAATTTGTTTATTCTATCACATTTAACAAAGACTACAGAAGGTTAAACTTTCTCTATGTTTAAACTTCAATTTTAATCATACCATGAATTATACCAAAAATTTACTATATGCCAAAGTTCATTCTTGTTTACTCGTACACCTAATAAAACATGGCAACTTATCTTCTTCTGCAAATAGACACAAATGCTCTTTATTGTACAACATCATAATCTCACTCTCATTTACTTCTAGACAGTAACTATTTCTAGATGAATGCATATTGGCTAGTAAAAATTTCCACTTTGTAGACAGTTTGGTTGGTAGTTTAAGAGTGAACATTGAATGGATTATTACATGTTACTTGTATTATCTTCATTTTGAGACTAATTGACATGAGTTTCTTAAGGGTACACATGTTACACCCTGATAAAAAGGTGAACCCAATATGGATGTAAGTATTCATGCAAGAAAAGTGACATTGATGTTTCTTGAAAAACTATAATATGTTATGTCAATTTTGTTAGTGCTAAGATATTAGATCAATTCCCCTATTTTCATTATGATTAGATTCATCCTCAATGAGGCTAAGCCTAAGTATTACTAAAGGTTTAGTTGATTTATGCCTATTGATAATGCATCATTGTTAGGTGTATTGATAAGAAAAAAAAAATGGTATATTTGATGTATTGGTGATTGATAAAACGAAATAGACTACTACGAAAGAAGGAAAATGGTGAGGGAATACTGTATGCGATAGTAATATATCCATGATCTTCACTAACATCAATGTGGTTATCTACAATGGGAGGGTTATTATTGTCATTCGATCCCGTAACATCGTCATTGTCCCTCCCAACTCCATCACTCCCCGCATTATTGTCTTCAGCAGAGATACAAATACAATGTGGTTTTAAAGGAATCTACAATTCTAGACATACAATACAATGTGATTTAGGTTACAATCCCAATACCCAAATACCATAACATAATAAAAAAAAGGTAACACACATATCAAATCAAAATTATCGAGAATTAAAAAAAATACCTCACAAATTTTTCACTTGAGATTGATAGTAAAACGGATTGGATACGGGAGTACGAAAGATCGAAACGAAGCATTTATAACATGTTTTTAGGGATGCCTCTTACATAAATGTAAAGGATTTTGATTATTTGTTTTCTATTGTAAAGCAATCTGAGATGTCGGTTCCAATCTGAATCATTAATGGTGTGAGTTGGGGAAAGAACGAAATGGAAATGGGCTCTTGTGGGAGGTGAGAGGGTGGCGGTGTTTCAGATTACCATTCACTTGGTAGCCTGAATGAAAAGGGGAATTAAATGGTGTTAGGAATTTTATAAGATTTATTGAGATTGTTTACAAAAACAAACTAAGCTAAAAGTTTTTGTTGCATTAAAAATGGTGTTTTTATTTTCACTCAACATGTCTTTGTAAAACCCTACTTTTATTAAACCAACACAAATGGATTGAAATTCTTTTAACTTACCCCGTCAACTCGGGTTTAAAAATTGAAAAAAAACATCAACTACTCCAGGTATAATCCACTAATCCAACAAATGTAAGATATACTTTAATAAAAGAACACAAACTATAAAACATAATTAAATTAATCTAAAAATTAATTGATTAATTAATTAAGCATGTTATGGTTATTTAAATAATACGATATTGAATCATCATGATAATCACGTCTTGAAATTCATATTTTTCACATATAATCATTATGTAAAATAATAATCTAATCACATACTGCAATCCAAAACAATGAATTTAGAGATTGTTCTTGTACCGCCATTCTATCGATGCTGGAAAGATTAGTGGAGCAGTCGACCTTAACGATGTCTGATCGGGCTAATTTCTAGACCAGGACTTTATCTTGTCCACGACAAGAACATAATCCAGTTTTAGCATATTCCAACAGTTAGATTTTCTTCTATAGTCAAAATTACGTTACAAAAATTAACTGTCATTGAGTATTTTCATTTATCTCTCTTATTCTATAATTTCATCATGTTGTCTTTAAGTGTGTCCGAATAATAGAAAATTGACCACTTATTTACAGACAGGGACATGACCTAATTCTACAACAATCACTTAATCTCAACCGTCCATTAAGGTAGATACCCAAGAGTCATTTGGACTCTTGGTATTTAGAGTACCCTTTTATTAACCAAATTGACTTTTAGTATTATTCAATTATAGAACACATTATAATGAATTATTTTTTAAAATAATTATAACATTCTCCCACTTGGTTCATAATTATAATAAGGCGCGCAATAATCTTTGAGTCATCCTTAAATAGTTTTTCACAAACACTTAAATAAAAACAACATTTATGCGAGTCATGACGCTCACATACTAAGAGCATGAGTGCTTTCATGTACCACAACATTAACAACTCATCCAACAAGGTCTATACATAGGGTTATTCAGTAATGATCCATAATGTCTTATATTAAAAAAACTATTTATGTCACATTTATCAATTCACATGTATGTGAATTTATATTGCAAGATAGAAATTGAAATGTTCATAATACACTTTAATTGATATCAAATATAGTGTCAACATTAATCACCAAACAATCCACAACACTTGTAATTAATTGGCTACAATCAACACTTGAGTCTTAAGCATGCTTCATAAATGCCCTTTGGTTATAGACCATTTATTAGTGGATATGAAATGTTAATATTTCTACAAATGTGTTCAATTGACACTTACTGTTTCTGAAGTTTTTTTTTTCACAAATAGGTATTATATCCCAATGTGTCTAGGTTGTTTGAAATACCTATCAGTTTTTACTAATGAAAATTGCAGTGACATAATTTTAATACTTCAGTGACTTGGTAATAGTGTCGATAACTCCAAGTCTTGAAATATATTTTCGCAACCAAAATCCATAAATTATAGCCTAAAAGCATACTACAAACAATATTTAAGTGCTTCTCTGTAACACCTCGTAATTTCTGGATGATAATTTTTAATTAATTAATTCGATAATTAGTAATTCACTCGTGTCGTAAATTAATGAGAATTAATTAATGGGAATATTTAAATGTGAATATATTTGAATAAGTTAACGGGCGAGAGTTAATTTTTAAAAATTTATTCTAGATGGCGATTTTAACCGCGTGGTTGAGTTTGGTAGGGACGAAATAGCCCGAAATGAGTGGTTATATGCATATATTTGGTGTCAGGTCCTAATTAGACACATGTGAACTCCGTATAGAGAGTATGGACCCTTTTTATAAGTCTCATGGGCCCAAAAACATTAATAGGGTTTTTTAACCTCAAATGTGTAAGGGTTAGGCAACATTAAATCACATTAGAAGATTAAAAAGGGAAAAAGATTAAAGGGCGAGCCAAAGAGAAAAGGAACTTGGGAATCTTCGAGAGATTGTTTCAATTGCAATATAACACCTTCATTCAAAGCCTTGTATCTTCATTTTGAGGCAAGTGATTTAAATTGTGATTATTAAATTGCATATACATTTTCATATTATAAGAGGTGGAATCCAATTGAATTATAAGGTTTGTTCTTGAGTAAAATGGGAATTTTCTTTTAATGAGAGTTATAAATCTGTAGGGGTTTTGAGAATTGATGAAATTGATGAAACTATCAGGGATAGATTTGTGATAACAAAAGAATGAATTTAGGATAAATCTTGAAAAGTTTTGATGAAGAAATATGTACAGAATTAAGGTATTTACTCCTCTAATGGCGATTCTGTCCGCAATGCCCTGTAGAAAATTCCATTTTCTAACTTTTTTCTCTGATACGTGTTGTCCAAAAACGTCTCCAAAATGCCCCAAAACGGCATTTTAAAAATCTGGGCAGATTCATGGGGCAAGTTTTAAGAAATATTTTTTTTGGTGTTATTCCGTTGGAGATTGCCTATATTGAGAGGTGTGACTAATTATCCTTGGATTAATTAGAGTATTAATTAAATTGGAAAGATTAAGGTTTATGATTGAGTGATTAAAACCTTGTTAATTAAGTGGGGGAAACTTAATTGGATGAAATTGAACATTGCATTGGGAATAATGAATTTCGGGCCGAGAGATAGAGAGTCCGGGTATACGTGAAAGGGTTACACTCAAATAATGAGAATTAATTAGTGTGTAATTGGTCAAAATGAAGTCAGACCATAGACTTAAATGTTTTAAGCTTGGGTATGGGCATAAAACTCTGGTAGACTGGATTTCTATATATACGTTGATGTGAAGTACATATATATATATATATATATATATTAATGCTATCCTATGAGGTTGCGTGATGGGGGTGAGTCCCCTGACTAGCGAATGCAGGGTGAGTATATTCCCCAGGCCATAGCCTCCATATTTAAGGGTGGGACCGTTACGGAATCGATCAGACACTTTTGGGGGGAACCATGGTCACGTCCTACGCATTCAGTGATAGAATTTATATCCAACATGTGTGTGAATGTTGAGATATGATACGTATACATAGTGTAGAATTATATACAGGAATTTATATATATATATATATATATATGGTGTGAAATGTATAGATAAGATAACTTGTTAAATGGTTATATGGTATCAAGTTGGATATGGATATAAATAAGTTAGTGTGAAATATAACTTATAACTCGATACATGATGTGAATTGTATAAGGATATAACTCATGAGAATGTTATATGGCACTAAAGGGGAAATGATTTAAACAAGTTATTATGATTAATAACCTATAAAATGTATACTTTACTCACTCTGGTTGGAATAGTGGAAATAGTGAAATATATGAGACAAGACAAGTTACAGAGGATTGGCTCGATGAGTCATATATAGTTTTCGTTAGGTGTGCACATTAGTTGAGGGGTGAGGTATACTCAACGGAGTGCGCAACACTAATTTAAATATGAAGAGCATGCATATTTTTATCTCTTGCATTTAAATACACTTGTTAAATATTTTCAAATGTTTTGCGTTCTAACTCTTACTATAAAAAAATTTCAAAAACCTTTTAGGTGTCCTATCGCAGGGGCGCTAGTCTTGATCCTTCCTACAAGGGGTGCAGCTGCAGCTTATGTGAATTTGTGTGGGATCTTTGTTTAAATGATTTCCTTATTCTATCTCTAGATAGGGACTTTTCGAGTTGTACGATTGAGGTTGTACTTTAATATTCAGTCTTGCCATGTATCAGTCTTCTTTTAGACTTGCACCTTGTTGATTGCTTGCAGTCGATGTTGCTCGACAAACACTTGTACTGATTTAATGGAATGTTTAGTTTCTTCTTGTAATTGTTAATTTGGTTTCCTAGTATGTTGATTGAGTTTGAATTAATTCATAAGATAAAATTTGGCATCAACTTAATTTAAGACTAGGTGATGAGTAATTCAAAAGTTTTCGACAGTGATGCTAAGAATGAACCAGATGAAATTCCTATCTAATTTGGTATAGGACTGATCACCCGATATTTTATTAAGCGAGGTTTCACAGATGCTATCAGAGCATCAGGTTCTAGTGTCCTGAGGATCTATGCGGATTTTCACATTTCAGCGTAGCGTTCTTTGATATAGAGCCTTATTATAGGATTGTTGTATTCCTTCACATATGCAATTTACGTTCTCCTGCTATAGGGTATAGTTCATGTGATTCATATATGGTTTCGGTCGAACCTGGTAGATCGAACATTATAGAACAACCAACGTGGGACATTAGAAGTATTGTAGGAGTGAAGACTCAACAGCAAGCCTGGGCTATTCTAGAAATAGTGACGCGATAGGAATATCTATGATAATTATTTGAATAAGGGAAGTTGGAGAAATCGTCGGGGTGCAATAGTTGCCCCAAGAACCATCGGGAAGGAAATGGTGCAAAGTTAAAACCCCAAGTGTAAACGACAGGGAGTGAGGGTGGAAGAAAATTTTATTTTAGAAGAACAATCCGCTAGGATTCGAGGGAGGTGCGAAAGAGTGATTTACTAGTGGGTAGAGAACATCCAATTGGGATGACATGTGGGGGGAGTGTAGTGTCACTCAAGTAAAAATTCCGGGCAAAGAAGTTTGCTTTTAGAAGCACTATGGGGTGATCGGAGCTAATCACCACATTCATGGGAGATACTGTGAATAACGAGGAATTTGGGGCCCGTATTATTATGAATCCTGTTATATAGGTTAAATAGAGAGGCAAGGAAAATTTTATAAATTTTCCAAAAAAAAGGGTCGGACAGTGGCCGAATGGGAAGGAAAATTGACGGAATTTACAAACTTCGTAACTGATGATAGGGATACGAAGAATCAACTAGGGTTTGAAAGTTGAGATTAGACTCGTTGGGTAGAGTGTAGAAGCATGGATAGGATATCTGGCTAGGATGATAGATGTATTTGTCGTCAAAGTTGTACAATTACAATTGGCATAAATGCTTTCAAGATAGGGGATCTAAGGGAGTTAGAAAATCTATTAGAGGAGTAAGATTGGATGTTTAGTGCTAGTAAGGTTCCAAAGGAAGGATTACCCAGTAGGGGCTCCAGATTAATGATTGAGATTTTTAGAATTTCTACCGAGTGACGGTGAGTTTATTAGGACCATCAAGGCCGGAAACCAGTCTATTGGATCTGCGGATCCAAAGGGACATTTGGATTAGCAATCAGGGTTAAGGCTACCCGGACCGTGAAAAGTACAACACCGACATAAATGTTAGGGCCAGAGAAAGGGGAAGGCACAAAGAGGTGTCTTATGTATAAAAGAGTGGAAACACATGGGTGGATTTTGTCCGAGGTGAGTCAATGGACAGGAGCTAGATGCCCAGTAGGGGCATTTATTGGAAAAGCTTTTGGTTTGGTTAGGACGAGGGTGTAATGTTTAATGACCATTGAGCCGGTAGTGTTATGGGAAAATCAAAACTACAAGTTTTATTTCGAGATGAATGGGGTATGTTTTGTGTGATGCAAGCGGGTCACAGTAATGTATTTGTACTAAATTTTTGTGAGAAATGGATTTAGTGGAAGTATCATTAATATCACTAGTATGTGTATTTTTACCATGGAGTAGCGGGGAACTCTTTAGTTCTACCTGAGAGGAATGGGTGGGGTGCAGTGAGACGATGCATTTCTTGAGGACTAGCTCCTTTGTGAGGTGATAATTAAAGTATGATTTTATCTTAGGTACGGAAGGGTTCGTAATGGAGGGCGATCATAGCAAGGCTATCGTGTTCGTTGTTTCAGTACCTGTTGTATATTCTCTTGAGATGGCTCACCTGTATGAGGGTTGAGAAATATCATAACGAAAATATTTTGTGAAGTAGGATTTATAGAGTGTGGTTGTCTAGTTATATTGGATCCCGGTGCATAGGATTTTTACTGAGGAGATTCAAGGGATGTAGGGTTGCCGCAGAGCGGAGAAATTTAACTTGTTATTAATATTTAGCATTGAGGGCTTAGTGATAGTACGAGAGCAGTAGTATATGACTCCTTTAGAGACGCGGGAGTCCATAATAGGCTTGTGAGTATAAGGGCAAGGTTTGAGAGTCCCGGGGGTATTCTTTGGGTTCTGTGGAAATCAGGGACGACGATGTTGAGGAGTTGTGTCTTGGGGAAAAAGTTCTTTTTGGCTTTGCTAGGAAGTGTTATACGCATAAGCCTGAATAAAATGCCGAAAGTGTGGAGACGTCATTGGATTTTAGGTCATTGGATTTAATGATAATTAGAGAATGTGTGGAGAAAATACGTTGAGTGGCGATGGGGCTAGTGGAGCCTGAAAGTGTTGTGAAAGAAACACTTCAAAGTTTTGGCACCACAAGTTGAAGTGTTATGCATATTGAGATGTGTTTTGTGTGATTTATTTTCGTCGTTTTTTCCATATCAAGGACCCTTAGGTATGGGACTAAGGGGGTATTTCGAGGATCTCACATCGATAATAAAGGTGGGGTAATGACAGGGAGAATTGAATAGTGTTGATTAAAGTCATCAAAAGTATTTGGAGGATATAGCCACACCGAGAAATGTGGGGGTCAAAATTGAGACAAATATGGTTACTTAAGTGATAATTGGAGGTTTGTGCAATTATGCACGAGATATAGGATGTATGGGCACCCTGGGAGGAGCCAGAGTCTCTATTGTTCGATATTTAATAAATTCAGGGAGAAGATGAAAAGTTAGTAATGTTGGGTATATTCCAAAGGAATGGGAATGAGTGGTCCCCCGAGTTACGGAATAATTAAGCATGGGTGTGTTTAGAAGTGACATTGAGTGCGTCAAAACCTATGGTGTGATATCACTAGGATTCATGAGTGAGACGGATATTAGTGGATGTGTTGACCGTAATAGCCATAATATATATATATATATATATATATATATATATATATATATATATATATATATATATATATATATATATAAGTATCGTGGGATAGTAGGGATTCCTTGGTGTTAACCACGTGAAGGTGGGGTTACACGAAGAGGATGGTTGCATTATACAAGAGATTTCTACTTTCAAAGATTAATGGAGTAGTGTGGATGTTTTTCCAAGTTTTAACTATGTAACTATAGTTGGGGCTATAGTGAATGGCCATAGTAAGACTGGGTGTTAGCAGTACGGGGGTATGAATTATCGTTGCTAGGTATCACCTAAGATAGGGTCTAGCATATATATACGGTAATGTATGATAAAATGTGTTGCATGTTAATTTACTAATATTGTAAAAATTGAAATCCCGGAGAGTAGGAACATCTCTGATGTGATTCTGAGTGGTTGGACTTATTGTCGAGTTGGAAGATATAGCTCGGGTTTTACTTCGTGCGAGAAACTAGTGATGGTAAGGGCGTGGTAGTGTTGTCTTTTTTCATAAGAGTGGATATGTATAATTTTATGCCGAGGGAGGGGTATTGGGAATGTTATAACTATGGTATTAAAGTTATATTACAGTTTAAGTGTTGGTAAAAGACGGGTTTCATTTCGTGGGGTTAAACACAGGTACAAGGAGTATGGGCACCCTTGTTAATTAATTCGATTGTTACTAATAATTCGTAATTAGAAGTGGGGGAGGATGGGAGCAATACCTTACTTTTGTGGAGTTCGCGTATAACAACTCATACTTATTTACTATAGTCATGGCCCCATTTGAGGTGTTGTACGATAGGCCTTGTCGCCCACCAGCTTGTTGGTTAGAGGTGGGGGGCAACAAAATTTTTGGGCCGAAGATGATTCGGGATATGTCCGCTAAGATAGAGTTAATTCGGGGGTGTATCCGTATAGCCCAAGATAGACAAAAGACCTATGGTAATGCGAATCGGTAGCAAGTAGAGTTAAAGATCGGGGACCAGGTGTTAGTGAGGGTATCCCCTATGAAAGGGGTCATGAGATTTGGTAAAAAAGGGAAGTTAGCGCCAAGGTATGTGGGCCCTTTCCCCATCATTGAGAGAGTTGGATCGGTAGCGTACCGTTTGGGTTGCCAACATCTTCAGCGTATCCACGATGTATTTCATGTTGCGTCATTGAAGAAATATAAGAGTAGTCCAAGAGCGCTTTGGCATGTCCCACTTGAGGAAATAGATTTGTCTCTTGATATTTCTTACGAGGAGAGGCCAGTAGAAGTCTTAGATCGCAGTGAGCGCAAGTTAGGATAAAAAATAGTTTCGCTTTTTCGATTTCATTGGAGTCATCATAGTGACGACGAACCCACTTGGGAGCGTGAGGAGGATATACGGGAACAATATCCAAAACTATTTATTGCAGGAACGTTCGAATTTCGGGGACGAAATTGCCTTGTAGGAGGGGGGGGGACTATACAACACCTTGTAATTTCTGGGTGATAATTTTTCATTAATTAATTCGGTAATAAGTAATTCACTTGTGTCGTAAATTAATGAGAATTAATCAATAGTAATTTTTAAATGTGAATATATTTAAATAAGTTAACGTGTGAGAGTTAATTTTTAGAAATTTATTCCGGATGGCGATTTTAAGCGCGCGATTGAGTCTGGTAGGGACGAAATAGCCCAAAATGAGTGGCTAAATGCATATAATGGGTGTCGAGGCCTAATTAGACACATGTGAACTCCGTAAAGAGAGTGTGGACCCTTTTTATAAGGCCCAAAAACGTGAATATGGTTTTTTATCCTCAAATGTGTAAGGGTTAGGCAACATTAAATCACATTAGAAGACTAAAAAAGGAAAAAGCTTAAAGGGAGAGCTAAAGAGAAAAGGAACTTGGGAATCTTTGAGATATTTTTCAATTGCAATTCAACACCTGCATTCAGATCCTTGGATCTTCATTTTGAGGCAAGTGGTTTGAATTGTGATTATTAAATTGCATCTACATTTTCATTTTAAAAGAGGTGGAATCCAATTGAATTCTAGGGTTTGTTCTTGAGTAAATTGGGGATTTTCTTTTAATGAGAGTTATAAATTTGTAGGGGTTTTGAGAATTGATGAAATTGATGATTGAATTGATGAAATTGTTAGGGCTAGATTTGTGATAACAAAAGAATGGATTTAGGATAAATGTTGAAAAGTTTTGATAAAGAAATCAGTACATAATTGAGGTATTTACTACTCGAATGGAGATTCTATTCGCACAGCCCTGTAGAAAATCGCATTTTCTAACTTTTGTTTAGTGATACGCTTTCTCCAAAAACGGATCCAAAATTCCCCAAAACGACATTTTAAAAATCTGGGCTGATTTGTGGGGCATATTTTAAGAAATATTTTTTTTGTTTATTATTCTGTTGGATATTGCTTAGATTGATAGGTGTTACTAATTATCCTTGGATTAATTAGAGGATTAATTAAATTGGAGAGATTGAGGCTTATGATTGAGCGATTGAAACCTTGTTGATTGAGTGGGCGAAACTTAATTGGATGAAATTGAAAATTGAATTGGGAATATTGAATTTCGGGTCGAGAGATAGAGAGTTTAGGTATACGTGAAAGGTTTACACCAAAATATTGAGAATTAATTAGTGTGTAATTGATCAAAATGAAGTCGGACCACAGACTTAAATGTTTTAGGCTTGGGTATAGGCATAATACTCTGGTATCCTGGATTTCTATATATATGTTGATGTGTGTGTGTATATATATATATATATATATATATATGTGTGTGTGTGTGTGTGTGTGTGTGTGTGAATAATATATATATTAAAGCCATACCAATATTAATGCTATCCTAGGAGGTTGCGCGATGTGGGTGAGTCCCCTGACTAGTGAATGCAGGGTGAGTATATTCCCCAGGCCATAGCCTCCGTATTTAAGGGTAGGACTGTTGTGGTATGGAGTGGATACTTTCGGGGGGGACTATGGTCGCCTCCTATGTGTTCAGTGACAACATTTATATCCGACATGTGTGTGAATGTTGAGATATGATACGTATATATAGTGAGGAATTATATACTGGAATTTATATATATACATGGTGTGAAATGTATAGATAATATAACTTGTGAAATGGTTATATGGTATAAAGTTGGATATGGATATAAATAAGTTAGTGTGAAGTATAACTTATAACTCGATATATGATGTGAATTGTATAAGGATATAACTCGTGAGAATGTTGCATGGCATTAAAGGGGAAATGATTTGAACAAGTTATTGTGATTAATAACCTATAAAATGTATACTTTACTCACTCGGGTTGGAAAAGTGGAAATAGTGAAATATATGAGACAAGACCAGTTACAGAGGATTATCTAGATGGGTCATATATAATTTTCGCTAGGTGTGCACATTAGTTGAGGGGTGAGGTATACTCAAGGGAGTGCGTGACACTAATTTAAATATCAAGAGCATTTGCATTTTTATTTGTTGCATTTAAATACACTTCTTAAAAATTTTCAAATGTTTTGGGTTCTAACACTTGCTATAAAATATTTTCAAAAACATTTTAGGTGTCCTACCACAGGGGAGCCAGTCTTGATCCTTCCTACAGGGGGCACAACTGCAACTTATGTGAATTTCTGCGAGATCTTTGTTTAGACGTTTTCCTCATTCTATCTCTAGATAGGGACTTTTCCAGTTGTACGATTGAGGTTGTACTTTCATATTCAGTTTTGCCATGTATCGGTATTCTTTTAGACTTGCACCTTGTGGATTGCTTGTAGTCGATGTTGCTCGAAAAACACTTGTACTGATTTTATGGCATGTTTAGTTTCTTTTTGTAATAGTTAATTTGGTTTCCTATTATGTTGATTGAGTTTGAATTAATTCATAAGATAAAATTTGGCATCAGCTTAATTTAAGACTAGGTGATTAGTAATTCAAAAGTTTTCAACAGTGATACTAAGAATGAACGAGATGAGATTCCTGTTTAATTTTGTATAGGACTGATCACCCGGTATTTTATTAAGCGGGGTGCCACATTCTCACTCTTTCATAATATTAGCCATTAGTTCAAAAAAAGTCTACTTAATCAAGAGTGAACTGTAAGTACTGATCATATATATATGAACATTTATAATAAGTACTGATCATATATATATGAACATTTATATATATGAACATTTGGTATATGATGTATTTGATAACCCCTTGAGGCCATCTTTTGAGGTGGGGGTTGCTCCTCCTACACCAACATTTCGACCACCATTTAGAGCCTTTAGAGTTGGGGACAACCTACTCTTAGATTAAGACTCTATTTTATGCATTTGCAGTCTCGATTGTTAGAATATTAAGAGTATGATGCTTATGAACTTGATGAAGGGTTTTCTTGTGGAACTAATGCTCAACATTTTTATGAAATAAAAATAATGGAAAAATGTCATTTGGTTGAGAATAAATGAAGAATAAACATTTCAATGTCTCCTTGAAACAAATGAAATTTTCATGTAAATGGGATGTTTAAAGTTGGTGCTAAACATTTTTATGGAATAAAAATATTTTAAATTTACATTTTTATCTTGCTAAAGATATTTGGTAACTTACGTATGATTTCTTGCAAAGTGAAGATTTTATAAAAGAATGGGACATTGATTTGAGTTTTAAGAAATAAAATGTCCTATGCTGTACAAAAGGCATATTTTGTAAGTATTGTGAATTTGTAGAATAAAATGTATGTTTAACCCATTTAATAGGATTTTTGGATTTAAAATCCATCTTCCCAAGCATATAAACTTGTAATATTTTGATAATAAATATATGAACAACTTTAAAGGAGGTTTTGCTAGATTTAAATAAGAAATATGAAAATTTCAATCTTTAAAGTGTCGACAAAGAGGGTTAAAGGTGTGATGAATATAAGGTTAGAAGACTATATGTATTGATAAAAAGGAAATGTTATTTTCTTTCAAAAGTAGTATTTAAGGGTAATTGGATTTCTTGATTAAAGGAAGTAAAGTAATGTACAATTTGGATATATTGTTAGCAAAGTTGTTAAATAAGTGTTAATTATTAAACATTGGGAAGTTAGTGTGGATAACTTAATAATGTTTTGAAAGGTTCAACACTTATGAATTTGGAAATGAATTAATGGAATAAAAAGGTTTCCTACTTGAGAATAATGATATCCAAATGCTAAAAAGATTCTAAAGTATTGAAAACACTTAAGAAGTTAGTGCGAGTAACTTAAAGGTGTTTTAGGAAAATAACAATCGTAAAATGGAGGAAATGACAAGTTTGAAAAAAATGGGTAAAATGGTAATTTCACTTAAAGTGGAATATTTTTACGAAATAAAAATATTGGAAAAGGTTTTACAAAAATTGGTCCTAAATGAATATGATTTTTGAAATAAAATCAAAGTTGGAGTGTAAAAGACATGAAAAGATACTTCAAAGTGTAACACAAGTTAGGTTAAAAACCACGGTTTTGGCTTCGGCCAGGTAAAAGGGGAAAATGAAGAATAGTGTGGACATTTGTAAAATGTTAAAATACATTAAAAGGAACTCAAATGATACCGGGATAATTAATAAAGGCCTAGAGCCTTGGGGTGAAAGCCACAAAACACTGGCCAGAGCATATGGTGGTGTCGTCGGCCGTGTGGATCCCGTTAAAGTACGCGGTTATTGAAAGATTTTGAGAAAAAAGGTAAAAAAATAAGGGACATGTCAAGAAATAGGTTTTGTGGTAAAAATGTGATAAGACAAACTAACTTGAATGAATTAATAAATGTTATGATAAAAGTTGAAATGGACAAGTAAATGTGAAAATCTATTAATGTCCATAAGGTAAAAAAAAGGTAAAGAAACTGGGTAAATGGGTGGTTAGGCAACCTAAGTTGTTAAACCCATAATTAGCACAAGGATGTGTTTTGAATGGTTTTCAAAGGATAAATTAGTATTTCTAACACGGTGTTCATGTGTGTTGAAAGGGTGATTTTCAATGAAAATACTAATGTGGATCGATTTAAATGAAAACGGCAATTTTTGTAAAGAAATGGTTTTCGCTCAATTGGGGTGTAATTATTTCAAGAATTTAAACACGTGTGTTAAATAAAGTGAGAAATGTCAAAAGGAAGTCTTTTACAAGATTAAGGTGAATTAATCTGGATAAATAATGTTTTCGGAAGGAAAAAGGTTTCATGCATTATGTATATGTATATGTATATGTATATGTATATGTATATGTATATGTATATGTATATGTATATGTATATGTATATGTATATGTATATGTATATGTATATGTATATGGTAGTTGCATGTGCAAGTAGGTATAATGTGTTAGAGTCTCCTTTCAACCGTTCGATTCTATACTGGATTTTGTATATTTTCCACTGAGCATTTGGCTTACTCCCTCATTTTGTTACGGAAGGTTAGGTGCGATTTCATATTTTGAAAGCATTTTACAGGTAAGTACTCTCTTTTATTTTTCGTTAGTATCTCTATATGATTGGTCTCTGGGGTTCTTTCCATGGGTCCCTTATGTAGTTTGATTTGAAATCGGAATCTCATGATAAGTAAGTGAAACTCTAATTAAAATAAAAGCGGATTAGCAACATTATATAGGTTGTTTCATTGCACTTCACACCTAACGCTTAAGTCGGACCGGGTTGAGTACGAGTAACCCATAAATTCGGGTCGGGGCATTAAAAATGGTATCAGAGCTTTAGGTTCAAGGTTCCTTTCGGGAGTGACGTGGTGAGGTCGGTGTTGACACCAAAAATTATCCACCGATGTGAACCAATTAGAAGTGAACACGTGTCCTCCTACATAGCCAAAATCCTAGTCAGTAGATAGTAACTCTCCCGACCAACACATGGAATGCTGACCAACAAGAATAGTGAAGAGTCCGCATACGAAGGGTCATACTATACATGGTTTGTACAACTAATCGTCATATTCATTATGTAAGGATCTAAATGCTTAATTATATAAAAGCATTCCATCCCTTGACATTCTAACCATTAACCTCCGGGTCACTATAAATACATTGTATCCCTTTCATCAAGGGCAAGGTCGAATAGATTCTGGGATATTCTTATCTATATGAGTACATAGATTTATGTAACCTCTAAAATTAATAAAACAACAGTGGATATAGGCTTTATTACATAGATGAACCCCTTTAAAAACTCACTCTCTTTATTTACCATTATATATTTTATCTATGACTATAAAATTAGATCAAGTCTAGTTTTTTACATCAACAGATTGGCACTATCTATGGGAACATATTTTTAATTATCGTTCTCACTCTTATATACTCTTATTCAAAGTAAGATGACTGACCCTGAGTCTAGTCTCAGAAATAAAGGCAATCCACCTGTTCCATCTGCTCAGCCTATGGCAACAGACCTAACTGAAATCCTGGCTAGTATTGCCAGAGGACAAGAAACCATGTAGGAAATGGTGATGCAATTGGCTCAGTCACTACAAATGGCTCCCTCGTCCTGAGGATAAATTTTGCCTCCACCTGCAAGATCCATCAAACATAGTTATTCCATATCTTCACGAGACACCTCTTATCATCTAGGAGAAAGTTCATCACTCAGGTCCACATAACCCTATAATATCCATTCTTTTTCTCCTAAAAGGTGAATTATCTTGGAAAAGCTAAGTAGAGCTTCTCCCTTTGATCGTCTAGGACCCCGAGAAAATAGAAACCCTCCTAAGGCGTTATCCATGAACACTCAACATCCAATCGACCAGCGTGAGGCCTCAGTTAGATCAAGATCAAGCGTCCGACAATCTGTACGAGACGAGCATGCCTCTTAGGAGGAAAGTTCAGCATATACACATGGTCGGAACAGTGGAGATGCTTTGCATAGATCTAAGGCTGGCAATCCTTCATGGAAAGGATCAATCCATACGTTGGAAGATTGGTTGGGTGAAATGGCGAAAGTAAAGAATCCTTTGCAGCGGTGTTTTGTTAAAGGATCCCCATTTGTTCAGGCAAATATGGATTTTTCTACTCCATCTAAATTAAAAGATCTTGTGGTTACTCCCAAATATGACGGTAAGACTAATCCAGTTCTCCATATCGAGCAATATCAAGTTACAAATGATATTTATTCAGTTCCTGATTAAATGGGGTGCAAAGCATTTTCAAGTACCATTACGGGTTCAGCCCAAATATGGTATAATAAACTACCCTGACGAAAAATTTCCAACTTCAATCAACTTGTTGAGCTATTCATTAGAAAATTCTTTTTTGGAGCTAAGCTAGTGAAAAGAGTAGCTCATCTTCTGAGTGTAAGGTAGCAAGTGGGGGAAATTACTAGGGAGTACATTACGCGTTTTAATAATGAAAAGTTGGAGATGATTGATTATGAGGAAAAAATAGCCATCACCGCTCTTATGAGTGGCTTGATTCCCAAGAAACTATATTATACTCTGGCTAAAGATCCTCCCACAACTATAGCTGAACTCATGGAAAAAGTAGAAAAAATAATGAACGCCGAGGAAGCAATGGCTGCAAAACAGAGTTCAGCCACGAAGCTTATTATGAAGCCTAAGTAGAAGGAGAAAAAGGAGCAGAAGCCGAAGAAAGAGGACACGCTTAAAAAATATGGAACATATACCCCATTGTGAGTTAACATTCACCATTTCCTAGAGGAAACAAGCACAATAAGGATTTGTGATGGCCTAAGAAATTGAGGGCACCTCCTAATAAGAGGGATAGATACGATATTGTGAATTCTATAAGTATCATGGTCATACAACGAATAACTGCATTGCTTTGCAAAATGAGATAGAATCCCTCATCTGTCAAGGAAAACTTAATATACTTGTTGATAGGTGTGATAGAAAAGAACCTGGAAGAAGGTCGAATTATCCATGAAAATCTAGAGATGACAGGAAGAGAAATCATGAAGATGATTATGAAGATAATCCAGACCTTTCGAAGAAGCCCAAATAACCAGAACGCGAGGTAGCTATGATCAGCTTTGGTTCATTTGATTGTCATATGATTACAGGTGGCCATGAAGGAGGAGTTGATCACTCTACCGAAAGGAAAGATTACTTAATTGAAGCCCAGGCTTGCTCCTATATCTAGAGAATTAATATGAACGAAGATGATCGGACGAGGAAGGTTAACAAAGACAAACTACTGATTGTCTTTTCAAAGAATGATCTCTCTGGGGTAAATTATCCCCATGATCTCCCATTGTTTGTCAAATTCAGGATCAAGGATATTGTCATTGTCGAAATTTTGGTGGATAATAGGATCTTGATAGATATTATATTTTATCCTTGCTTTCAAAGTTTGGACTTCAAGCTCAACCAACTAGATCCCTATCACAGACCATTAATAAGTTTTTCTGGTGAAAAAGTTTACCCGTTGGGGATGATCAAGTTAGAAGTGTTGTTCGACACCTGGCGAGAAAGTCGTACTGAGAAAATATACTTCTTCGTGATGGAAAAAAATGTGCAGTATTCCTATAATGTGATCCTCAATAGGGTAGGGTTGGAGTAGTTTGAAGCCATACCATCAGCAGTCCATCAATGCTTGAAGTTTCTAACTCATTTTGGGGTAGGTGTTGTGAAAGGCGATCAAAAGGTGGCTAAATAGTGTTACTACTCCTCAGCCGAGCACGAGGACCTGATTAAATTGAAGAAGAAGAAGACTACAACTTACTAGGTGGATACCACTGAGCCTAACAGTGAATCTAAAGTTTAAAATTTATATCCCTAAGATGAAACAGAGTTTGTCAAGGGACAGATTATGGAAAAGTATCATTTTGAAAGATGCTAAACCAAATAGGACGGCACCGATTGGCTCAACACTAGAGCCAATTATTAATTAGGAATTGATTATGTTCTTGAAGTAGCGAAGAAATGTATTGGATTGGAGCCACGAGGATAGGCCTAGTATTGATTCCAATTTCCTCTGTCATGAGATCAATATAAGTAAGGATGCCAAGATGATCAAGCAGAGATGAAGGGTTTTCTGTCCTAAGAAGAATTAATCTATCCAAGAGGAAGTAGAGGAGTTATAAAAGCCCAGTTTATTGAAGATGTGAAGTATCCAGTCTAGTTTGCCGACGCTGTAATGGTTAAGAATAAGAATGACAAATGGATAATGTACGTGGATTTCACTTATTTAAGCAAAGCCTTCCTAAAAGACCATTCACCTTTGCCTAGAATTGATCAACAGGTTGATGCCACGTCGGGACATGAGCTTTTAAGCTTCATGGATGCCTATTTTGGATATAATCATAGAAAGATGAAACCTAAAGACAAGGAAAGTACAACCTTCATCACTAATCGAGGAAATTATTGCTACAATGTAATTCCCTTTAGGCTAAAAAATGCAGGTGAAATGTATCAAAGGTTGGTGAACAAGGTCTTCGAAGAACAAATAGGCAAGAACATGGAGGTTTATATGGATGATATATTGACGAAGAGTAAAAAAGGCTCACATCATATCTTCGGCCTCAGTTAAACTTTTGATCAGTTGGAAAAGCATCAAATGAAGCTGAATCCGATTAAGTGTGTGTTCGAAGTAAAAGAAGGGATGTTCCTGGGCTTCAGAGTTAATCAAATGGGAATTGAAGCCAATCCAACAAAGATAAAAGCTTTAATCAAAGTACAGTCGCCGACGTGTAAGAAAGATGTACAAATGCTCACTGGAAGAGTGGCATCTTTAGACAGGTTTATTTCCCGAGAAATACACAGGTGCTTACCATTTTCAAAGTGTTGAGAAAAACTTTTAAGTGGAATGCAGAATGTGAAGAAGCGTTCCAGGAGTTAAAGAAGTACAAGGTATTACCACCATTTCTCTCCCGGACAGTCTTAGGAGATAAATTGTACTTATATTTAGCTATTTCTGAGTCGGTAATGAGCTCGGCCTTGGTGAGACAGGACAATGGAATTCAAAAACCAGTCTACTATATTAACAAAGCTTTTGGAGGAGCTGAAATCAGGTACCCACGTTTGGAAAAATTAGTCCTGACACTTATTGAGGATTCTAGACATATGAGAGCTTATTTCTAAGCGCACACCATAATTGTATATACTGATCTACCTCTCCGGCAAGCACTCTACAAGCCTAAAAAGTCATGAAGATTAACATATTGGGTCATCAAACTGAGAGAGTATGGCATTGTTTATGAACAACCATATTCATTGAAAGGCCAAGCTTTGGTATATTTTATTTTTGAATTTACTTATCCAGAGGTTCCCAGCCAACAAAACTTGCCTGCTGAGTAGACTTCGAGAGAAGAGAGCTCAGCTCAAACGCAAGATGTTATTATTGTCAATCAACCTGAGTAATCCAGAATTCAGGAAATGGCCCAAAATATACACAGGAGAGTAAGAAGATATTTCAGCATCGATCATTGACAGCAAAAAGTTTCAACAATGATGTTTTGTTATAGAATTTGTATGTGGATGGATCTTTATGTACTACTATCAGTGGAGCAAGTTTAATACTTAATACTCCTGATGATATTGACATTGACTATACTCTCGGGTTTCAGTTCAAATTATCAAACAACGAGGCAGAATACGAAGCCTTGATAGTTGGGTTAATTTAGCTCATTCATTAGGCGTCGAGCAACTAGTGGCGCATAGTGATTAGCAGGTATAATACTTAATAATCATGATGATATTGACATTGACTATGCTCTCAGGTTCAGTTCAAAGCATCAAATAACGAGGCAAGATACGAAGCCTTGATAGTTTCGTTAAATTTATCTCATTCATATGGAGCAAAGCAAGTAGTGGTGCATAGTGATTCAGAGTTGGTCGTTAACCAAGTGTTGAATTTGTATGGAGTAAAAGTAGAATTGATTACCAGGTATCTTGCTAAGGCTATGGAGGTTATAACTAAGTTTCCTAGCATCTAGATAAATAGGATCCCAAGAATAGCACACTCCCGAGCTAATGCACTTGCTCGGCTAGCTTCAGTAACAAGAATTGAGCTCATAAGAACAATCCCTATATCAATCTTAGCTAATCGGAGTATTGATAAAGACCTGATGGTTAGTTTCATTGCTCTAGATTTGGAACCTTCCTATATGGATCCCATCAAAGCTTATATTGAAGATGGAACCCTACCACCTGATCCTAAAGAGGCACAAAATCTTCAATATAAAGTAGTGAGATACGTGGCAGACAAAGGAGTTTTATATAGAAAGGAATTGACGATCTCCTTGCAGCATTATGTTCCTACAATGTAGGTGGAAGATCTTATCCAAGAGGTGCATGAAGGTTCTTGTGGGACTTATTTTATTGGTCGATCCTTGCTCCAACGAATAAAAAACACTCGAGGATACTCTGAGAGTAGATTGTACATCCTTTGCAAGAAAGTGTTATAAGAACCAGAGATTCTCTACCATTCATAAAACATCTAATGTTAATTTAACACCAATAACTTTACCTTGGTGATTTTCTATATGGTCAATTGACTTGGCCATCCCACGATCGACCACCAAAAGAAGGTTCAAATATTTAGTTATTGTTGTTGATTATTTCACCAAATGGGTAGAAGTAGAGACATTGGTTTATATGCCTTATGAGAAAGTGTATCAGTTCATCTAGAAGAATCTAATCTGTCGATATGGCTAATCATATGCTTTCATTACATATCATGGCACCCAGTTCGACAACGAGTTTGAAACATATTGTGTCTAGTCCAAAATCTAGAAACTGCATTTTGCACCAGGCCATCCTTAAAGTAATGGTCAAATAGAAGTGACAAATAAAACTTTGACTATGCTCTTGATGCAAGCAGGGGTAACTGGATTAATGAGCTACACTATGTTCTTGGAGCCTATATAACAACGTCGAGAACAGCAACTGGAGAGAAACCATACATGCTTGCGTTTCGGACTGAAGCCATGGACCTAGTCGAGATCAACCTGCCAACCCACAGGGTACTGTATTTTCATTCCCCATATAGTGATTTAATGAGGTGATTAGATCTCAACATGTTAGAGGAGGTATGAGAAGATTCAGCTCTGAGAAATGATGCCTACCAACACATATTTTCTCGCTTTTATAATAAAAGGGCCAAGCCACTAACCTAAAAGAGGGCAATTATGTTCTTAAGAAAGTTATCTATAAGAACAACAAGCTTGAGGCCAATTGGCATAACCCATATCGTATATCATTTGTCATCCGACTAGGGACCTATCGAATAGAGACTTTGTATGTCGAATAATTAAAAAATCCTTGGAATGTCGGACACCTTAGAAAGTATTATCAATAATTCAAAGGATTTCCATTATTACATTTCATTCACTTTTATTTGAATAGAAATAAAATGTTGATTTCTGTCTCTTTAATTTTCAATTTTTTTTGGAGTACGATGATATACATCCCCTAGAACAAACATAACATTTGATCTTCAGCTCCGACCAAGTCAAAATAGGATTACAATCCTTGACACTTAGTCGGAAATAATAAAATTCGACCAAGTCAAAATAGGATTATAATCCTCCGCACTTGGCCGACAA
Organism: Sambucus nigra; assembly: GCA_949130495.1. Classification (NCBI taxonomy): domain Eukaryota; kingdom Viridiplantae; phylum Streptophyta; class Magnoliopsida; order Dipsacales; family Adoxaceae; genus Sambucus; species Sambucus nigra. The sequence goes on along the minus strand of OX422210.1, from coordinate 146,650,268 downwards.
CAGCAATTTACTTCATGTATGACTTCGTGAAAACAAAATCACGAACAAGAGGTTGATTACTTCATGTATGATTTTTTATAAACAATTCAAGAAAAAGAAGTGTAAAACTTCTAATAAAACTAAAAAAGTTATAAATAAGTTTTAGCCGACTAAGTTAAACAAAGGAAGACATGTAAAAATTCCTAGATACTGGAATATAAACATACATTCCTCATACACTTGGACACCAATGATAACTATCTAAGTAATTAGTAGAATCAATGGCATTACCACTGGTAACTAATACTAAATTTGGATTTATATATCTAAGTGTATTACTGAAACGAATGGCATTACAATCACAAGTTAACTGGATGATTAAAATAATCAAAAGTTAGCAAAAACAAATATATTTCATATAAAATGTATTACTTTCAAATGAATAATAAAATACAGCCAGTCCCATACCAAATTAAAACAGAATATACAGTTGGCTTATTCTTAGCATCACTGTCGAAAACATTTACAACTCACCCAATACCCAATTAAGCTGGTGTTAAAAACTTTCCAAATTTTAATTTAACAAAATCCATTTCCAGTTTAAGAATAACACAACCCATTTTATTCTACAACACTCATAACCAAATAGATAACACAAAAGAATTTAAATGCAATTGGAATAAACATTCCCAAATAATATTAATCAATTACAATAATCCCAACAATGCCAAATGTATTAAAAAGACACAAATACAATAGTATTTGACTCCGATAGAAAATGATGACTGAAATCCTTTGGGCGACATGCCCTAACTAAGAATACTGTGAATCAAAAGAAGATAAGCGTCTAAGAAATACTCCATAGCTCGTCATAATTCTCTAAGGTTGGCGTCCCTGCTGCTGGACACCTGATATAGAATGTACAATAGAAAAGAAAATATGCAAGGAAACGGGTCAGAGCCCGATTGTAAAAATAATTTTTAAAACAGCAAGTATTTAACAAGTGTAATAAAGCATTTATTATGTACATGTTAGATCCAACTCTCACTTGCTATTCTCACCACTCAACTAGACTGCACGCTTAACGTTTCCTATTAACCTCCTAGTTAATGGTTCCTCTTATCCAGTTTCCATATTATAACTCCATTCCCATATCAAAATCCTAGTATGTCCCATACCATACGTCACATTATTTTTCATTTACATTTCTCATTTATATGAATCGTTTCTCATTAACATGAATCATTCTCTCATTAATATGAATTAATCTTTTCAATTCTATAAGCATAAACATTCATTAACTTAATTCCATTATCTTTCTCTATTCACAGTTATCTACAATTATCACCGTAGATAGATTTAACTACAATATATATCCATTCAATCATTTAATTCATTATATATATATATATTCATATATAATACGGCACCCCGAGTCATAGCTGCGGTGCAATGCATTACTCTCCTATCATGTCCCAATATCGTCGGTCGCCAAATAGGAGACAAAAGGTTTGGTAAGGATTTCTCGAACCAAAAACAACATCACAAACATTGGAGGCGAACATAGTTCTCGCATCGATGGGTCACGCACATACCTACGTACCCAAAGTCAGCGGACTTATCAACTCCCCGATAAGTCTTTCATAGACCAATGTTCTTGAGCGACAAATCAAGATCCCATGGATTCATCAGGATATGACTGCCCTCACGCGCAAACCTCCCGTCGATAGCAAGTAAGCTAGGTATATCATACACATAATCATAAATCAATCAAATAGGAATAATTATACCTATAATATACTATCATCAAGGTATTCACCTTACCCTTAGATTATTCCCATACGTAGCGTTATATCTCTTTAAATCCCACGTATTAAAATATCATAACATTACTTCTTAATTTAATTATCCCCGAGCCTCACTCAATACTCAAGGTTCAAATAGGTTTTCCTCAATAGTATATTCAGTAAGAAGTCACTAATATCCTACTGGTCCATATCATCACATCTCCCAATTACTACAAATTAAACTCTCCTTTTAATTAGGGTTAAAACTGATAGTTTCAAATCTCTTATAAACACATCTTCTTTCACTTAGGATTAAGCCCTCTTGTAAACCTAAGGATACCCAGGTGTTATGTTCAATCACCCCTACTGGTCCTATATTAAATCCTCATGCATACCAATTAGAGTTCAACAATTGAATCTAGCAACCGAAATTCCTTTAAACTAATTATCATTATTTTCATCAATTAAATCCCAGTCAAATTAATTCAAATCTTATCTAGGGATTATTGATCTTATATAATTCCCATAATATCCAATTAATAATCACAAAAGATCTACCAAATATTTGGGATAAGAACCAACATTTAAAAGAAACAACTATAGGAATTCTGGGGAGGTCGATCGATCGAAGGCAGGGGGTCGATCGATCAATCCCTCAGGTCACAGCCTGATTTTTCTGCATTTCTGCAACTACGGGTTTCACCATTTTTGTTCATTCAAACCTTCATATTAACATCCCAAATGACTTATAATTATTACTACATGATATATCAACATATATGAACTATTTCCAATACTCTAAACATCCTAGAATCATCAAGGGATTGGATTAAAAAGCATGTTTATCTCCTCTTTTCCAGAAAATTATAAAACTACTATCCTCAAGAACACAATAATGGTTTTCAGAGTTTCCTCCATAGATATATGATTATTTCGTGGATTATTATCATCCTATAACATGGGTTTACTTTCTATATCATTTCAGTTTCTAGAAATCCATATAACAACTCCATTATGTCTTCCAAACATGAAAAATCATCTCTTTTCATAATTATTCTAACATGGATAATATACGAACTTAAGTTGCAAATATCAAACACTTGCCTTTACTGAAGTTTGATCCTTTGGTGTAGTATATCTCAGGTGGTTCTCCTTTTTTCGGTCAACCTCCGGTGGTGGTTGACGGTGGTGATCCTTGGTTCTTTGTTATTCTCCTTCCCAAGTAAGCTTTTCCCTTCCCAAGCACCCTTTCACTCTCTCTAAGAAGGTGACTTCTCTACTTTGTGTAGAGGAGATGAATAACCCACGTACACTTAATCTACCAATACTTATAATAGGACAAAATCCGAAATCACTATTCATCCCCCCTAGAAAAATGACCAAAATTCCCTGTCTATTCATTTCCAAATGACCTGAGACTCAAAATTAACATCCAAATAGAATTTTCTGACTATTTCGAACCTTTCGGATGCAACGACGCAGTCGAAATGACTATAAGATTGATAAAAAATAAATTTCCTTTTTAATTTAATAAATCAGTCCCGACACGTCTCATACCGCGTCTGACTAAATATTCAAATTCCCGAATTTATATCACATCGTCATATCAATGACATCACATTCATATATTACCTAAATATCTTTAAGTAATATTCTGAATCATCCATTTTAATATCCACAATCCGGATAAAACCCAAATGAATTAATTAATAATAAAATCCAATTAATCCATTAATTTAAAATATAACCCATTTTAAAAGTCATAAAAATTACGGGGTATTGCATACTTTCCCCCTTATAACAGAATTTTGTCCCGAATTTCAGGAATAAAAGTCAAACGGGTAAGGTCAACTCCGAGTATAAATCTCACATCGCAAGAAATCTAAGACGTACCGCCCATACAGTACATTAACGAAAATCCCTATCGGTGTTATACGCCAAGCCTCACCATATAGTTTCAACTGAATCGAATTTAAACTTTACCCAATCTTCCCTATACCGTCCTCGTGACAAACTTTGGGAAAAAATGAGCCTCACATATTGAACAAATAAATCCTGAAGTCCCAACTACTTACCCTTTCACAATTATGAAAACTACTACAATCCAATCATACAGGGCGCCCATACACCCTATCGTACAACTTCCATTATAAGATTTATAGCAAAGGTTATAAACTCATATCCTAAAGACCTATCTTATTTCAACTCCCAACGGTTATTAGTTTCATGCATGGGGTGTCTCGCAAGAGAAATCCAAATAAGGAACCCCTCCGATACACTACTACCTAAAGTAGTCAGTCATCGAAACTCCTCAGGTCCTTAGTCAATAGTTTATAACCTCTGTACAGGTTTTATCGATTTTAAATAAAGTCTACTCATCTACTCTCTTGTTAAAGACAAGATGCTAGCTATAGTAGTACATACCCTCTCATACACCATAAGTCAATAGTCCCATCATGTTCGGACATGCCCAAAGTAAGAAATTCTGTGATAAAAATCAGACCCACGTGATGACATGAAAAATATACATGTGTCCCACAACCCCTCGGTGAGTTCACGTAAATAATAGTGCTATAGGCTAAGTTTAGCAACCCTTTTGCCCATACAATATTAATCGTTACAAAAATCAGTATACGCCTCATAACTCCTTAGATAGAAAGCATACCCTCATTCGCGGGTGGTGGTTGTTAACTCCCACTATTATAACTTTGCTCCGATGAGTCAAGAAAAATTTTAACCCAAATTTTTAGTTCTAGTTCACCACACTCAACTATATGCCCAAGTCTTTGAATATATTGCCTTCGTTAGGTAACGCACACATTTCCCACATTTCAAGAACTTCTACTCATGACTCTCCTCAATTTTCCATAATAGGGGTGACCTCGACTACGACCATCATACTCGAACATACTTCATAACCTCCTAAGTACGATCTCCACTATCCGTCCAATGGCCCTCACCTGCCATACTTCTTGTACAAACCCGTCCGAACGAAACAAGATTCAGTAATATATACGGAATCTTACCAAAGAAATCAACAATCCTAAACATAGGGCTCTACATCAAAGAACGCTAAGCTGAAAACACAGTAAGCCGTACAGACCCTAAAGGACACTAGAACCTGATTCTCTGATACCACCTGTAACACCCCGCCTAATTAAATACCGGGTGGCCAGTCCCATACCAAATTAAAATAGAATATACAGTTGTCTTATTCTTAGCATCACTGTTGAAAACATTTACAACTCACCCAATACCCAATTAAGCTGGTGTTAAAAACTTTCCAAATTTTAATTTAACAAAATCCATTTCCAGTTTAAGAATAACACAACACATTTTATTCTACAACACTCATAATCAAATAGATAACACAAAAGAATTTAAATGCAATTGGAATAAACATTCCCAAATAATATTAATCAATTACAATAATCCCAACAATGTCAAATGTATTAAAAAGACACAAATACAATAGTATTTTACTCTGATAGAAAATGATGACTGAAATCCTTTGGGCGACATGACCTAACTAAGAATACTGTGAATCAAAAGAAGATAAGCGTGTAAGCAATACTCCATAGCTCGTCATAATTCTCTAAGGTTGGCGTCCCTGCTGCTGGACACCTGATATAGAATGTACAATAGAAAAGAAAATATGCAAGGAAACGGGTCAGAGCCCGATTGTAAAAATGATTTTTAAAACAGCAAGTATTTAACAAGTGTAATAAAGCATTTATTATGTACATGTTAGATCCAACTCTCACTTGTTATTCTCACCTCTCAACTAGAGTGCACGCTTAACGTTTCCTATTAACCTCCTAGTTAATGGTTCCTCTATCCAATTTCCATATTATAATTCCATTCCCATATCAAAATCCCAGTATGTCCCATACCATACGTCACATTACTATTCATTTACATTTCTCATTTATATGAATCGTTTCTCATTAACATGAATCATTTCTCATTAATATGAATTAAGCTTTTCAATTCTATAAGCATAAACATTCATTAACTTAATTCCATTATCTTTCTCTATTCACAGTTATCTACAATTATCACTATAGATAGATTTAACTACAATATATATACATTGAATCATTTAATTCATTATATATATATATATATATTCATATATAATACGGCACCCCGAGTCATAGCTGCGGTGCAATGCATTACTCTGCTATCATGTCCCAATATCGCCGGTCGCCGAATAGGAGACAAAAGGTTCGATAAGGATTTCTCGAACCATAAACCACATCACAAACATTGGAGGCGAACATAGTTCTCGTATCCATGGGTCACGCACATACCTACGTACCCACAGTCAGCGGACTTATCAACTCCCCGATAAGTCTTTCATAGACCAATGTTCTCGAGTGACAAATCAAGATCCCATGTATTCATCAGGATATGACTGCCCTCACGTGCAAACCTCCCGTCGATAGCAAGTAAGCTAGGTATGACTTACACATATTCATAATCAATCGAATAGGCATTATCATACCTATAATATACTATCATCAAGGTATTCACGTTACCCTTAGATTATTCCCATACGTAGCGTTATATCTCTTTAAATCCCACGTATTAAAATATCATAACTTTACTTCTTAATTTAATTATCCCCGAGCCTCACTCAATACTCAAGGTTCAAATAGGTTTTCCTCAATAGTGTTTTCAGTAAAAAGTCACTAATATCCTACTGGTCCATATCATCATATCTCCCAAATTACTACAAATTAAACTCTCCTCTTAATTAGGGTTAAAACTGATAGTTTCAAATCTCTTATAAACACATCTTCTTTCACTTAGGATTAAACCCTCTTGTAAACCTAAGGATACCCAGGTGTTATGTTCAATCACCCCTACTGGTCATATATTAAATCCTCATGCATACCAATTAGAGTTCAACAATTGAATCTAGCAATCGAAATTCCTTTAAACTAATTATCATTATTTTCATCAATTAAATCCCAATCAAATTAATTCAAATCATATCTAGGGCTTATTGATCTTATATAAGTCCCAAAATATCCAATTAATAATCACAAAAGATCTACCAAAAATTTGGGATAATAACCAACATTTAAAAGAAACAACTATAGGAATTCTGGGGAGGTCGATCGATCGAAGGCAGGGGGTCGATCGATCGAAAGCAGGGGGTCGATCGATCGATCCCTCAGGTCACAGCCTGATTTTTCTGCATTTCTGTAACTACGGGTTTCACCATTTTTGTTCATTCAAACCTTCATATTAACATCCCAAATGACTTATAATTATTACTACATGATATATCAACATATATGAACTATTTCCAATACTCTAAACATTCTAGAATCATCAAGGGATTAAAAGCATGTTTATCTCCTCTTTTCCAGAAAATTATAAAACTACTATCCTCATGAACACAATAATGGTTTTCAGAGTTTCCTCCATAGATATATGATTATTTCGTGGATTATTATCATCCTACAACATGCGTTTACTTCCTATATCATTTCAGTTTCTAGAAATCCATATAACAACTCCATTATGTCTTCCAAACATGAAAAATCATCTCTTTTCATAATTATTCTAACATGGACAATATACGAACCTAAGTTGCAAATATCAAACACTTGCCTTCACTGAAGGTCTGATCCTTTGGTGTAGTATATCTCAGGTGGTTCTCCCTTTTTTGGTTAACCTCTGGTGGTGGTTGATGGTGGTGATCCTTGGTTCTTTGTTCTTCTCCTTCCCAAGTAAGCTTTTCCCTTCCCAGGCACCCTTTCACTCTCTCTAGGAAGATGACTTCTCTACTTTGTGTAGAGGAGATGAATAACCCACATACACTTAATCTACCAATACTTATAATAGGACAAAATCCGAAATCACTATTCATCCCCCCTAGAAAAATTACCAAAATGACCTTTTGGGTTGTCTATTCATTTCCAAATGACCCGAGACTCAAAATTAACATCCAAATAGACTTTTTTGACTATTTTGAACCTTATGGAAGCAACGACGCAGTCGAAATGACTATAAGGTTGATAAAAAATAAATTTCCTTTTTAATTTAATAAATTAGTCTCGACACGTCCCATACCGCGTCTGACTAAAAATTCAAACTACCGAATTTATATCACACCGTCATATCAATGACATCACATTCATATATTACCTAAATATCTTTAAGTAATATTCAGAATCATCCATTTTAATATCCACAATCCGGATAAAACCCAAATGAATTAATTAATAATAAAATCCAATTAATCCATTAATTTAACATATAACCCATTTTAAAAGTCATAAAAATTACGGGGTATTACATACAGGAAAATCAATGAGTTGGATGCTTCCCTTCATCTTTGAAAGTCAGCTTCAATCTCTCCATCCCAGCAAGAGGATCATCCAATGACTAGGGAGAATTAATATACTTGAAGTCGTTTAATATTCTTCTTTTACTACTGCTCGGGGCGTTAATCAGATGTGAAGGATGAACCATTTCATGAACTTCATGGAGATCATAATCCCCTAAGTATTTAGTTATTAAACACTAAGAGATGGTGTCAAGAGGATCCCTGATTTATCCAGCCTGAATAGAGGTTTTTCATAATCTAGCAGACCAGGTTCATTCCAATACCACAATTTACTGTCCGAATCATGCTTCAATAAAGTTAGATAATTGGTCCATCCTTACTTGTACACTTCATCATGACTTTGGGAAAAATGATAATTAATATCGACAGGAGCCTCATTGTATCCTTCCATCCATATTACTCAAGGTTTCTTGTGAAACTGAAAAGTCAATCTCTCAACATGATGATGAAGTCTCCTTATTACATCATCTTTTTCCTTTAATTGGAAAGATTGGTCAACAAGAGACATGTCTTTAGTTTTCAATTCCGATGAAAAATTAACAATAGCCTTCCTTTTATCTTTCAACCGAGCAGCTTGGTCGGCTAAGGTCTTCTTAGTCCTGGCCTACTCAATAATTGGTTGACTTTTTCTTGATCATTTGGATGATTGGCCGTTGTTAGATTTCATTACAGTCTCAAGTTCCTCCACAAGATTAGTATTCTCATTTTCTAAAAATAAGTCCCCTTCATCAACATCGTTAGTAAAAAATTTCTTCAAAGTATTAAGCTCATTCCAGAGTCTGTTGTTCTCTTCTTCCAAGATCTTGGCAATTTCTCAGGCTTTATCTACCTCTCTGTTCAGCAAGAATTCTCTTTTTCTATAGGCAAAGGAATATTTTTTAAGTTTATCATCAAAACCCTATTCTTCTCTTAAGGCCTTATATTTGGCCTCATAGCTAGCATGCAATAACGCTTTGCTCTCATTATTCTCTGACTATAAATCTTCAATCATCTTAGATTATGAAACATTGTTGGTCACCGCCTAATCAACAAGAAAATTAAGATAAGTGTATGCATCCCTTTCCTAGTCAGACGTGTCTGTGACGAGTAAGTCTGTTAATTCTTCATCAGTCAAGTCCAAGTGACCAGCTTTGAACGAATTATTGCAGCATTTGAGTAGGTCAGAGTCAGTGGAGGCAATTTGTTTCATCTTGGCTATAAACTGAAAAGAAAAAGTAACCATTGATCAATAATAAAAGAAGTACAGATAAGCAACCGAGCAATAACAAACGACATTTGAGTTGAAGGAAAAGTTCTTTTATTAATATAAGGCAACGTTATAAAATATTACAGCAAAACAACGAAGAAAGAAGACAAATGAAAAGGGAAAAACACAAAGACTGGAAGTCGAACAAGTCTACACCTTCTTCATATCCTTTTCAGCTTCAAGGTTTATACTTTGGTCGGCAGAAGCGGCAGCATAATAAATAGGAGCGGTATCTTGGTCGACTGGGGGAACACTGGGCTAAATGGACAAAGAGGAATCCAACTAAAAAAAGTAGCTTTTGAGATGGTGGTCTAACAGTCCCAAAAGATGGTTTATCCGTCTCAAATACTTTTTGGGACGCTATTTGGGACGCTATTTGGGACGGCTAGGGGAGGTCATTTTGATAGGGGATTATAAATACCTTTTGTGATGCCATAGCCGTCTCAAAAGAGTTTTTTGAGACGGAATAGATCCGGCTCAAAAGCTCATCACTTTATATGACCCTTTTGAGACGGCAAGAGAGTTGTCCCAAAATAGTGCCTTTAAGACGGGAATTAATTTGTCTCAAAAGGTTACTATTTTACAAGATACTTTTAATATTGCAAGATAGTCGTCTTTAATATATTTTTGGTACAATTTTAACTATCTCAAAATAGGTGAAAGGATCTAAAAAAATCGCCAATATATTAGGGACAATAAAATCTATCGCTAAAGTTTAATGTAGAATTAAATTACATTTAAGATAATTTGTTAAATTATCACCGAATAATTAAAAAAAAATATAACACGTAAGATGATTTTCAACCAACACAACAAATCACTTTCATTCAACAAATGCTAGAGTTCTTACAAGCATCTCTAAATATTTATCAAAATAAAAATTATAACAATAAGTTCAAATGTTGGACTTGACAACAAAAATACATTAATTTATTATACGCCAAAACACGAAATTCTTTTGTCAACGTAATCCCGAAATGTTAAAGCTTACGACCTCCAAAATCACTGATTAACATTGTATGTTCTATAAAAATTGCCACCTGTAAAAATAAAAAATTAGTGTCCATTACGTCAAAATTAATATCCCACTCATCAACAATACAATGTGCAATGAATCAATATAGTATATTCTCATCACAAATAATATAAATATCTAACTACAATTATTTTTAAAAAAATTGACAGAGTCTCCTTTGTTTATTCATGAAAACCACAGGTAGCCAACCTGTTATAAACATCAAAATTTATTCTAAGAATACTATACACCAACCAATAGAAAATCCTCACATCAAAGAAACTCTGAAGGAATATGTTCTCAAGGCTACAAAGTGTAAGCGCCATCCGACACAAATAACCGCCTGAAAGTCACCAGTAATAGGTATTACTAGTCTAGAAGGAATCAAACCAGCCTCTACAACTAACTTCCTAGAAATAAAGGAATGAGAAGCACCTAGAAATAAGGTAACTTTAGTATAGAAAATAGAAGTAATTATGACAATTGTTCTACTTGTTTCAATTTTGGAATATCTAACGACCAGATATAAATGAAGTTTACACCATTTGAGTCTATTACATAAACCTAAATTTACAACTAAGTTGTCCTATATTTAGGGAATAAGATTGTAACAACCCGCCTAATAAGATACCGGGCGATCACTCCAATATTAAATTAAAACAGGAGTCACAAATGGATCATCCTTAACATCACTGTCGAAAATCCATTTAATTACTAATATCCTATTAGGTGGCCGTTAAAAACTTTTATCTAACTACTCTTTTTAGCGCACAAATTAAAACATCCACAATTAAATGCGTAATGAACTGAAATGGAAATGAAAGGAACTAAAATAACCGAACACTCGGTCCAAATAATACAACCATATCGAATGATGTACTGAAAGAATAAATAAATGCAATTGAGCCATTGGCTCGAGGGTTTATACAATAACTCCTATCAAGAGTACAAGGAAAGAAACGTCTACCGATAACCTGCAAGCATCCACAGCTGCTGCAGCAGACGTCTCACTCGAAAGAGTTTCCATCCAGGCGTCCCTGTGTCTGGACACCTATATATATATATAGTAGAGAGAAAGAAAGGAGAGTAGACAAACGGGTGAGGGCCCGAATGTTTAGAAAATATTTTGCAAGTGCATAAATGCTTTATTTTTAGAAAAATAGTTTTAACTCATATATGAATTGGTATCGCACTCTCGTGAGATACCCCTCACCTCTCCCCTATTAGTGCACACCTAGCGCATCCCTTAAAACCTCCTAGTCAAGCTACCCTGCTAAACTAATCTAATACCCAACCACTATCTAACCTAGATAGTCAAATAGATGTACTAAGGGCTAACTTCACTTTAATCTCGACGCTATGCCATGTTCGTGCGTGGGGTGTCTTGCGAAGCGAAATCCAAACAAGGAACCCCCCCGATACACTACTATGCAGCAATGTCGATCTTTGAGATCCGCCAGTCCCTCAGTACAGAAAGATATATATAATATATGTATCATAACATTTAATAATATAAGAGCACTAAGGATTAAACTTCTCCCCAGTCTCAACACAGTGCCATATTCGTGCGTGGGGTGTCTCGCAAAGCGAAATCCAAACAAGGAACCCCCCCGATACACTACTATGCGGCACGGTCGATCGTCGGGATTCATTAGACCCTCGGCACCCAATTTATACATATACATACATCTACAATATACTTCCGGATAATATAAATATCTCCCGGACTGAGGATTACTTGATACATAAAGTATTTATAAATACTTATCCTTTTTATTTCAAAACTTCCATTTCCCTTCTCATATCCAGGAAATGTATTTATAAAAGCCAATTCATTATCATGAATTTCTTTAACAAACCATATACTTTTTGAAAGCCAATTTTATTAACATAAAAAGCTTTTCCTTTATCAATTATCCCATTTCCCTTTTTATATTCAGGAAATGTATTCAAAGACATTTTCATTATCATAAAAATGCTTTGATCAAAACATATGCTTCCACATCCCTTCTTCCATCCGGGAAGTGTTACCGAAGCCCATTTATATATAACCTATTTCCCTTCCTATATCCAGGAAATGTAATTAAAGCAAATCCATTATTATGAACTGCTTTAATAAAAACGCATTCTAAGACCGCCCGTCCGGATTTCTCCACTGTGCGCGCCCCTAAATGGCTATCATCTTCCAGGGCCTCCAAGACAACCTGGGATCCTATATCGAAAGACGTCGGGAAGCGACCATGTGCCTGCGGGATAGTCAAGATCACACCCGGAATCTCCTAACCAGCGCAGAAAATATAACAACAAACGCTCACATGGCCTATAGGACTATATCCACCCTGCATCATTAGCCAGGGGGCTTCACCATACGAACGCAACTTCCCTTATGATAGCGATTCAGAGAGGTGTGTAATCCATATTTTATTAATTATGAAAAACATTTCTCTTTCCATTTTGAAAATATTCATTTATATATTTTCAAAATCATTTCCATCATCATATATATATATATGTATATATATATATATATATATATATATATATATATATATATATATATATATATATATATATACCTAAAACACACAGTATATACATATCCTATATATTCTTCCTAGAATATATATATAAACGGCCTTAGTGGCCTATAGCATCTAACGATGATAATAATCCCAAAGATTCCCTCCGGGAATCATAATCATGCATTGATATTAGCATGATTCTAAATCCAAAGTATTTCTTACTTTAATAATCACTATATACTTTAAATCCTATTCTAATGATTTATTGGATATCTCCAATGATACTATTCTTCTCTAAGTGAAGTATATATATATATATATATATATATATATAAATATATATATACCCCCAAATTATCCTAATTATCTCTTAGGATATACTTAACGATAATCGATATAATTATGCCTTCTATAAGCATAATTATATAGGCTTATAAGCCTTCGAGACATATCCTCAGGATTTCTCTCACCCGAACAACTTTAAACTTAATAGGTTAAGGATTTCGTTTCCTTAAACCCTAAGACTATACCTAGTCTAAATAATCATTTAGAAGTCCCCAATTAAAACTAGGAACCCTAATCCATCAATTTCTACAATTATTCTATTTTCCTCGAAAATATAGATTAAGGGTTATATACTTAAAACCCTAACTTTACCCTCCTCAATTGTCTTAATTTATGGACCCTGAAATCCTAAAAGGTCCCTTAGGTTATTACCTAATTATCCTCAAAGCAAAAATGGAATGGAATCTATCCCATCCAAATCACCCTAACGAAATTGTTCCTTTCCAGCAGAGGTCGATCGATCGACCCATGACCGTCGATCGATCGAAGGCTTCGATCGATCGATCCCCGAGGCTCGATCGATCGATCAAGTCGGGCAGCTTCTTCTCCGAGAAGCTGTTCGGCCATGGAAGCTTCCCCCAAGCTTCCATCTCTTCACCCAACGGCCTACAATTTCTACCAACAATAAATACACCTATAATACGGGTCCTAAACATCCCAGGACCCGGAATCACCCAATATTTTTGGTTAATTACTAAAATCTCCAATTTACCAATTTTAGGGGTTTATTCATTTTACCTCCCGAAAACCCGTTTTATTCACGAATACCCAGCCCAAAATCATTAGGGTATGTTAGACCAACAATGATATGAGATATTTATGCTCAAAAATAAATAAAGCAAGTAAACACTTGCCTCGTGGATACAATCCGACGTCCTCGAGCCGAATCCCGCGGAGGCCGGCCGAAATCTCCCCCTTTTTCTCATTTTCTTCCCTCTCTCTCTCTCTTCCTTCTTTTCTTTCTTCTTTCTTTCCTCCCTTCCTCTATATATAGAGAGAAAAAGGGTTTTAACCCTAAAAGCCCAAAAACGACTCGTTTACCCAATTACGAGCCTATTTAACTCCAAAATTACCCGGAACTTAATTTCGACAATCGGACACTCTTTTCCGACTATCTCGGACATTCCGAGACTCGTGGCGCAGTCGAAATTTCCATTCGAGGTACTTGACCGCAAATCACTATTCTAATCCAAAATAATTAAATGCGGTGTTCTACTCAAAATCTCACTTCTGTTGTCGCTATACTCCGTGGCGACATATAAATAAAATATTTCGACCTATATGGTCCCAAAATAATTAATAACACCCTTCGAAAATCATTAAATCCTCGAAAATCCCAGGAATCACTATTTCGAGAAATTCTCCAAATTCCAATTTATACTAAATTAGGGAATTTAATTGTCTCTAAAAAGGACGGGTTGTTACACTCCCCCCCTTACAACAGAATTTCGTCCTCGAAATTCAGATGCGACCTACACCACCAATCTTAGGATCACTTCAACTCCTAATACCTTAAGGGAAACGATACTGACCCAACGGTTCCCAACCATACACTATGCGGCTACCGAAATCATAAAGTGACTCTAATACGTCACAGAATACCCATCATCTATAATGCCTATCGGCATGAATTTCAATCTTGTGTACCACTCCTATCGTAACTAGGCGGTTTATCAACCCACCTTACCAAAGGTGCCCATACACCTTTCCAACTTGTGCATATCATCACAAAAATTACGAACGTCTGACACGCATCACTCTCTCCCAGTAAGGGTCTCCTCTCCTCGGTGTAATACTCACCTATGGGTCCTCCGAACCCGCGCATTTCAATACTCCTAACCCTGGCGCTGCTAATACTAGCGAACCTATATCCTAAAAATGCTACGATCTAAGCGTTACCCTACCTACACGAAACTAATATAATCCTAAGTATGTCCCTAGTGCCCAAGGCCTCTCCCAACTCCCGACAAGTGCTTGGTTTCATGCGTGGGACGTCTCGCCAAGGCGAAATCCAAACAAGGAACCCTCCCGTTACACTACTCCCTCGCGTAGTCGGTCATCGAGATATAACGACCCAAGGCACAGAAGCGGGACGTCCTAAATCCTACTAGGCTAGCCTATGAACGCATTCCTACTATCTTATACTTCCGCCCATACAGAAGGAAACCTAACAAATCAAGTGCCCACTTTCTGTAGAAAGTGTCACGAACATAATACCCAAAATGGAGCTCCTCAAAACTTGCCTTTTCATTAAGGCCTGACTATTGTCCTCAATTAAACTTCTATAAGTCCAACCTTACCCACCCATTTGTGGCGAAGGAATCATTTTAGTGCTTTTCCATAGCACAATTTTCCATAAGTATTTTAACATTATGTGGCTTATAGTCTATAGTGGTTCATCCACACTATAAGACCGTTCCACAAGATCAACATCATTGCATCCCATAACAGCTCCCCACTCCCGACGCTGTTAAGAGTCATGTGTGGAGTGTCTCGCAAAGCGAAATCCAAACAAGGAACCCCTCCACACATTAACCCTTGACTTCGTTGGTTATGGAGTTCTGTCATTTAAACATGCAACCGGGATAACCCTATCCCCTAATCCAACAAAAGGTGATCTGAACTCCTATCTCTAACTAAGAGTCATACCACCCTGCGCTCGCACTCGTTCCTAAGTCCTTGCGCAAACTAATACTGAGCTAAATCTTATCGCTCAACAACAATTCTGTGGGCCTTAAATTATATTTATAAGGTCGCCACATATACCATCCAAAATAAGGAAGCCTCTGCTCATCGAGGTTCCATAAATCCATAATAGCAAGGGTGTAATCAACCTGTATCAAGGTGAGACACCACAATAACAACCCGTTCCTTCCAGGAACTGCGGACACGATAGACTTGCCATCATTAGCCTGCTATCGCTCCGTTACACCATATACCGTATACGTATATATACAAAGTATAATCACCCGCCTCTATGGCGAATGAAGAGAAATAAAATTCCGCTATTGCGGAAAACACATAGGCATACATTATAATGTTATCGAGACCTCCACAACTCAAAATACACACACGAGTCTAGGGATAACTAATACCGTGACTTCATCTAGTCACGCCTAATATACCTCCTCAATTGAGGTAAAACTCATAACCACAATTTCATTATAACGATTTCCCCGAGTGGATGTCCAACCATGGGGTCCTCGAACATACCCATTCTTTAGTGAGCCCATCCTCCTTGGAAAGGACTCAATATTCATTGCACCACACTCACTTTGCCACTTTGCCATAACACTCTTTATTCACCGTCGGCCCCTGGCTGAACCTTAGGCGAATAATTCCCAAAACTGCATTCTTCTCGTCCTGTTGATTCATGGGGACTCACGGTGAGAACTATCCGTAAGATCCCTTTGGAACCCTTATCTTCACGGGGAAATCCAACTTTAGTACCACTTTCTATCACAGTAGTACTTGGTTGCTCATAACTACTATACTTTAGTAGTCGTCGCAACAGTCCTTAGCATTTGCCACAAGGAGAGTGGCATCTACTAAGATCCTCGTCCCCGTCTTCTACCAGCTCCACCAGCTAAGCTCCACTCCTGCTTCCCTCCGAGCTCTGCACACGATACTCAACGAGCGCGTAACAGATTTCTATAATCTTCTAATATGGCAGGAGATCGAAATCTCACAATAGAAATCAACAATCCTATTCCTGAGGCTCTATAACAAATCGAGAGCAACGCTGAAAGCGTAGTACGTCCGCACAGATTCCTAAGGACACTAGAACCTGATGCTCTGATACCATCTGTAACAACCCGCCTAATAAGATACCGGGCGATCACTCCAATATTAAATTAAAACAGGAGTCACAAATGGATCATCCTTAACATCACTGTCGAAAATCCATTTAATTACTAATATCCTATTAGGTGGCCGTTAAAAACTTTTATCTAACTACTCTTTTTAGCGCACAAATTAAAACATCCACAATTAAATGCGTAATGAACTGAAATGGAAATGAAAGGAACTAAAATAACCGAACACTCGGTCCAAATAATACAACCATATCGAATGATGTACTGAAAGAATAAATAAATGCAATTGAGCCATTGGCTCGAGGGTTTATACAATAACTCCTATCTAGAGTACAAGGAAAGAAACGTCTACCGATAACCTGCAAGCATCCACAGCTGCTGCAGCAGACGTCTGACTCGAAAGAGTTTCCATCCAGGCGTCCCTGTGTCTGGACACCTATATATATATATATATAGTAGAGAGAAAGAAAGGAGAGTAGACAAACGGGTCAGGGTCCGAATGTTTAGAAAATATTTTGCAAGTGCATAAATGCTTTATTTTTAGAAAAATAGTTTTAACTCATATATGAATTGGTATCGCACTCTCGTGAGATACCCCTCACCTCTCCCCTAACAGTGCACACCTAGCGCATCCCTTAAAACCTCCTAGTCAAGCTACCCTGCTAAACTAATCTAATACCCAACCACTATCTAACCTAGATAGTCAAATAGATGTACTAAGGGCTAACTTCACTTTAATCTCGACGCTATGCCATGTTCGTGCGTGGGGTGTCTTGCGAAGCGAAATCCAAACAAGGAACCCCCCCGATACACTACTATGCAGCAATGTCGATCTTTGAGATCCGCCAGTCCCTCAGTACAGAAAGATATATATAATATATGTATCATAACATTTAATAATATAAGAGCACTAAGGATTAAACTTCTCCCCAGTCTCAACACAGTGCCATATTCGTGCGTGGGGTGTCTCGCAAAGCGAAATCCAAACAAGGAACCCCCCCGATACACTACTATGCGGCACGGTCGATCGTCGGGATTCATTAGACCCTCGGCACCCAATTTATACATATACATACATCTACAATATACTTCCGGATAATATAAATATCTCCCGGACTGAGGATTACTTGATACATAAAGTATTTATAAATACTTATCCTTTTTATTTCAAAACTTCCATTTCCCTTCTCATATCCAGGAAATGTATTTATAAAAGCCAATTCATTATCATGAATTGCTTTAACAAACCATATACTTTTTGAAAGCCAATTTTATTAACATAAAAAGCTTTTCCTTTATCAATTATCCCATTTCCCTTTTTATATTCAGGAAATGTATTCAAAGACATTTTCATTATCATAAAAATGCTTTGATCAAAACATATGCTTCCACATCCCTTCTTCCATCCGGGAAGTGTTACCGAAGCCCATTTATATATAACCCATTTCCCTTCCTATATCCAGGAAATGTAAATAAAGCAAATCCATTATTATGAACTGCTTTAATAAAAACGCATTCTAAGACCGCCCGTCCGGATTTCTCCACTGTGCGCGCCCCTAAATGGCTATCATCTTCCAGGGCCTCCAAGACAACCTGGGATCCTATATCGAAAGGCGTCGGGAAGCGACCATGTGCCTGCGGGATAGTCAAGACCACACCCGGAATCTCCTAACCAGCGCAGAAAATATAACAACAAACGCTCACATGGCCTATAGGACTATATCCACCCTGCATCATTAGCCAGGGGGCTTCACCATACGAACGCAACTTCCCTTATGATAGCGATTTAGAGAGGTGTGTAATCCATATTTTATTAATTATGAAAAACATTTCTCTTTCCATTTTGAAAATATTCATTTATATATTTTCAAAATCATTTCCATCATCATATATATATATATACCTAAAACACACAGTATATATACATATCCTATATATTCTTCCTAGAATATATATATAAACGGCCTTAGTGGCCTATAGCATCTAACGATGATAATAATCCCAAAGATTCCCTCCGGGAATCATAATCATGCATTGATATTAGCATGATTCTAAATCCAAAGTATTTCTTACTTTAATAATCACTATATACTTTAAATCCTATTCTAAGGATTTATTGGATATCTCCAATGATACTATTCTTCTCTAAGTGAAGTATATATATATATATATATATACCCCCAAATTATCCTAATTATCTCTTAGGATATACTTAACGATAATCGATATAATTATGCCTTCTATAAGCATAATTATATAGGCTTATAAGCCTTCGAGACATATCCTCAGGATTTCTCTCACCCGAACAACTTTAAACTTAATAGGTTAAGGATTTCGTTTCCTTAAACCCCAAGACTATACCTAGTCTAAATAATCATTTAGAAGTCCCCAATTAAAACTAGGAACCCTAATCCATCAATTTCTACAATTATTCTATTTTCCTCGAAAATATAGATTAAGGGTTATATACTTAAAACCCTAACTTTACCCTCCTCAATTGTCTTAATTTATGGACCCTGAAATCCTAAAAGGTCCCTTAGGTTATTACCTAATTATCCTCAAAGCAAAAATGGAATGGAATCTATCCCATCCAAATCACCCTAACGAAATTGTTCCTTTCCAGCAGAGGTCGGTCGATCGACCCATGACCGTCGATCGATCGAAGGCTTCGATCGATCGATCCTCGAGGCTCGATTGATCGATCAAGTCGGGCAGCTTCTTCTCCGAGAAGCTGTTCGGCCATGGAAGCTTCCCCCAAGCTTCCATCTCTTCACCCAACGGCCTACAACTTCTACCAACAATAAATACACCTATAATACGGGTCCTAAACATCCCAGGACCCGGAATCACCCAATATTTTTGGTTAATTACTAAAATCTCCAATTTACCAATTTTAGGGGTTTATTCGTTTTACCTCCCGAAAACCCGTTTTATTCACGAATAACCAACCCAAAATCATTAGGGTATGTTATACCAACAATGATATGAGATATTTATGCTCAAAAATAAATAAAGCAAGTAAACACTTGCCTCGTGGATACAATCCGACGTCCTCGAGCCGAATCCCGCGGAGGCCGGCCGGAATCTACCCCTTTTTCTCTTTTTCTTCCCTCTCTCTCTCTCTTCCTTCTTTTCTTTCTTCTTTCTTTCCTCCCTTCCTCTATATATAGAGAGAAAAAGGGTTTTAACCCTAAAAGCCCAAAAACGACTCGTTTACCCAATTACGAGCCTATTTAACTCCAAAATTACCCGGAACTTAATTTCGACAATCGGACACTCTTTTCCGACTATCTCGGACATTCCGAGACTCGTGGCGCAGTCGAAATTTCCATTCGAGGTACTTGACCGCAAATCACTATTCTAATCCAAAATAATTAAATGCGGTGTTCTACTCAAAATCTCACTTCTTTTGTCGCTATACTCCGTGGCGACATATAAATAAAATATTTCGACCTATATGGTCCCAAAATAATTAATAACACCCTTCGAAAATCATTAAATCCTCGAAAATCCCAGGAATCACTATTTCGAGAAATTCTCCAAATTCCAATTTATACTAAATTAGGGAATTTAATTGTCTCTAAAAAGGACGGGTTGTTACAAAGATGTCCTAGACCTAAGTATTCTACACACATTAAAATAAATTGTAGTTTATAAAAAATGTACAAATATCTATTACTTAGTAAGAGACTTAGTTCGTTCATATATTTGTTAACTTTATCTATGATGTATGAATGAACTTAAATATTTCTCACTAAAGTCACAACCGAACATTCTTCTTAGATAGTCAATAAAATAATTTGAATAAGAATATAACCTTTTCGATATACAATAATAAATATAGTGATCGACATATTACCTTCTCTTCTTGACATCAACTTCTAAGAAATGTATGTGTAGATGGCAATAGATATTTCACTTAAGGAGACTGTAATTGGTATACATTAATTAAAGAACACAAATTGTAAAAACTAATTTAAACATTAATCGATTAATTAATTAAGCATGTTATGGTTCTTCAAATAATAGGATCTTGAATCATCTTGATAATTACATCTTGAAATTCATGTTTTTCACATACAATAATTATGTGAAACATAAAACAATAATATAAGTACATACTTCGATCCATAATAATGAATTTAGAATTTGTTCTTGTACCTCCATTCTCTCAATGCTGAAAAGATTAGCAAAGCCATCGACCTTAATAATGTTCGATCGGGTGGATTTTTTTTACCACGGCTTTATCTTGTCTATGGCAAGAACATATTCTAGTTTTACTGCATTCCAACGGTTAAATATTCCTCTATAGTCCAAATATTAATAGAAATTAACTCTCATTAAGTATTTGAATTTCTTTATATTATCATATAATTTCATCATGTTGTCTTTAAGTGTGTATGAATGATGAAAAATCAGTCGCATATTTATAGGCAAGTACAAGACCCAAATCTTCAATAATCATTTCATCTCAAGCATCAATCGAGGTAGATACTTAAGAGTCATTTCGACTCTTGGTATTTAGAGTACTCTTTCATTAAACAAATTAAATCTTAGTATTATTTATTTATGGAAGACATTATATAGAATTGTTATTTAAAATAATTCAATTAACAAAATCTTACACATCAAAACCTACAAAAAAATCTATACCCCCCAAAATATTACAGTTCATTTGAATTTTTGAATGATTTTTTCTTTTCATTTACTCATATATTTTCATCATTATAATGTTTACTCCTGAATAGATAAATTACTAATGGAGATGACCTTAAACAAGAAAAATAAATCGTTCCAAAAGATACTCATTTGTTGCTAAACACCTTTACCAACGAAATAATTTCCTTGTATATTTCATTACATTAGCCAACTTTCTACAGATATTTTGTAAAGAATCTTCTAATCATTGTTGAACATATTTTGTAACGAATTTTTTCATTGCAAAAGAATTTGATTGTCATTGCAAAAGAGTTTTTATATCCTTGGCAAAAATTCTTTTGCAACAAATATTTCATTACAAAATATAATAATATTGCATTGGAGAAGATATTTTGAGACGCCTAAAATCCCTTGCTAAAAGTCATGTTTTTGTTGCTAAAAGTATTTTGTAATGTACTTTTTTGTTGCAAAAGAAGATAGTTTTGGTTGCAAAAAAATCCCACTTCCTTAACATTAGTACTATTGCAGCAATTATCTCATTGCAAATTATTTTGATATTATGTTAAGAAATTTTGGGACGACTAAAATCCCTTGCTAGAAGTTCTTTTTTCGTTGCAATAGATAACAAAATAGTTTGGCCAACACAATTTAGCATCTTTTATTTTTCTTGTCAAAAGTATTAAATTCATTGGGAAATATTTTTTTAATGACTAATAGAATTCCTTGCTCCAAGTTATTTTTGGTTGACATTTATTATTAAATATAGTGTGAATTTATTCATAAAAAAATTAAATCTGATTACTAAAAGTATTTATGGTACATTTGATAATGTAAAATATTTATTTTGAATAGTAAATTTTAAAGAACATAAACTAAATAAGAAATTTAATTAAATATGCATAATTTAAAGACATTATATTATATCCAAAATATATATGAGCTATTGTTCAAAACATCATAATGAAATTCAAAATTCAGCAAGACTTCACAAGACCTAAAATGAGTTTGACTAGTTTTAATCATCTTAAAATTATAAAAATAAAGTCAACCCTTATCATCATTAAAGTGGATCCGAGGAGGGTGAAGATTATTTAATAGGCTTATCTTTCTTAGGTTGTAAGGCCTTCTTCATACTAGCCATATCTAACACAAGCCTTTAGACAAGAATCTTTAAATCTCAGATCTCCGTTTTTAGCTTTTTCTTATCAATGTCGAAATTGTTTGCACCCAACGATTTTAAGGTCGGGTGCCAGTACTGATAAGATGCATAAATCCCCACCTCTTTCCCAATACTTTTTCACAAATTGAAGCCTCATTTGAATCCTTCGATCTTTGTTGCAATTCAAGCATGTCATTATACAGAGAAAAAAATATATGCTATAGTAAATACATATTAACTTAAAAATTCAACCTTAACATTATTAAATTTTTTAAATCATCGCGTTAAACATTTTTAAGATAGTTGTTACTTTTAAAAAAATTCCATTGAGTTTTCTTTATTTATTCTTGAAAGCCAACCTGTTTTAACATTATAGTCAACTCAATAAAAATAACAATAGCCACATATATACAACCAAAGATTTTCTTCCACTAATTTTAACATAAATAAACTTATAATGTAATTCAATGTCTTCAATGTTCCATGGAATCATATCATCACATTAATCATTTTTAAGACACTTGTTATTTTTTGAAAATTTGGACAGAGTTTTCTTTATTTATTCCTCAAAAGCCAGTCTGTTTTAATATTAATATCAACTCAACAATAACATCAATAGCCACAATTATGCCATCTAAGATTCCCTTCCACTGATTTTAACATAAATAAACATATAATGCACTTCAATATCTTTAAATTTCTATACTCATATCATCACGTTAACCATTTGTAAACCACTTGTTACATTTAGAAAATTTTGACCGAGTTTTCTATGTTTATTCTTGAAATCTAGCTTGTTTTAATATTAAAATGAACTCAACAACATCAATAGCCACACCTATAACATCAAAGATTTCCTTCACCAATTTCAACATAAATAAAATCATAGTATAAGTTAACGTTTTAAAGTTCTTCGGACTCGTTTCCTCAAAAGGTTAAATTTCAACATATATATAATTACGAAGTCAGACTTTGCTTCTTCGCTAATCCACTCGATTTTTGTGCCCAATTTGTGTCATAAAATATTTCAATTTGGCCTTTTGGTCTACCTTAATGTTTGTCACCATACTCTTATCATATAAAAATAAAAGTTACATAAGTATACGTATCCACATGAAATAAATATTTCACAAATATAGAGGATATAAAAAGATTACCCTATCTTCGAACAAGTATTGAAAAAAGATGTTCTTCCATCACGATGTACATACTTGTTATTTGACCGACTAGTAGAGTGAGAAAAATAACTTATACAAATATCTTATAACCTTCAGATTTGTGACGTCTAAGTCAAATTTGGACCGCATAAGTTGTAATAACTTTTTATATACAATAGATGAAGAAAATAAATATGCCAAAAGTCAGTCAATCAATGATGTCTTCTCTTTCTCATCAATATGCCCCCACATATCCACCTTTAGTGACTCAAAAGTCCTTACAATAAATCCAATCTCATTAGCCCAGGTGTCTGCCGTAAATCAAATTGTTTTATTGTATAAAAAGTCCCATCTAATTGGAATTTTAGATCCCCAAACATTCTAATAAGATTATCGGTTACTATCTATGTTCTACCGCAAACTTTTTTCACATAAGTGGAGGCGGATTATGGAGTAATGAACGAAAACCACATCTAAGTCAAAAATAAAAATGCACATGTAACATAATATAATCTGTATAATAAATCAGAATGCATATTTTCTTACAAACAATTTAAAAAATTTATTTGCCTATACACTAGCATGCTTTACATTATTCTTTTCTTTTATGCCCAAGTATTCTTCTAAAATCATGTTTTTACTACTAAAATAATATATGTTCATATATTCTGTTGAAATCATATTTTGCCCACTCAATGAATCCAGAATTGAATGTGAAAAATCACAATTGGTTTCTTCGAAGTGTTTGTTTAGAAGGTGTTTTTTATTAACAGTTTTTCTTATTAATTTTAGAACTCAAAATTTTCGATTGTACGCAAGTCTTCAAAATATGGTGAAAGTTTAAAACTATTTGACGATGATTACTGGTAAGAAATGCATCGTTAGGATTAGGTGCAATGGTAGAATTTGCGCTAGTATTTTATGTCTTGGACGCATTTGTATTCCGGGTCGGTGGCCCGTGAATAGCTGAATCTTGCGCACTCTATGGCTCTAAAAAGGTAGTAGATTAATAGCCTCCACCTTCACCTCTAACTCCAATACAACGTCCACGTCCACATCAACCAGGTACCATGTATACGTTAATATGGATTAATATATCAAAATAGCAAATTTAGAGATATATAATAAAAACAAAAGTAACAACGATTTTAAGGTCGGGTGCCAATACTGAGAAGATGCACATATCCCCACCTCTTTCCCAATACTTTTTCACAAATTGAAGCCTCATTTGAATCCTTCGATCTTTGTTGCAATTCAAGCATGTCATTATACAGAGAAAAAAATATATTCTATAGTAAATACATATTAACTTAAAAATTCAACATTAACAATATTAAATTTTTTATATCATCGCGTTAACCATTTTTAAGATAGTTGTTACTTTTAAAAAAATTCCATTGAGTTTTCTTTATTTATTCTTGAAAGCCAACCTGTTTTAACATTATAGTCAATTCAACAAAAATAACGATAGCCACATATATACAACCAAAGATTTTCTTCCACTAATTTTAACATAAATAAACTTATAATGTAATTCAATGTCTTCAATGTTCCATGGAATCATATCATCACATTAATCATTTTTAAGACACTTGTTATTTTTTGAAAATTTGGACAGAGTTTTCTTTATTTATTCCTCAAAGCCAGTTCGCTTTAATATTAAAATCAACTCAAGAGTAACATCAATAGCCACAATTATGCCATCTAAGCTTCCCTTCCACTGATTTTAACATAAATAAACATATAATGCACTTCAACATCTTTAAATTTCTAGACTCATATCATCACGTTAACCATTTGTAAACTACTTGTTACATTTAGAAAATTTTGACCGAGTTTTCTTTGTTTATTCTTGAAATCTAGCTTTTTTTAATATTAAAATGAACTCAACAACAACGATAGCCACACCTACAACATCAAAGATTTCCTTCACCAATTTCAACATAAATAAAGTCATAGTATAAGTTAACGTTTTAAAGTTCTTCGGACTCGTTTCCTCAAAAGGTTAAATTTCAACATATATATAATTACGAAGTCAGACTTTGCTTCTTCGCTAATCCACTCGATTTTTGTGTCCACTTTGTGTCATAAAATATTTCAATTTGGCCTTTTGGTCTACCTTAATGTTTGTCACCATACTCTTATCATATAAAAATAAAAGTTACATAAGTATACGTATGCACATGAAATAAATATTTCACAAATACAGAGGATATAAAAAGATTACCCTATCTTCGAACAAGTATTAAAAAAAAGATTTTCTTCCATCACGATGTACATACTTGTTATTTGACCGACTAGTAGAGTGAGAAAAATAACTTATACAAATATCTTATAACCTCTAGATTTGTGACGTCTAAGTCAAATTTGGACCGCATAAGTTGTAATAACTTTTTATATACAATAGATGAAGAAAATAAATATGCCAAAAGTCAGTCAATCAATGATGTCTTCTCTTTCTCATCAATATGCCCCCACATATCCACCTTTAGTGACTCAAAAGTCCTTACAATAAATCCAATCTCATTAGCCCAGGTGTCTGCCGTAAATCAAATTGTTTTATTGTATAAAAAGTCCCATCTAATTGGAATTTTAGATCCCCAAACATTCTAATAAGATTATCGATTACTATCCATGTTCTACCGCAAACTTTTTTCACATAAGTGGAGGCGGATTATGGAGTAATGAACGAAAACCAAATCTAAGTCAAAAATAAAAATGCACATGTAACATAATATAATCTGTATAATAAATCAGAATGCATATTTTCTTACAAATAATTTAAAAAATTTATTTGCCTATACACTAGCCTGCTTTACATTATTCTTTTATTTTATGCCCAAGTATTCTGCTAAAATCATGTTTTTTACTACTGAAATCATATATGTTCATATATTCTATTGAAATCATATTTTGCCCACTCAATGAATCCAGAATTGAATGTGAAAAATCACAATTGGTTTCTTCGAAGTGTTTGTTTAGAAGGTGTTTTTTATTAACAGTTTTTCTTATTAATTTTAGAACTCAAAATTTTCGATTGTACGCAAGTCTTCAAAATATGGTGCAAGTTTAAAACTATTTGACGATGATTACTTATAAGAAATGCATCGTTAGGATTAGGTGCAATGGTAGAATTTGCGCTAGTATTTTATGTCCTGGACGCATTTGTATTCAGGGTCGGTGGGCCGTGAATAGCTGAATCTTGCGCACTCTATGGCTCTAAAAAGGTAGTAGATTAAGAGCCTCCACCCTCACCTCTAACTCCAATTCAACGTCCACGTCCACAAATCCCAGGTACCATGTATACGTTAATATGGATTAATATATCAAAATAGCAAATTTAGAGATATATAATAAAAACAAAAGTAACAAAGATTTTAAGGTCGGGTGCCAATACTGAGAAGATGCACATATCACCACCTCTTTCCCAATACTTTTTCACAAATTGAAGCCTCATTTGAATCCTTCGATCTTTGTTGCAATTCAAGCATGTCATTATACAGAAAAAAAAATATATTCTATAGTAAATACATATTAACTTAAAAATTCAACCTTAACATTATTAAATTTTTTATATCATCGCTTTAACCATTTTTAAGATAGTTGTTACTTTTAAAAAAATTCCATAGAGTTTTCTTTATTTATTCTTGAAAGCCAACCAGTTTTAACATTATAGTCAACTCAACAAAAATAACAATAGCCACATATATACTAACAAAGATTTTCTTCCGCTAATTTTAACATAAATAAACTTATAATGTAATTCAATGTCTTCAATGTTCCATGGAATCATATCATCGCATTAATCATTTTTAAGACACTTGTTATTTTTTGAAAATTTGGACAGAGTTTTCTTTATTTATTCCTCAAAGCCAGTCCGTTTTAATATTAAAATCAACTCAACAATAACAACAATAGCCACAATTATGCCATCTAAGCTTCCCTTCCACAAATTTTAACATAAATAAACATATAATGCACTTCAACATCTTTAAATTTCTAGACTCATATCATCACGTTAACCATTTGTAAACCACTTGTTACATTCAGAAAATTTTGACCGAGTTTTCTTTGTTTATTCTTGAAATCTAGCTTGTTTTAATATTAAAATGAACTCTACAACAACAATAGCCACACCTATAACATCCAACATTCCCTTCACCAATTTCAACATAAATAAAGTCATAGTATAAGTTAACGTTTTAAAGTTCTTCGGACTCGTTTCCTCAAAAGGTTAAATTTCAACATATATATAATTACGAAGTCAGACTTTGCTTCTTCGCTAATCCACTCGATTTTTGTGTCCAATTTGTGTCATAAAATATTTCAATTTGGCCTTTTGGTCTACCTTAATGTTTGTCACCATACTCTTATCATATAAAAATAAAAGTTACATAAGTATACGTATCCACATGAAATAAATATTTCACAAATATAGAGGATATAAAAAGATTACCCTATCTTCGAACAAGTATTAAAAAAAGATTTTCTTCCATCACGATGTACATACTTGTTATTTGAGCGACTAGTAGAGTGAGAAAAATAACTTATACAAATATCTTATAACCTCCAGATTTGTGACGTCTAAGTCAAATTTGGATCGCATAAGTTGTAATAACTTTTTATATACAATAAATGAAGAAAATAAATATGCCAAAAGTCAGTCAATCAATGATGTCTTCTCTTTCTCATCAATATGCCCCCACATATCCACCTTTAGTGACTCAAAAGTACTTACAATAAATCCAATCTCATTAGCCCAGGTGTCTGCCGTAAATCAAATTGTTTTATTGTATAAAAAGTCCCATCTAATTGGAATTTTAGATCCCCAAACATTCTAATAAGATTATCGGTTACTATCCATGTTCTACCGCAGACTTTTTTCACATAAGTGGAGGCGGATTATGGAGTAATGAAAAAAAACCACATCTAAGTCAAAAATAAAAATGCACATGTTACATAATATAATCTGTATAATAAATCAGAATGCATATTTTCTTACAAATAATTTAAAAAATTTATTTGCCTATACACTAGCCTGCTTTACATTATTCTTTTCTTTTATGCCCATGTATTCTGCTAAAATCATGTTTTTTACTACTGAAATCATATATGTTCATATATTCTGCTGAAATCATATTTTGCCCACTCAATGAATCCAGAATTGAATGTGAAAAATCCCAATTGGTTTCTTCGAAGTGTTTGTTTTGAAGGTGTTTTTTATTAACAGTTTTTCTTATTAATTTTAGAACTCAAAATTTTGGATTGTACGTAAGTCTTCAAAATATGGTGCAAGTTTAAAACTATTTGACGATGATTACTGGTAAGAAATGCATCGTTAGGATTAGGTGCAATGGTAGAATTTGTGCTAGTATTTTATGTCCTCGACGCATTTGTATTCAGGGTCGGTGGCCCGTGAATAGCTGAATCTTGCGCACTCTATGGCTCTAAAAAGGTAGTAGGTTAAGAGCCTTCACCTTCACCTCTAACTCCAATACAACGGCCGCGTCCACATCCACCAGGTACCATGTATAAATTAATATGGATTAATATATCAAAATAGCAAATTCAGAGATATATAATGAAAACAAAAGTAATGATATAATAACCGACTCTTATGGAGTAACATATAATGTTTCAACATGTTAATGTTTCACAACACATTCCTTTGTCAACATGTTAAAGTTTCACAATAGAATTTTGACTAAAAACAGTGGATTGAACAAAGTTCCATTAAACAATAACAATTACATAGGGATTTAACAAAGTTCCATTAAATATATTTATGCTTCCCAATAAACTAATGACAATGGCCATATTTAGTAATTATTAATAACACATTAACTATTCAGCTTTAAATTATGCTGCTTACATATTCTTTTTATCTACTATCTAGTACATACAAAATCTAAAAAAGAAGGGTAAACATTGGCATATGAATGTTCATTTCTTTTGCATTTTCTCTATCTGTTAAGATCAACTAATAACATAGAAAGTGTGAACAAACAATATATTAATTAAAACTAAAAAATAGTACATGCAAGTTCGAACATCCGAGTATTATAAGAAGTGACATCTTTTAAAATTGGATACAATATTTGCAACAACAAATAATAAAGAAACCGAAATAATTACCAAAACAAAAAACATATTACCAAAACCAAAAAAAAATTCATTATAAATAAAACTAAACATCTCAATACACCAGCAAGAAACATAGCACCGTCATAAGATCAATATTCTAATAGATTCAAAAGGATAAGTTACAAGGCAAACACAAGGTTCACAAAAAATAGATAATTTTGATGTATGCTTTCTTTCCAATTAAAATAAACGTTAACTATAACAATACATATTTTCTTATGTTTAGCTCAAACTTGCTTTGTATGAATAGACAATGTGCGAGACTTAGGCCATCTCCAAAATTAATTGTTTCCAAAAGAATCTTTATCACTAGTGTCAAGTTATTTTGAGATAAAAATAATATGATTTGGCACAATTTGAACATTAATAGAAAATAGTATCTTCAATGGTTTTATTACCAAGGGTTTACATTTTATTCTTTAATAGTAGAATACTTTAAAATAATGTTGTAATTACAAAAAATAGGGGTACCAACATAACTTAGGTGGGTGAACATTTTCAGGGATGTCAGATTGGCTCCAAGAAATGAATTTGTTAATGGAGATGACGAGGAGGACTTATAGCCACAATAAACCTAGTGATAGAGGCAAATGTCAATTATAAATTGGAGTATAATTTTTTCGAGCATGAATAGACTTTACTATTGTTGAATGCTCATAAATGAAAAGGTTTTATATTTTATATTATAGTGAAAGAAAGACTTGACATGAAAATGTAGAATTAAAAAAAAAATATATGGAAATGGAAATTAATTATCTATGCAATAATAGTCCATTACGGATTATAAAATATTTTTAATTATATTAATGACTATGCAAAAGAATGTGCTTCCTTTGGCATTTTCTAATTTTCTTACAATTAAGGTTTTATTTTCAATGGTTTTCTTTTATTCAAGGAGAGATAGCAAGAAAGTAACACATACGGTGGGCTTAATATAACTGAGATTGAGATAGATAACATGATCCAAAATATCTATATCTTCTCCAATGCCATTGTTTTCATATGAGCATTCTAATATTTTATTTTATTCTAAACACCCAATTCTCTCTCAAAAACACTAACAAGGGGAACAACACCTGCATTCAATAAAAGGTTAACGAATTGTTCTTTTGAAATATTTCTCTACTTGTGATTTCAGATGCCTAAGTATGATCGGGAAAAATGAAGAAGTCTTCTAAATGAATTATTTCTTTATCGTTTTTAATTTTTGGTTATACTAAATACTACACTCATCTTACTTTGGAGCGTAACTTTAAATCTTCAAACTTATTGTGCAACTATAGGCCTCCCAAATTCTTACAAAAATTGAAATTATTACCATTTGAAATTCCATATATGGACAATACTTAGTCTCTGTACAAATCTAACACAAAAAATTACAAAATTGAGACAATAGATAGATAGATAGATAGATAGATAGATAGATAGATAGATAGATAGATAGATAGATAGATAGATAGATAGATAGATAGATAGATAGACAGATAGATAGATAGATACACACAAATCTAACACAAAAGAATTACAAAACTCAAACAATATACATAACTAGAGAGAGGGCCACAAAAAAAATCTAGAAATGTAAGTTTCGTGTGTTGAAACCCTATACAAAACATATATATTGATAATATATCAAAGATCTGCAATCAAATGGAAAGAGAGAAAAAGAGGGGCTAGGGTTTCATATTGCCATACACTAGAATGTCTTACAATAAAAGGAAGAAGGGAGAATATATATAACCTACAACAACCACCTAATAATAATAGGAAAAGGGAAAATACTAAAATACCCTCAATGCTAAATAAAACTCTAATACCCCCCCTCAAACTCACGATGCTGCAGCGAGAAGCATTGAGAGTTTGCCAACCAAAAAATGAAAACGCTGAACTGGATGAGACTGCGTAAACAAATCAGCTATCTGTGCGGAAGAAGAAACAAAAGGCAAAGTGATGGCGCCATACGTAAGATGATGACGAGTAATATGACAATCAATCTCAATGTGCTTAGTCCTCTCATGAAAAACTGAATTGTGAGCAATCTGAATAGCACTCTTATTATCACAGTACATAGGAGTGGGCTGAGAAAGAGAGACATCCATATCTGCAAGTAACCGACGTAGCCAAACAACTTCGCAAGTGGTAGAAGCCATAGCACGGTACTCGGCTTCCGTGGAAGACACAGAAACAACAACTTGCTTTTTGCTCTTCCAAGAAACAAGAGAATCACCCAGAAACACACAAAATCCAGTAACTGATTTGCGATCTGCAGGATCACCGGCCCAATCAGCATCAGAGTATGCACGCAGCTCCAAAGAAGAAGATGAAGGAAGTAAAAGACTCTGAAATCGAGTGCCTCTCAAGTATCTCAATATACGATGAATAGCTGCCCAATGAACTGTAGTAGGAGCAGTAACAAACTGACTTACAACATGGAAAGCATGAGTTATATCTGGACGAGTAATAATGAGATAAACCAAGCTGCCCACAATAGTGCGATATAAGGTGGGATCAGGCAAAAGAACACCATCATACGGGGAAAGATGAACATTAAGCTCCAAAGGGGTATCAACAATCTTAGTACCAGTGAGGCGAGCACGCTCAAGAATGTCCCCGATGTACTTAGATTGTGAGAAGATAACCCTTTGGAGAATGATCTACCTCAATACCCAAAAAGTAACGTAGGGGCCCCAAATCCTTCATCTCAAAACAACAAGATAATTCAGACTTCAACGCTGTAATTCCACCAACATAATCCCCAGTAATAATCATATCATCAACATACAAAGAGAGCAGAATACGACCACCGGAGGTGCACCTGATAAAGAGAGCTGAATCATTCTCACTTGGAATGAACCCAAGAGAGGTAATCACGGCAGTAAACTTCTCAAACCAAGCCCGTGGTGCCTGTTTGAGACCATATAAGGCTTTCTTAAGCCTACAAACTTCACCAAGACCATATGGAACACCCGGAGGAGGAGTCATATAAACCTCCTCATGAATATCACCATTCAAGAACGCATCTTTAACATCCATTTACGATATATTCCACTGACGAACAGATGCAACAGCAATAAGAGTACGAATAGTAGTCAATTTCGCAACAGGAGCAAAGGTTTCATCATAATCCATACCATATTGCTGAGAAAAACCCTGAGCAACCAATCTTGCTTTGTACCGCTCAATTGACCCATCTGACCTAGTTTTGATTTTATATACCCAACGAGATCCAATTTCCTGCTTACCAGCAGGTAAGGGGACCAAACTCCAAGTATATGTCTGATGCAAAGCAGAGAGTTCCTCAGCCATAGCCTGTTGCCAAAGATGATCAAGAACTGTCTCTTTATAAGACGAAGGCTTAGAGAGGCAGTGAACAGAGGATAAAAATGAAGCAAAAGAATCATAATAACAAGAATAAACAAAATCTGGTGACTGAGTTGACTTACGTGGACGTTTTGGATAGCGAGAAGGAGGTTCCACTGTTTCAGCAGGTGCTTGGGTGGCCACACGAGAAGGGGGAGCATCAGGAACATCGGATGGAAAAGTACCTGCATCAGTAGAAATAATATGAACATGAGCAACATGGGGTGGCACACTATCGGTGGTGCAAGGTAATTCAGATGGCACACTCTCATCATTATCAGAGAATGGATCAATATTGAAGAGATCAGATTTAGTGAGTTCATGAGGGCTATCAGGAATAGAAAAGAAAGGAATATTCTCAAGAAACACAACATGGCGAGAGACATATAATTTTTTTATAACTGGATCATAACAACGATATCCCTTTTGACCCTCACCATAACCAAGAAAGACACAAATAGCTGACTTTGGAGATAATTTGGTACGTTCCACACGAGGTCGAAGAACAAAACAAGTACAACCAAACACCTTTAAGGAAGAATAATCAGGGGCACACCCATACAACTTTTCAAAAGGTGACAAACCTGAGCAATGAGAGGTCGGAATCTTATTAATCAGATTAACAGCAGTAAGGATAGCCTCTCCCCAAAACTCACTAGGGACATATGCGGATAATAAAAGAGAGCGACCAGTTTCAACAATGTGACGATGTTTCCTTTCAGCAACACCATTTTGCTCAGGAGTGTCAGTACAAGATGATTGGTGAATAGTTCCATCTAAATCAAGAAACTCACCGAAATTTTGAGAAGTATATTCCCCACCCAAATCGCATCTAAAGAATTTTATAATAGTAGAATGTTGAGTTTTGACAAAGGCACGAAATTTATTATAAATATCAAAAAAATCCGAACGTCGTTTCATGACAAAAACCCAACAGTATCGCGTATAATCATCAATAAAGGAGACATAATATCGAGACCCTCCTCTTGTAATAATAGGAGACAGTCCCCACACATCAGAATGAATAAGATCAAAGGGTGCAAAAGTAGAGGAAATACTTCTATTAAACGGTAAAGCTGAAAATTTTGCAAGTTTACAGCCGCTACAATCAGAGATATCATGGCAATGCAAATTTCCTAATTTTCCTGTAGAAGCCAAATATTTTAATCGTGAACCTGAGACATGACCAAGACTAGAGTGCCATAAATAAAAGCTAGACGAATCTGAACTCAAACGAAAGGATGACAAGTCAACACTAGAAGCTGCAACCATTGGAACATTAAGTTTCTCCATGATGTACAATCCCCCCTGCCTACGGCCTGTCCCAATCACCTTCTGAGACTGTGGATCCTGCACATGACAAAAGGTAGAAGAGAAGGAAACTGAGTAAC
This sequence comes from Sambucus nigra, assembly GCA_949130495.1. Taxonomy (NCBI): domain Eukaryota; kingdom Viridiplantae; phylum Streptophyta; class Magnoliopsida; order Dipsacales; family Adoxaceae; genus Sambucus; species Sambucus nigra. The sequence continues at coordinate 146,615,325 of OX422210.1, read as the reverse complement.
CGACATCACATAGTTGACCAACACAGATAAGATTCATTGAAAGCTTAGGAATGTGGTAAACATTAGAGAGAGATAAGTTGGGTGAGTCAATAGTCCCAACACCCATTGAGGGCATGGGAGTACCATCAGCAGTCATAACGGGCATCGAAGAAGTGGGACAAAAAGAACCAAAAGAGGACAAATTTGGTGACATGTGATTAGAAGCGCCGGAGTCTAGAATCCAAATACATGAGGACTTACCTGGTGAAGAGATGGACATGGCGTGAGGCTGTGTGGCAAGAAACTTTTAAAACTGCTCAGCAAGAGAAGACATGGATGGAGTTAATGATGAAGAACCTGATGCAAATGAGTCTGATGGCGGTACAATTGCTGCAGTATTAGGATGTGAAGGCCTATATGAACGCTGCTGAGATTGATTGTTGGATTTCCAACCAGAAAACTGTTGCTGTTGTGCTCGACTATTTGATTATTGTTGTGCTCGCAACTTAGGGCACTGAGACTTCCAATGACCCTTCTCCTTACAATAGCTACATTCATCACTTGCAACTCTCGAATAAGGCTTGTTCTGATTACTAGAAAGAGACCGAGAGAAGGCTGCGAAAACAGATGGATTAGGGTTCGAAGAAATTACCTTCCCTGACTGAGTCTTGAGACGAATCTCCTCGGCTAACAACTCGTGAACAACAGAATCAACAGTTGGAAGTGGTCTACGATGAAGAATCGACCCACGAAGACCCTCAAAATCATCACGCAATGCCATTAGAAACTGAACCAAACGTTGTTCCTCCCTATTGGAAACATATGGTGCAAAGGCCCGCAATTCAGCCGACTCTGTGAGAGCCAACTGATCCCATAGATCCGTCATAGCAGAATAGAACTCCTGAATACTCAAATTTTTTGCTCAAGAGCTCAAATATCGCACTCTAACTGGTACTTTTTTGCGAAATTAGATTGGGTATACAATCTGCCCAAATGATCCCAAACATCCTTTGCATAATCATACTTAGCCAACTGCATACCTATAGAAGGTGCAACGGAGTTATTGATCCAAGTGATGATTTTCGAGTTGTTTGCCTCCCAAACATCCAACAACTCTGCATATTTTTCAACGTTCGTCTTATCGTTAGGCTTACTCAAATCTCCATTAATGTAACCCCAAAGCTTCTTCCCTTTCAAAAAATTCTTCATAACATAACTCCAATACGTATAATTTTTTCCATCTAATCTGACACTAATTGATTGCAGCGAATCATCTCTTTCACCAGCCATTGCGAAGATAAACAATCAAACAGTACCCAAACGGAACCAAATCGAACCAACTAAACAATTAATCGAACAAACAGGAGGAAAACGATCATAATTACCTTCAAAACAGTTGGATCCGCGGACTGTGTTGATGAGATTAAGCTTTGATCCCGCTCTGATACCATGATAATATATTAAAGATCTACAATCAAATGGAAAGAGAGAAAAAGAGGGGCTAGGGTTTCATATTGCCATACACTAGAATGTCTTATAATAAAAGGAAGAAGGGAGAATATATATAACCTACAACAGCCACCTAATAATAATAGGAAAAGGGAAAATACTAAAATACCCTCAATGCTAAATAAAACTCTAATATATATTAGTCAAATTGAACCTAGTATCTAGAATATCAAGCCTATTGTGTTATATGGTGGACGATGTCTTAAGTAGGAAGATTTTAGTGAATACCTTTAGTTTGACATTGTAAAGGCATATACATAGGCTAGGGTGGAATTTGTCTAAATAGACATATATGTTATGTTCTTCCATATACTTTTAAGCCTTCACACACATGTTAATTAATTGTCGAATGCCTTTTAATAGTGTTATATGTTCTACATTAACTATATTTTAAATATTTGTTAATGTTTACATCCTTAACGGCATTATATATATATATATATATATATATATATATATATATATATATATATATATATATATATAGAGAGAGAGAGAGAGAGAGAGAGAGAGAGAGAGAGAGATAAGCTCACCTACATCATGATGTATAAATCGCACCATATATCACACCTAGTTCTATGCCCTAAGAAACCTTATTTCAAAAAAAAAATCTCTTGAAATTAACCTTCCAATCAACCCATATTCAAAACATTATGTCAAAATATAGTTTTCAGCTATTTTTTTAAAAATCCACAAAAAACTTGTTGGCGCAGACCCTTATAAATAAAGTATTTTGAGCAGTTTTTTGTGAATTTTTTAAAAATATCTAGAAAATGTATTTTGACCTAATTTTTTGAAAATGGGTTTATGGGAAGGTTAAATTCAAATGAAAAAGACAAAATTTGAAAAAAAAGTTTTTAGGGCCTATAACTGGGTGTGATGTATGGATTATGTATAGAGCATGATGTATGTGAGCTTTCTCCTATATATATATATACACACACACACACACACACACACATAGATACTATATCATAATGCATAATCCAATATCGGATTAAAATCACACCTAATCAAACATAATTATATTTCATTTTCAAACATATAGTTTACTTGGGAGAGTACATCTAGGAGGAGAATCCGATTTGAAAGAGACTTGGATCCTGGGAAATTTGGCAGTGCCTGAAATATATTTATTGGGTTGCAAAGTGTTTTTCGGTGTCGTTTATGGCTTTTCAACGTGGCAACAAAAGATGAAGCCCTAACTATTTTATTAAAAGCAATAATTTTTATGTTCAAAGAAGAATAACGTGTTCAGTTAATGGAGTTTTACCTTGGGGGGAAGCGGGTGGAATTTTTAGAGCGTCGGGGTGGAGGGGCACCGCTGTTGGGAGTGGGGTGTGTAGAAGGGGCAGGGGTAATCGTTTGGAAAAGATATATAAGGGAATTGAAAATGACGTGAGGGTGGGACGAGAGAGAATAGAAACTAGAGTTGTGTGTGTTTGTAACATGAGTAATTTTTTTTAAAACTTAAACGATGTACTTTTAATACAAAAATTATATTCTTTTGCAATGAATTATTTTTTTTCCTTGCGATAGGTAATTTAGAAAACTAAAATGTAGCGAGAAAATTTATCGTTTGTTTTTTAGAAAGAGTTCTAATAATTCCTCTTTAAAAATGACTTTTTGCAACGAAATAATTCCTTGCATAATGTTATTGATATTACCTTGCTTTAGAAGTGTTTTTTAATTTTGAGAAAGCGGTGTATGATACCGATTTAAATTAATTCTCAAATTTCTAATTTGGCACACTTATTTAATTAATGTTTATTTTTAAACTAAATTAATTCACCCCTAAGCATGCAACTACGTGTCAAACCAAATAAGATATAGCATGCGACATAAAATTCAGGAAAAATCCCTGAAGGGAAAAACCTTTTTATTTCTAGAAATTTGTCAAGTTTACCAGACCATTGACTTACATACACCTTGATATCACCAATAAGATTAACACACGGTGCTTTTATCAAACCTTTAAAGGTCGGCTAGAAATCAACAATGTTTCGGACACAGCTATACCACAAGGACTCACAGTCCTGACACGTAGTCTTAAATATTCACAAAGACTCCCTCCATAATAGCACACAGCTTTTCGGTTGTAGAGTTGTCCCCATAAAGAATGAACAAAGGCAAAAATATGTTATTGAGTTCCAAAAGATTCACAAAAATGATTGGGAATTTTATGTGTGAATCAAAAAGATGTTTGGGACATCAAAATTTAAGGCTTGTTGTGTTTGAACTCTTCAAAACGTTTTCTCAAAAACTTAAAATAAATAGCTCTGAAATAACCCTTATAAAGAGAGTTTGAGTCGGTAAAAACAAATCTGGCAGATCTGGGTCTATCTGCGGAGGCGGTCTGGATCGCCCCTGGGCCTAAATCCATCCAGAAAGTTTGCCTTTAGGCGGTCCGGATCGCCTGGGATACCCGATTTGGATCACTGCTCAATTTCGTCCGAAAGCTTGAAGGCATCCTCGGATCCGTCTTTAAATCGAATCTGGTCATGAACATTCTTCGACGATGCATCGATATACGACATCTTAAATTATTACAGACATTTCTAAAATTATGTCTTTATAAATCTCCCCCTATGTCTATGCCGGTACATATATAAAAAATCCGAATTATCAAATAAAAAATTACCTATATAAATCTAATACCCTCCCATGAACCCAAAATTGAAAAGTACTAATTTCCAGTTCTCAAACTTTTCTTAAAAAATTCTTCAACTTCAAATCTCCTCAAATCTTCAATCGTTTCTCGTCAAGGTGTGCAACATAGAATCTACAATCTTCATACCTACACACATGAGACAAACCAAATACCACGTGACGTATTAAGTTTGAAATTAAATAAACATAGATACCAAATTATGAGAAAAAGCATAAGTCAAATCTCAAAACTCCCCCAAGAATTCAACCCCCCCCCCCCCCCATAATATAATAATTCTTTCTCCCCCTTTTTATTATGTTCCCAAATAGACAAATGAAAAGATTAAAGCAAATAAGCAAAATCAGGGTGTCAAGGTATTCAAAACAAGGCATCAATCAAATGGAAAACATGCTCAAAAATAATTCACCAACTACTTTTTATTTTTCAAAACTTTTCATACGAAAATGCAAAAAAATTACAAAAATCAAACACCATGAATTTACACTAAGATAACCAAATCATGAAAACGGAATGAATGTGTGTGAACATATTCGATGGGAGAATCAACTCAATCATATGATATGTGTAAAATTCATAACTGTACTCCTAATGAATGTACATCAAAATTGTCCTTCGGTGTGAAATTATTGAATTTAGATCATATCAACAAATCAAAGTCATGATGATTTCCACACCAATAACATCCAAAACTATGTAATACTTTTTCAAGACTTTTTCAAGGACGTGCAAACTCATTTAAAAAATCCAATCAATCTTCCTCAAACATACCTTCTTTTAGAGGTGTATAAACTAAATTCTCAAACTTTGGGGAATTGGTGAAAAACCTAAATGGCCCATAATTGGCATAAATTTCTTTTAATTGCCTTTCAATTTTTTTCACGCTCTTTTAAACCTCTTTGGACCCCGGATAATAAAATTCCTCATTTTTAGGTCCAATTAAACAGCGGCTTAATCACAAAGGATAAATAATAACCTTTTGTATCCCTTCACTGTTTTCAAATAAAATACACAAATCCTAACAAACATGGTTCAAATGTGCACACTTTTTATTGTCTTGTTTTATCGCAATTGATTTGTTGTATAGACATAATTGAGATGGAAACACCCAACCAACATGTGATAGACAAGCACAAACATCACACAAATTCGTGCATGTGTGCAATAAAGGACAAAGTGAGTCAAACATGTAGGTAGCAACACTATATCATCTCAAAGACTCCAAATTTTGTAAACGACATGAATGGCACAATATATTGTCTCAAAACACTATCAAACAGTCACATGGATATGGCATGAAGTTGTGACCATGTCATCCTAAATGTGTATTCATAAACGATGTAAATAAAATACAAAACTCTTTTTGTATTTTTTAATAATTTCTAAAAAAAATAGAAAATCTTTTAGAATTTTGCAAAAAAATTCAAAAAAATGAAAAACAGACAAACATGGTACACACTAGAAATAGGCATAAAATATCATCATGCAAACCATCCTATGCTAGTAAACAAGTCCAAAACTCAATCATTAGGTGTAGAGGAGTTTTCCAAAGGTGGTGACAACTTATGGCAAACCTCCATCAAATTATGTGAAGTCTTGACAAAAAACTTAACTTGCTCACTAAGATGTGAAAAATATCTAATGTAGTCTCCAAGAGCATGTAAAGTGTCATGTGTGGGTGCATGTGTGGCAAAAACACGTGTAGTATAAAAACGTGATACATAACCCAACTTAAAACAAAATTACCTAAGTTGTCCTCTCTTTTTGGAATGGGAGAAAACATAAATAGGCATAGGAACACCTCTCTCAAAAACTCTAGGACGTTCTCTTCTAATAGGAATGGAACGCCTAGGTGGGTTGGGGTGAGACTCACATGAATTTAACACTAAAGTGGAAATCGGCTCAGGTGCAACTTGGGAAGTAGAAGCACCGTCATGACTTATTCCTAAACTCTCACCATTACCCAAAATGGGATTGAGAACCATATTTCCAGCCTTTTTAGATGCATTCTCTAAAGCAACTTTGACCTCCCTGGTATGTTCGAGATATCTCTCGAGTTGGGATATACGTGTCATCAAACTAGACATCGTGTTGGTCAAATCACAGTTCTTCCTACCTAAAGCAATCAATTGATCACTTAAACCCACTTTCACCTTATCAAGTTGACTTGTTTTGGCCTCAAACTCACCCAAAACCTCAATCTCTATCTCCAAATCTCTCACCCTAAGACTTAACTCTTTATTCAATTTTTTATTCTTTAGAGTCTCGACATGTAAATCTCGAAAAGCAATTTGGAGATCACTTTCATCTCCACTTTCACACACGCCTTCACCCTCACTCGAAACACATAAATCATCCTCCTTGGGGGTCTCACGCATACTAGTTCCCTCATCGTCGTGCATACATGATAAAAATGCGACACACATACCTTGCACTTTTTCATCAGCCAAATCATAAACTTCGATATTACTATCACTAAGTGTGGTAGGCATAGCTAATGTCTTTCCCTCTCTCTTAAGTCTAGTGGCACACTCAAACGCCTTATGCCCTTTACCCCCACACTCAAAACACGTCAAATTTTCAAACTTTTCTTCACTCTTTTTTTCTTTTTCTCTCTCTTTCCCTTTTTCACCACTTTCTTTGGCCTTTTCTTTCCTTTTGTTTTTCTCAAAAGAATTTCTATTGAAAGAATTGTTTTTGTTCATGTTGAAAAACTTTTTAAATTTTTTTGCAAACAAGACCATATCATTAAAATCAAAATCACCCTCAGAATCGGACTCACAAACTCTTTCTTTATTTTTCATTTCTCTCTTCTCAGAGTGTGTCCTAAGTGCAAATCCTCTCTCCTTGGGCTTAAGGGTGTCAGGAAACATATCAATCTCATAGGTTTGAAGATCTCCTACAAGTTCTTCCGATTTCATATTTTTTAAAGTGCTTAACAAATTAATAACCGTGGCCTTAGGAATAAAACGTTTTGGGAGAGATCTCAAAAAAATTTTAACGACACGCTTGTTATCAATCGCCTCACCCAAATTAAAACTAGTGTTAAAAAATATCCCACAAATGAGCATAAAAATCATTAAAGCATTCGGACTCAGACATGGTGATAGTCTCAAATTGGGTAGCCAAATTTTGTAATTTTGATTCTTTAACAGCGTTCGTACCCTCATATGTCAATCGAAGGACATCCCAAGCCTCTTTAGACATGATGCACGTCATAATTTGACAGAACTCGTCAGGAGTGACGGCTCCAGAAATAGCACTAAGTCCACGTGAATTAAAATTAGACATTTTAACATCGTCCTCAGTCCAGTCCGACACTAGTTTTAAGGAGGTGATATTATTAGCAGTGATGGTGGGAGGATTCCACCCATTTTCAAAAAGTAACCAAACACGCTCACCAATGGCTTTTAAACTAGATTTCATTCAAGCTTTCCAATAGGCATAATTTTTCCCATAAAAAATAGGCATTTTATTAAATGAGTGTTCCATTGAGAAAATTGCAATTTTTCACAAAACAGATTTTTCAAAAAAAATCAATATCACACGATTTTTGTAAAAATTAGGAATACGCGATAAATTAGCGTAACTTGATCTGATACCAATTTGATAAAGCGGTTTGTTATACTGATTTAAATTAATTCAAAATTTTCTAATTTGGCACACTTATTTAATTAGAGTCTATTTTTAAACCAAATTAATTCCACCCCTAAACATGCAACTACGTGTCAAACCAAATAAGATATAGCATGCGACACAAAATTCATAAAAAAAATTCCGAAGGGAAAAACCTTCTTATTTCTAGAACTTTGATAAGTTTACAAGACCATTGACTTACATACACCTTGATATCACCCACAAGAGTAATGCACGATGACTTCGTCAAACCTTCAAAGGTCGGCTAGAAATCAACAATGGTTCGCATGTAGCTATACCACAAGGACTCGCAGTCTAGACACACAGTCTTAAATCTTCACAGAGACTCCCTCCATAATCGCACGCAGCTTTCCGGTTGTAGATCTTTCCCCACAAAGAATGAACAAAAGAAAAAAATATGTTCTTGAGTTCCAAAAGATTCACAAAAATGATTGACAATTTTATATGTGAATCAAAAAGATATTTGGGACATCAAAACTTGAAGTCTTGTTGTGTTTGAACTTTTCAAAACGTTTTCTCAAAAATTGAAAATAAACAGCTCCAAAATAACCCTTATAAAGAGAGTTTGAGTGAGTAAAAACAAATCTGGTAGATCTTGGTCTATCTGCGGAGGCGGTTCGGATCGCCCCTAGGAGGTCGATCCGAATCGGTGCCAAAATCTATCCAGAAAGTTTGCCTTTAGGCGGTCCAGATCGCCTGGGATACCTGATCCGGATCGCTACTTAATTTCGTCCGAAGCTTGAAGGCATCCTCGTCTCCGTCTTTAAATATAATATGGTCATGAACATTCTTCAATGGTGTATCGGTATACGACATACTAAATTGTTATGGATATTTATAAAATTATATCCTTACAAATTTTTCTTTTTAATAGTATACTTTTAGCAATGAAATTTTTCCTTGTTAATAATATACTTCTAGCAACGAAATGTACTTCCTTGCTAAAATATTTTTTATAAAAGTTAAGTTTTCTTATAGTGAAAATATTCTAAAATAAACATAATAGTTGTTTGTACCTCTAAGATTCGAGAAAACATAACAATTACAGTTATCTACCATGGCAAAGACATAAAATTTGACTGAAAAAAATGTTGGATCATTTGATTTTTTTTCTTACATGACAAGTTCATATTACACACTTTTTTCATTGCTTTGGTACAATCGAGTAAGATTTGACTCTCATTCCATATCCTAATTTAACTACCACCTTTTCGAATCCTTATGGAATTGAACTTCAATTGGTCTATTTTGTAGGAGTCGTGATTTACTTATGCAAGGTGTTTTAAAAGGAGTAATATTGTCTTTTTTACACTTAAACTTTTAAACATACACAAGATACAAAGGTTGTGAAGAAAAAATAGGCTGATGGGGATAAAAACACCCGTTAAAAATAGGAATTGTCAGTTATGCAAACTAATAACACAAGCAAAAATAATAAAAAAATGGTCTTTTATTGTTTAATCATTGGACTAACAATTTTGGACTATAAAACTAGTCCCAACAAATTTTAAACGATTAGTTATAACATATAAATACCCCCAAACCCAAAACAAATACACTTTCAAACTCAATAGTGAATAAAACCCTTCAAACGCTCTCATTTAGAACAAAATCCTAGTCGTTGAAGATCAAATAAAGGATTCTCATTCTCAGTTATTATTCCAAATAACTTTATTAGGTATTAATCCATGCAAATGTATCTTAATCATGTTTGATACTTTTTCAAGATTTTTCATTTTGTAAACACTAAATTGATCAACTTTTTTCCTCATTTTCACTTGTTTTCTAACTCAAATGAAAAACAGAAATGTGCACAAATGATTCCATGATGTATTTTTTTATAATTTATTGTGTATTGAATATAATATTTTTTTTATTAATTTTATACCACTAACCTTCTTATACTATGTATATTTTGTGTTCTTAGGTTTATATATCTCCTATAGCCTATTTGTCATTGTATTTTGAGTCTCTTGTTGTGTATTCTATATAGCGTTTGATTATTTTATACCACTAATTTTTGTGTTATTACGTTTTATATAAATTTTTCCCAATTTTATTATGTATTTTACGTTCTCATATGTATAAATTTGAAGACATTGTGTATGGAGTGATGAAATCGCATTAACATATTTGTTGTTGATGCGAAAATACAATATGCATCTAGCTTCTACATTTACCCCCTTGGTTTTAAAACAAAACCCACATTTTGCATGTTGAGTGTATATATGTGCTCTCTATGTGTATCATTACTTTTAGGAATCAAATCACCAAGTGTGTATGGAGGGATGGAAATCAATTATCTTATTTTTTATATGAAGATACAATATGCGTCTAGCTTCTACATTTGTTGCATTTTTTTAAAAAAATAAATTTTGCATGTTGAGTGTATATACGTTCTCTCTATGTGTAATACTTCTTATATTATTATGGTACATGTCAGCTTCATTTGTTGGGAAATGTGATTACGTTATATTGTGTAATGTAGATAAGTTTAACAATGTAGATGCATCTACCTACTATATTACTATGGTACGCATCAGTGGCATTTGTTGTTTAAGTTTAAGAAGCATCTTACAATTCGGTACTTTTTGGAATCAAATCATCAAGTATGTATGGAGCGATGAAATCATATTGTCTTGTTGTTGATGCGAAGGTACAATAAGTGTATATCTTTTACATTTGTTGCGTAGGTTTTAAAAAAACACATTTTCCATGTTGAGTGTATATACTTGTTCCCTATGTTTAATATCTCTTATATTATTGTGGTCCGCGCTTGTGCCATTTCTAAAGGAATATGATTAGATTATATTGTGTAATCTAGATAAGTTTAACAATGCACATGCATCTTACAATAAAAAGGTACACTCACATTTTTAATGATATCAAAATATTTGTGTGATTGTTTTGAATTGTCGTATCATTTAGGAATCAAATCATTAAGCATGCTTAACTACAAAACTATTGGGAGAACCTTTTAACATCTTAAGAATATGAAACCATTCACATTCACATTCACAGTGAATACAACTTATGATGACATAAGACATTTTTTATGCACATCAATGAGAGATCCAAAAAATTACCTAGCTTTTACAACTACTATAAAGACATTAAATGTACTTTTGATGTATGCATTTCGCAAGTAGTTGAATTGAAATATAAGGATTTAGCAAAATGAATTGAACAATATTGCTTTAGAGGTTTAGAAAATGTTGGCATGTTTAACATGGAGCTATTATATTACTTTTTTTTAATATGTTACTAAAAGCCATTCTTTGTTTATATCTTGTAAAACAATAGTTATTGGGTATTACCATGAATCAGACAATAGGGAATTTTTTTTATTGAAATCTTGTACTAAACCATCCTTATATTTTGTGGACATTAGTAGTATGTGTTATCAGAATATTGTATGTACTCAATGCAAAGTGCATGTACTTTTGTCAAAATGTGTGTACTCTAAGGAAATATACTTGTTTTTCATTACAATGTGTGTGTACTTTATGTTTTGATGCATATGTTTTATTAAAATATGCATGTGATTTATATTTTAAAGCTTGTATTTTATTGCAATGCGCATGTACTTTATTGTTTTATGCATGCACTTTATTATTTTATGTATGTACTTTATGTTTTGATGCATGTATTTTATTTCATCTATGTGTACTTTATGTTTTCAAGCTTGTATTTTATTGACATATGCATGTACTTTATTATTTTATGTGTGTAATTTAATCTTTATGCGTTTACTTTATAGAAATGAGATTGAAGATGAATGCACAAAAGGGAAAGCATATAAAATAGGGAAAAGTCAATGCTGAAAGAGAGTGGTCCAAAGAGGGCTACAATATGTGATACTCAGAAAGAGAAGAAATCTATAAGTTCAACCAGTATAGGCCGAATGTCTTACATTTTTATCATGATTTCTCTGATATTCGCAACAAAGTCAATGAGAAGCATCTTGAGCTGCTGAAGAAGACACCTTTTGGGGAGTTTTTCAATGCCTACTACAACAATGAAGTAGTAGAAGCACAACATAAGAAAATGGATAAAAATACTCTCTAGTGTTAAGCTCAGTAAAAAGGAGAGAAATAGTTTTAATATAAAGAGCACTTCCCAAATCAGCCTAAAAGAGATTAGCAAAATAATTGATATCCCGATGGGGGAGGGGCAAAAATCAATAAATATCAAAAAGAAATTAGATCAGTCCTCCCTAAAACCTAAATTTTTTAGTCGGTACTTCAAACTAGATAAAAAAATCATAAATAACGAATGGTTTGAGGAAATTGGTTGACGTGGACACGCATAATGAAATTGTCAAAACACTAACATTGCTTGCATATTAGTTTGTTTAAATTTTATAATTTACTTATACTATTTATTTTCATTGTCACAGTATTGGGTATGTGAGAAATATGAAGTTATCAAACCCGTTGAAGGGAAGGAGAATAACACTTCTATATTTATTCAGTGGAGCTTGGAATATTTGAAAGACTGGATGTCTGATAATGATTTATCTTCACTTGATTTGAAGAAGGAGTGTTCAAAGAGAGAGATTAAAGAAGGTAATATGGATAACATGCCCAGTTCCTCTTTGAACATTTCACAAATAACACATTAACCATCAGAGACGTCTTCAGAGGAATCTGATTTCGATGATTATAAGGTCCCGTTAAATGAGAGGGCCAAGTCCTCTCAAATGAAAGTCGATGATAAAAAAAAAGCTTCAAGTGATTCATAAATTTTGGCTCAATAGGTGAGCAAATTGACTGAAGAAAATGCTGAACTTAAATTGAAGTTACAGGAGAAAAAATCCCAACTTTAGGAAATTCATGAATCGAGCCATGAAGTCAAAGTGAATTTTAATAAGTTGGAGGAGGAATATGCCCAAATCATTCTTTTGAACAATGATTTCAAAATTGAAGTTACAGTAAAAGAATAAAAATTCAGAGATAGATAATGCCCAACTCAGAGATAATAATGAAAACTTGATGAATTAACTTCAAGATGCAAGAAATTTTGAAAGAATTAAGAGGAGTAAAGCAATAAAACTGGGGCAAACGCACATGTCCAAGTTAGATTTCAATGACTATAAAAAGTGAAGATACTCAGAAGGCCCAAGAAGAAAACAAGTCGTTGAGGGAAATTATTCCTGAAGCCAAACTCAAGAAATCTCAACAGGTAATTTGGTGAATTTTGTAGTGAAGAACATCGATATTTCAATAAAGTACACGCATTAAAAAAATAAGTACACAGATGTTTTTATAAATTGCATTCATTATGCATGCATGGTTTTATAAAATACACGCATTTAGGAATAAAGTACACGTAATGAAATAAACTCATAGTTTTATAAAGTACATGTATTTTGTAATGAACAACATCCATAATTTAATAAAGTACACTCATCATTAATGAAGTACAAGCATTTATTATTTAAGTGCATGCATATTTTCATAAAGTACAAGCATTATAAATATAGTAAACCCATAGTTTCTCATGTAGTTTGACATTTGTTTCATATTTTTTGAGTTTTAGTGCATGTATTTTGACAATGTGTTTATCAAATAATCCAAAAATTAAACATGATTTTTTTTAGGAAATAGCTCATGAGATTCTGATGAAGGAAAATCAGGATTTAAAGTCCTCTCTTTCAAAAGAAAAAAAAGAGAGAAAAATTGGACTCTGAATATGAAAAAATTCAGCACCAAAACTCGATGTACAAACAAGTACACGAAAAGGAGGATCGGAAAGACAATGAAGACTCCATTTTTTAATATCAAGGGCTTGCAATATAAGAAATCACAAGAGGTAAAAATAATAAATATGCTTCCATTGAAGTTGTTGATGTGAAACATAATTAAAAGAGAAGGCAAACCGAGCAAAGTAAAATTGGACGAATATTACAAAACGGCGAAACAAGGGTAAAGTGTACTATTTTTTTATGTTGTAATGCACTTATTTTTATTGAGTAATGCACTTATTTTTATACACGAATATTACCTCATTTGTTTATTTTGTAAATTATACCTCCATAAAATATGTACTCTAATATTTTTTTAAAGTACACACATTTCGTAATGAAGAAGATCCATAGTTCAATAATGTACAAGCATTATAAATAAATTACACACATTTGTTATTTAAGCACTTTCATATTTTTATAAAGTACACGCATTATGTACTAAAGTACATGCATGGTTTTATAAAGTACACATGTTTTTTTAGTGAAGTAAACTCATAGTTTTATAAAGCACGGACATAGTTTCATAAACTACACGCATTTTGTAATGAAGAAAATCCATAGAATACATGAATAATGATCATAGATTACATGTAACAACCCCTATCCTATTTTTTCACGTAAAGGACGGCCAGGCACGATACGCAGAAGATAAGGCTTTCTTATCAATTTATACCATCCTCAGCACAACGTAATGTAAATGTTGTTATTTTAAAAGTCGATAGGTTAAAACTTTATAAATAAGTCTCTGATAATAATTAAAACCAAACCATACTAAATTAATAATAATAAATCCAACAGTAAGTACAATCACTACTCCAACACAACATAAATAAATAAATCTTGGGGATGCCCTTACAATTCTTTCGAAATAAAATAACTAAACTCTGACAGAAGAGCACCTATGCTAGAGTCAACAAAACTGAAATCTGATAAGTTCGAGAGATCGCAAGGCTGGTACAGCTACAGTCCCGCTCTCTATGTTTAATAATATAACCAGGGGGTAAACATTTATAATTTGGGTCGGAGCTCGAGGTGTGCAATAATTAACTTGAATAATTTATGATGCAATAATACATTAAATTCATAAAAATTAAATCACCCTTTCGTTGCTCAAATGCATACCCCCCCCCCCCCCCCCAACTAAGTGTGAAATCTTCCGCACCCCAATAATTCCCAAATAATGAAATGGTGACATCCACTAAGTTTATAAACAGGTATCCCAATAATAATTTATTTAAATGTATTTCCTACATGTAATGTTAACATTCAATTATTTCATTCTCATAAATTTTCATAGCTAATGTATAAACATCTATTATACATTATAGGGTCTCATGTATAAATATTATCCACTTTCTTAGGCAATTAAATTTCTTTAATTAAAGTCGGATCAACTAATAATATATGTCCTTTCATATATTTGACACATAAGGGCATCTACCGTAGGTGTCTATTCGTATTCTATCGGCATGTCGGAGAAATCTCTTATTCCTAAGCGGACATCACAAACACACACATACATTGGGGTCGATCCCTACGCAGGATACCTGTATACGACTCATACCCAGCGGTAATACAGGAATGGTTAGCGCCAATGCCTACCTCTCGATTTTAGAGCCTCCACGCAGTACTTATTCGGCCTATACAATGTCAAGCCCACCTATGCCGACGTGTGGTACGCAGCCCGAATGCACAAACCCCTAAGCCGATAGAATAGTCCACGAATATTGGTATGTCCACAAAATTTCATAATAGTATATATTATAATCCCTATACTATGTATAGGTAATTTCTCTACAATTACCTTAAAATTATCATCTTAACATATACAACAATTCACATTTATTAATAATTTATTTATCTTATAAATTATTAATTTCTTCCTATACTAATTTTTTAACTTTCTAGTAATTGATAATCATAAACTTGATGTGGGTGTAATATTATTCCATAATTTAAATTACCTACAAAACCCATAATTTTCTTTTATTAACAATTTGTTTGCCTAACTGGATGAGGAAAGATATATATGAAGTATAATTTTCTTAAGGAATCAATGCTACAATAACAAGGGAGGGGGAGAGGTATAAATCCCCACATCGTTCGAACAGCTGGGATCATCTTCGCCCGACATAATCATGTCACTCGAACGACACGTGTCGTCGTTCGAATGACCTCTTCTTCCCCTCCCTCTTTCCGATGATGGTTAATTGTTCGCCCAACACGTTAAATTTTGAACCCATAATCGTTTGGAAACCCAAAATTTCTACTTCCAAAATAACCACTTAAATTCCCATTGTTAATTATTAAGGGCTTGATTATCCGAATTGTTTTCCCAACATTCAATCATGTACAATTCATTACGAAAGATTAACAAATTTAGGGATCTCAACCTAGATTTAAGTCCATAGCATCACAACAATAATATCTCCATTGTTAATTCAATTCTTCCTAAACAGTCATCAATAACTTAAGGAAACTAACTCACAAATTCAGATTTGTCGATACTTAATTTCTGGAATAGATCCTATACATAAAATAGCCCTCTACATGAGTTATTCTTCATCAAATCCCATATAATCAAACCTAAATTCTAGAATTTTAAAGGGATAAACATTATGCAGTGAGAAATAAATTGAAAGACATAGATTAAGTAAGAAAATTCTTGCCTTAAAGATTGTAGAAGGACTTCTCTTGAAGCTCCCTTAATTTTCCCCTTTTTCCTTCCCTTGATGTTTCTCTATTCTCTCTCCCATGGCTACTACTTTATATTTCCCTTAATGATGGTGGGGTAGTGGTTTACCCCCACTTAACCACATAATTAGTGCTAATCCCGAGTTGGGTTTAAAGCCCAACTTTTGGACCTCCAAATAAGCTCGAAACCATAACCCAACTAGCCCAAAAGTCTCCCAACTCATATACCTGTGACCCGGGACCAATTTTAGATATTAAAAACACTAAACTGAGTATCCAATGCATTCCAAAATGCGTTCCAATTATTTTATTTCATTTAGACATTTTTATTATGTTCCAACGACAAGTGCACATAAATGTTTATTTAAATTAAAATTCACTCGTTTAATTTAAATCATCCCAATTTAAATTTATTCTCAAGAAAAATCCAAAATTATTAATTTATTTATGTCATAATATTTTATTATGAAATTATGGGGTATTACATTCTCCTCCCCTTATAACGGAATTCAATCCTCGGAATTCTTTAAAGCCCAAACTTATGTTTTTAATACGCATTATTAATCAAAGTTTTCCACTCAATTCGTTTCTACTCATATCGCATGAGATAAAGGAAAAAGTCTCACCCACGCCTATCATAACATCACTGGGGTGTTCATATGTTCCACATTATATGCACACACATAACACTAACAAAGATGGATGGCACATATACATCTAGTTTTGTACCATTCATACCAACCCTATCTATACACCAAGTATACCACCATATATGAAGATGAAAAGAAAATAATGGTCTTAGTATTCGACTTCTCTCAACTCCCGACCCTTGCCAATTTCATGCGTGGGACGTCTCGTAAGTGAAATCCGAAAAAATAACCCTCTCGATACACTACTATATGGCTTAGTCGATTATTGAAATCCATCGGCCCAAGATTAAAAGAAAATGGACATAAAAAAAATGCATGGAGTTATCATGTAAATTGCAATCTTTATCCATTGCTAATTAAAGTCTCATATCGCCAAAGGGATACACTAAATCCCCAAAAAATTACCCGATTAATTATATTAAGAACAACAACTCAAAGTTTTCTAGGGTCTAACATCTCTTAGCTCCTGACATTCGCTACCTTCATGCGTGGGATGTCTCACAAGCGAAATCCGAACAAGGAACCCTCCCAATACACTATTACATAGCATTGTCGATCGTTAAGATCTTCCAGTCCAGGACCTATGTTTGTAATGTTCACACTTAATTTTATAAGGCTCTCCAAGACCTATAGTCTCCCATTTAACAATGTTTAGACTCAAGGTGTCACAAATTTCTTTAGTATTTTCTGCTACAAAAATAAACATAAATTCCAACTAGTCATACTACATTAGGCCATTAATTTTAAATATCGCAAAAAGTCAACACATACACCACGGTTTAAGTCCTCATGAGGTAAATTCTCATACCCTTACACACAAGGCATTATAAGTGCCTATCCATCAACTCGTGGGTGAATAAATGTAAAGTGCTTTATTAAAACAAGGCCTACCCTCCTCAATATATAACGAGATATCATCTACTATGGAGTACTATGCATTATTACTAAACTAAGCATGTCCTACAAAATAAAAGTTTGGGCTCATACCATCACGCCTATGCTGGAGTTGGTCCCTCTCCTAATGTGAGGTGATGCACACGCCCTTACTATAGTTGCGACTGTCCCTGAGGTGGGGCGGGTAGCACTGGTGCGACTCTCACTACCGCCACTTGCTGGACCTGCAGTGGTTGGCCTCCACTCTGGGGTGTCTAATTTCATCAATGTCCCCCTATTTCATGTGTCACTCGATCTCCCTGAGGGAACCTCCTAGAGAACTGACCCTTTTGTCCACAAAGATAAAATTGTCCTGGAACTGAGGCCTATATAGATGTAGTCCATCTTGGCGCTGATTGTACTACCTTGGCCGTGGTGGCCTCCATGCTGTTGACCCTGCTGGCCATGGCCTTGTCAGACCTGTCTATTCCCACCATATGAGCCCCTAGATTTCTTATTTTATTCTGAAGTTTGAGGACCCCAAGCTTGCTGGTCCTCTTAGTTATTGTTCCCATTCACCCTACTTTGTTGGTTGGTCATCTCAAAGCATTGTTTATTCTCACCCTTATCCTTCTTAAATGCCCTGAGATCCTGGCAATGCAGTAAAGAGTCATTCACTACCTAGTTATACGTAGTGAAATCCGGATTCCCCAACAGTGACTGTCTGATGTGCCAGGTCTCCCCTGACACAAATTTTTCTATCTTCCTCTGCTATGTTCTCACATCCTCCCTACAAAAATAGGAAAGAGCAGTAAACTTTTCCCTATATTCTGCCACAGTAAGACTTCCCTGCTTAAGGTCCATGAACTTCTTTTGCATTTTGGATTGCATTGCCCACGAAAAGTACTTCCCCTCGTATCTCTCCCAAAACTCATCTATGGTAAGACATTCCTTCTCAGTTATCGTTGTAATCCCTTACCACCATTGAAGTGAGATTCCTACTAGTCAGAATGACACTAACATTTGCTTTTCCACGGGTGTGAACTCTACCATCCTTAAATTTTGTTGAATATCTCTCTTCCACCTACTCGCCACTAGAATGTATGAACTTCTCTCGATCTAAGGTGGTTGGCCTTTAGTAAAGGCCTCCCTCGCTCCGTTCTAAATTAATTAAGGTGTTTGGGCTGGTAATACACCCTGTTGTGGGTGTAGTGGCTACTGTTGAGGCTGCGATGGTGGAAAATTCCTTAACATGTCTACCATGGCAGTGGACACTGCCTCGACCACAATAGTGGCGATCTCTGTCGGTCCTATCGCAAGTGGAATTGGAGGTGGCTACTATTTTCCGCTCCTGCTGGGCCCCCTCCTCTGCAGTTGTTGTGGCGACATGCCTTGGTTAGCCTCTCCTACCATTTGCCATCTGAAAGCCAACAAGGTTGTATTAGTAACTGATCGTAGAGAATATAATGACTCGTAAACATATGGTTATATACATCAAATAACGCAAAGCAGAATGTAACAACCTCAAACACAGATCCTAAGGACACAAGAATAGTGCTTTGATACCAACTATAACAACCCCTATTATCTGACATAAAGGTTTTCCTTGCACGCTACACCGAAAATGGGTCTTGCTTGTCAATTTATACCATCCTCAGCACAACGTACAGTAAATATTATTTTTTCTAAAGCCTATAGGTTAAAACTTTTTAAATAAGCCTACGATAATAATTAAAACCAAACCATACTAAATTAATAATAATATATCCAACAGTAAGTACAATCACTACTCGAACATAACATAAAGAAATAAATATTGGTCTTATGCCCTTACAACATTTCCGAAATGAAATAACTAAACTCTGGCAGAAGAGCACCTAGGCTCGAGTCAACAAAGCTGAAATCTGATAAGTTCGAGAGATCGCAAGGCTCGTACAGCTACAATCCTGCTCTCCCTGTCTAATAATATTACATGGGTGGGAGAAAATATTTATAATTTGGGTTAGAGCCTGAGGTGTGCAAGAATTAACTTGAATAATTTACGACGCAATAATACAGTCAATGCACAAATATTAAATCACCCTTTCGTTACTCACATGCATAACACCTCACCCCTCAACTAAATGTGAAATCATTCGCACCCCAATAATTCCCAAATAATGAAATGGTGACATCAACTAAATATATAAATAGGTATCCCAATAATAATTTATTTAAATGTATTTCCTACATGTAACGTCAACATTCAATTATTTCATTCTCATAAATTTTCATAGCTAATGTATAAATATCTATTATACATTATAATGTCTCATGTATAAATATTGTCCACTTTATTTGACAATTAAATTTATTTAATTCACGTCCGAACAATTAATAATATATGTCTTTTCATGTATTTGACACACAATGCCATCTACCATTAGTGTATATTCGTACTATATCGGCATGTACGAAGAAATCTCTTATTACTAAGCGGACATCACAAAACACAAATACATTGGGGGTGGTCCTACACAGGACACCTGTATACGAATTATACCCAGCGATAATACAGGAACGGTCAGTGCCAACACCTACCTCTCGAGGGTGGAGCCTCCACGTAGTACCTATATGGCCTACACAATGTCAAGCCCACATGTGGCAACGTGTGGTGCGCAGCCCGAATGCGCAAACCCCCCGAGCCGATAAGACAGTCCACGAATATTAGTATGTCAACAAAATTTCATAATAATACATATTATTATCCCTATACAATTTATAAGTAATTTCTATCTAATTACCTTAAAATTTCCAACTTAACATATACAACAATTCACATTTATTAATAATTTATTTATGTTATAAATTATTAAATTCTTCCTATAATAATTATTTAAATTTGTAGTTATTGATAATTAGAAACTTTATGTGGGTGTAATATTATTCCATAATTTAAATTACCCCCAATACCCATAACTTCCTTTTATCAACAATTCGTTTGCCTAACTGTATGAGGAAATATATATATATATATATATATATATATATATATATATATATGTATGTATGTATGCGGTATAATTTTCTTAAGGAATCAGTGCTATAACAACAAGGGACGAGGAGAGGGATAAATCCCAAGGTCGTTCAAACGACTGGGCTCCTCTTTACGTGACATAAGCATGTCGCTCGAACGACACGTGTCGCCATTCGAACGATCTCAGTTTCCCCTCCCACTTTCCGATGATGTTCAACATTTCGCATAACAGGCTAAATTTTGAACCCAAAATCGTTTGGACACCCAAAATTTCTACTTCCAAAATAACCACTTAAATTCCCAATATTAATTGTTAAAGGCTCAATTGTCCCAACATTCAATCACGTACAATTCAGTACGAAAGATTAACAAATTTAGGGATCTTAACCTAGATTTCATTCCATAGCATCACAACAATAATATTTCCATTGTTCATTCAATTCTTCCTAAACAGTCATCAATAACTTAAGGAAACTAAATCCCAAATTCAGATTTGTCGATACTTAATTTCTAGAACAGATCATAGACATAAAATAGCCCTCGACGTGAGTTATTCATCATCAAATCCCATATAATCAATCATTGATTCCATAAATTTAAAGGGATAAACATTATGCATTGAGAAATAAATTGGAAGACAAAGATTATGCAAGAAAATTCTTGCCTTAAAGATTGTAGAAGGACTTCTCTTGATTCTCTCCTTTGTTCTTCACCTTTTCCATTCCCTTCATGTTTCTCTCTTCTCTCTCCCATGGCTACTACTTTAGATTTCCCTTCATGATAGTGGAGGAGTGGTTTACCCCCACTTAACCACTTAATTAGTGCTAATTCCGAATTGGGTCTAAATCCCAACTTTTGGACCTCCAAATAAGCCTGAAACCATAACCCAACTATCCTAAAAGTTCCCAACTCATATACCTATGACCCGGGACCAAGTTTAAATATTTAAAACACTAAGCTGAGTCTCCGACACATCCCAAAATGCGTTCCAGTTATTTGATTTCATTTAGACATTTTTATTATATTCCAACGAAAGTCGCACATAAATATTTCTTTAAATTAAAATTCACTCGTTTGATTTAAACCATCCTTGTTTAAATTTATTCTCAAAAAAAATCCGAAATTATTAATTTATTTATGTCGTAATAGTTTATTCTGAAGTTATGGGATATTACATTGCACACATGTTTTAATTATTATCGTAACATTATTCCCTGTCTTAAAATGATGGTTATTGCTCTATCAGGGAGAAAAGATCTCCAGTGGGCGCGAAGATATTGAAGAATTATTGAAAGGCGAAGAAATATCAAACCATGTACGTAATCTAAACATAGGACATTCATTAAATTTTCATTATTATATCCTTACCTTTTTAAATGCGTGAAATACGTTAGTGTTTCCTTCAACAAAATAATGAAATATAAAATGAAAAAGGAAGGGCTCCTAAGTGCACAAACTTTAAAAACATATGTTTGGGTTAGAAAAATAAAACCTAAAGCTTTGTGCATCACCATCAGATAGATACTATTGTTAGGTATCTTACTAGAAAATCTATAATTTTTAACAGGATGTCGTTCGATAAAACAAACAAATCCAGAAGAAGGAGAATATATACAAACCCCATTTTGAATTTTTAGTCACTTGCGATACTTTCACCATTCCAGTAAGACATGAAGAAAAACATTTCACATTTTTATCCATATACAAATAAAAATTAAAGTTGTCTATATGGATTCTCTCTGACCGGACGACAAGAAACAAAAACACATCATTCTTCCAAGATGCCAAAATAGTTGTTACACCCTATACTTAGTTACATTACATGTACTTTTGTGTTTTATATACAGTCATTATTTTTCCTCTTAACAGTTTGATGTTTTCCAAGAAACATTGTACAAATTCAAGACTGGAGTAGAAATATTAAATAAAATATGTTTGAAATCGAAAAATACAATAAGTAAGAAAAAACTCGTATGTATAAAGTACATGCACTATCCATAAGTACAGACATAATTCATAAGGATACATTTCAATAAATTTTATTCACATTATACTAATTCATATATTTGGTTTATTTTAATTTCAATGTTGACTGTCGGGGTCTTTTGTATGTACTACATAGAAATAATTAGCAAAGTAATTAAGCTCAAAACATCATTTTAAGATGGCGAATTGCTGCAACAGAGAGCTTATATAGTTAATAACATTTTATTCGTTGATGGTTCATAAAAGAAAAAAATAAATATAAATTGTAAATAATGTTGTTTTGTATTCATTATAGTTTCATATACAATTTACTCTAAAATGGTGTTGCTGGCACGGACCATAATCATATAGGCTATAAAAAATAATAAATATATTCTAACATTAGTACAAGCAGATTATTTAAATGTTTAAGTTTATGGACTAAACCATGTAAAGTACACAGACTTTATAATAAAGTACATGAAATTTGCGTGCACCTTATGATTTATGCGTGTACTTTCCATTCAGTCCAAAGAACAAACAAAGAATCCTAAAGTACATGCATAATATTAGAAAGTAAAAGTAAAAAGAAGTTTAGGTGTACTTTACAATATTATGAATGTACATAGCATTATTTGCAAATAATAAAGACATAATATCAAAGTACACACATAATATAACATAGTACACGAAGTATATAACAAAGTACACGTAGGCCAAGAAACAATAATTGTAAATTATTTTGTAAATTGTTTCTAAATTGCTACAACAACATACTATATTTGTAAATTATATTGTTTTGTACCTATTATAGTACCATATATGATGTACTGTAATTAAAGTACATGCAATATTATATAAAATACACATGAACATTATTTAAAAAATGTAGGTGTGCTTTACATATATCCCATTCACAAACAAAAATAATAGAAATGAACACTCAAAAATGAAATTTCACTCATTTATTCAAATGGGTTCTTTAGTAATTTTACTGACAACTAATATTACAATGAATGAATTGAACAATAATAAATGTAATCAAGTGGGTTCTTTACATGTAGACTTGTAATGACACATTTTACTACACCTAGAGCAAGTAACTTCCCTAACTATGACCTCATCAACAAACTTTATTCTCCTATTTCTTGATCTTCATTTTGCTATTTTTGACATTAGAGGAATGGTGGTTGGATTTATAGGTATAGCAATGTCACTGCAAGAAAATGTAACTATCCCGATGTTTTTTTGCAACGTTTAAAGAAAACGTCGGCATAATTATTCGTACTAATGTTTTTGTCAGAACGTTGGAAAATTTCCAACAATTTAACAAAAAAAAGTGGCCATATTTTTCGTCACTTTGTAAAAACGACGGGAATGGGAAGATTTTTAAGTCGTTTTTGGAGAAAAATGTCGGATATCATTTTTCCTTTTTTTATTTGGAATCGGTTTCCCGCTTGGCTTCCCACTACTTTTTTTATTTCTTTTCTATTCTTCTATTTGCAAGAGATATTCCCGCGTATAAATTCGGAGCTATTCTCAATCAGATTTTGCATATCAAATCATTTTTGGATTCCTGAATATCAAATCGAATCTCTCTTCTTTCATTGCAAAATAATGGGCCTGAAGAAATTGAAACTCTCTCTAAAGAAATCAAAGCTCTCTCTATATTTGTTTCTTGTTATCTAGAAGAAATCTATAAGTTAATCTCTCTATCTCTCATATTTTTATTTTCAATCTAATTTAGGGCAAAACAATGAGCCTTGAACAATGGCTAATGGAATTTATAAAAGGGTAGGGTAGAAATATGGAAAAAAAATAAGTTGTATTAGGGTAAATATGTAATTACGAAAGAAAGTAGGGGAAAAATAGAAATAATTAAATTTATATCTAACCTCTTGTATGACTGTAAATATTTATGATTTAATGTTTAGCCTACACATTTTTTTATGGTAATCTACAATTAGGTCTCTTATTGACCAATTTTAAACATTTAAGGACAATTTACTATTATGTCCGTCTGTTATGCCACCAGCGTGGACTTTTACAAGAAGAGAATTCGTGGACATAAGTGTTTAAAATTTGTCAAAATTCCTTTAAGGCCCATTTGGCAACCCAATTCCAAGGCTTGGAATTGGGATTGGAATTGAAAGGCCAATTTCAATTCCTTGGAATTCAAATTGGCCTTCAAATTCCATTTCCATGGCTTGGAATTTGGTTGCCAAACGGACCCTTAGTGTTTAAAATTTGTTTACAAGGAACCTAATAGTACTTTTCTCTTTTTTATGATTAATGTTGTTATGATTTAATGGTTTAGGTAAATATGGTTAGTTTATAACTTAATGTTTATTTGTTATGATTTCTTTGTTTTTAAGGATTTGCATGTTATGGTGGAGGATTTCTGCATTGGACATTTTTTCTTCGATTGGATTGGAGTTATTGAGGTATTTTTATTAAGTTTTACATTTTATTTAAACTTTTGGCCATTCAAAACAGATTAGGAGATGTGGTAGTTTACCAATGGTTAAAATGGTTGAAAATGTCGATTGACCAACGCCTCATGTCAGCCATACAACTTATGATAAAGATGTTGAATCATCCTTCTACCTCGGATTTTGGACATTACTTCATATATATTATTGATTGAATCATCTTTCATTTAAACCGTTTACGTTACCATTTTCAAATTGGTCCTCAGTCACATTCATAACTTCTGTGAATTTTTCTAAAAATCTAAATGAATTGATAAAGTGTGGGTGAATTTCTTAATTATATAAGATGTATCCAATTGATTATCTTTAAAGATGACTTTTGTGTAAAAGAAAAAGCATAGGTAGGACTTCACTCAATAAAAAAGTTTTTATATAGCCTCTCTTTGTTCTCTATCAATTTTGATGTGTTTCATGTTGAAAACTCATTTGCATGCTTTTGTCCAATCAATAAGTCATTTGTACAAGTCAGTTTATATTAGACAATTTATATTCGTATTGTGGATTGAAAACTCATTTGATTTTGATAGTTTATATTAGGAAGTTTGTACTCAGTTTATATTAGACAGTTTACCTGATTTGCAGTTAAGAAATGATTCGGATTCTGATTTTGTATTAGATAGTTTATATTATTCAATTTATACTCAGTCTATATATATGTTTTACGAAATTTAAATATGATTTGTATTATGATTTTGCATTCAACGACATAAACTATAGCCCATAATTCCTTATCCTAAGTGGAATGCCCATTTTTTCTAGTGAAAATTGTTGCTTCAGAAAATAATGAGCCTCCATTCCTGTAGATGAACAACTCCATTTCCCTCATTACTAGAATCTACCTCTAGTGCATTTATGCAAATGTCTTTTTAAAGTTGGGTAGAGCTAATACATATGTGGTGGTAAGGGCTTCCTTGAGTGAATCAAAAGCTTCCCAAGATGGGGGAGTCCAAGTGAACTGATTTTTCTTCAAAATGGTTGTCAAATGCCTGCAAATTAACTCATGGCCTCTTACAAATCATTTGTAGTAACTAGTGAGTACTGGGAACCCTCTCAAAGCGTTGCTAGTCTTAGGGAATGGCCAATTCAGAATTGCCTCCACCTTGGATTTATCAACTGTCACTCGTTCTTGTGATATTATATAACTCAAGTACTCTAATCAGATTAACTGAATGAGCACCTGATCATTTTTTGCCTAAAGCTGGTGTTGGTTCATCAGCTCTAGAGTGATACTTGAATGTTATATGCTTTATATGTTTCTGTAATTTAATACTATATACAAATTGTAATACCCCTCACCTTCATAAATATTTAAATTATATACATGGGTGTAATTTGGAGATTTGAGGAATTTCTCTGGAAAAAAAAATGATTTTTGGAGTTTATGAAGGTTAGATAATTTTCGGTGTGTGTTACATTTACTTTTGGGATTAAGTAAAGGAGTCGAATTATTTTTATTACTCGTCGCAGTTGGAAAACCTGTATTGAGATGTGTTGGGTTTAATTAGTGAAGTGCAGTTAAGTGACTCGAATGGAGATTCTAGTGTGAGGTTGGTTTCAGAATGGCCGAGATAGTCAGAATAGAGTATCCAGGAGTAGTGTTTAGGTTCCGAGAACTTTTGGACCAATAAGGACTCGCAATTGAGTAAACGAGTCATTTTTGGGTTTATAAGGGCTAAACCCTTATTTCTCTCTATATAAGACATGAGAGAATGGTATAAATAAAGAAAAGAGATAAAGAATAGAAAGAGGAGAGAGGAAGAAGAAAAAGGATTTTTGGGCCAAACTCCGTGAGATTCGACTCGAGATCGTCGGATTTTATCCATGAGGCAAGTGTTTACTTGCTTTATATAATTTAGTGTATATATCTCATATTGTAGTTGGTAAACAATATAATTTTGGGTTAGAACCCTTAAAATAAATTTGGGGAAATCTGAGTTTAAGTTTACAATTTGATGTATTGTAAACTCTCAATGATTTCTAGTGTTAAATCCATAATAATGGAGTGTGGAAATAGTTAGAAATGGGGGAAATGGTAAAACTAAGGCTTAAAGGATTTTTGGGTTGAAATCTAAGAATAGTGGTTTAATCCCCCAAATAATTGATATGTTAGTTGAAAAAAAATACATATTAGATTGAGATTAGAAACCATAAGAATGGTGATTGGGATGTTAATTGGTGTTTTGGTGGTTTAGGTTTTGTAAGAAATGGAGAATTGGTCGACCTATCTGGTATGATCGGTCGACCGCGCCCCTATAGCCGGTCGACTGGGTCAAGGGAAAAAGGCTACTCATTGGTTCGCTAGGCAAATTACCATATCGCGGTCGACCGGGGGTCAGGGACCGATCGATCGGCACTCTTTTTTATACCCAAGAATTGGATTTCCCATTCCTTTTCTCTTTGGGTTTAAAACTTCGGGGCCTTCTAAATTAGTGTATTATAGATGGTTGTGACCTAAAGGATTTGAGGAGTTTCATATTAATCTTGGGTTAGTTAAGGGCACAATTCGGTGTGCGAACCTAACAAATGTTTAAGATGAAAGACATTCGAGAAAATTATTCGGCAAATGTACGCATGTATATTTATGCGGATAGGATAATTATGGGTCGATTGTAATTGAGTAAATCCTAGGACGAGATTAGGATGGAATTTAGGAAATGAGCTAAAGAGAATTGATCGGTTCACTTACGTCTATTGACAATTACTAGTAAAGGTGATGCGATACCTATGGAATTAAGATAAGTTGAAAATATACTTATCTAATTAGTACGAATTGGTATATTCGGGTTTATAAATACAACCCTAAAAGTGATTAAGGTACGAGTTATAATTAAGTAAGAGAATACTTATGGGATTAATATTCTTAGGGTGTGAATACTTAAATATTATTATGAATGGGAGCATTCATGGTTATTGGCTATTGTTATAAGAGATTGGCAATTATAGCCATATATATATGTGGGAAGTGACGTATATTATATATACGATGGGATTATAGTATATATTGTGATATATCTGTGTGTGATTGGTATATTTTTATCTTAGAGGCGGGTTCCACGGGCTTTCCTTTGGCGTAGGGTTGGTAGATCCAAATTATATATAATTTCCCTAGTGTGCTCTAGGGAGGTTGCGCGATGTGGGGAAATCCCCTGGCTTGAGGAGCAGGGAGAGTATATTCCCAGGTCATATCATCCCGTATTCGAGTGCGGTGTAAGTGTACTCCACTTGCACAGGGAACATGACCGCCTCCACCATCGTGTATTTTTACCATGACCATGAATGAGTCTGGCTTGGTACCATGGTTGAGTGAGTAAAACCAGATTCAGATAGGCACTATGATACTGCATCCTCGAGTTATAGCTCGGAGGGATGGTTATTTATACTTATGATTGTGATAGGTATAATTATACTTATTGCGTATAGTATATTGCTTCTATATGAAGATGAGATATCATACAAAGTAAGCGTATATAAGAATGGAAAGAATGATAAGGTGTATTCCCCTTCTGGTAGAATTATATTCGGATTTATATGAAAATGAATTATAGGTTCTAGTAAGAACTATCTATCTCTCTCTCTCTCTCTCTCTCTCTCTATATATATATATATATATATATATATATATATATATATATATATATATATATATATATATATATATATATATATATATATGTGTGTGTGTGTGTGTGTGTGTGTGTGTGTGTGTGTGAGCTATATATATATGCGCGTTATGTGCTGAGGGCTTAATGAATCCCGATGATCAACATTGCCAGGTAGTAGTGTATCGGGGGGTTCCTCGTTTGGATTTCGCTTCGTGAGACACCCCACGCACGAACATAGAGCAGTGTTGGGAATGGGGATAAGTTTAGCCCTTAGTAATCGGGTATGAGGATTTTTAGATGATGGGTGATATCGTTTAGTTAGGCAGGGTAGCTTAACTAGGTTGTCATATAGCTATGTGATAGGATTGCACCATTAGAAAAGGGGTGAGGGGTATCTCATTGGAGTGCGATACCAATTTTAATATGATATTTTATATTTTAAAAATATATGGCATTTATGCACTTGCTAAAATATTTTTAAACTCGGGCTCTGACCCGTTTTCTCTATTTTCCACTCTTGCTATATATATATATATATATATATATATATATATATATATATATATCCTTTCGAGTCAGACGTTGATGCATGCAGGTTTATTTTTAGATGCTTGTATTCTTGTGATCTAGATAGGAAGTATTATAGTAACACTCGGGGAGAAAGCCCAATTGTATTCATTTATTATTTTATCGCCTTTTAGTGAGGCATCCTATTTGGTTGTATTATGTTAAACCGAGTGTTCGGTTATTTTATTTCATTTCAGTTTCGTGTATATATAAACTGTGTGAATGTTTTATTTGAATGGTTTGGATAAAAAGATTAGTTTAATAAAATTTTGACGCCAAACTAATTGGTCATTAGTAATTAAATTCATTTTCGACAATGATGCTAAGAATGAACCATATGAGACTCCTATTTTAATTTGGTACATGATTGTTCGCCCGGTATTTTATTAGGTGGGGTGTCAAAGATGGTATCAAAGCATCAGGTTCAAGTGTCCTTAGGAATATGTGCGGATGTACTACGCTTTCAGCATTGTTCTCGATTTGATATAGAGCCTTATGATTTGGATTGTTGATTCCTCTCGTGAGATCTCGTTCTCCTGCCATTATATAAGATTATAGTAAATTCTCGTTCGAGGTTCATGTGTTGATCGATGAAGGGCGACCAGGGAAGGCCGTGATGATGACAACAGGAGGTTGGGCTTTACTAGAGCTGTAAGTTGAAGTTGGGGATGAGGACCGCAGCAGAGGCCACTCCCGTTATGGCATTTGTCAAGGATTATTGCAATGACTACTAAAGTATGGTAGTTATAATTATTCACAAACCGTTGTAGTAGAGAGTAGTGCTAAAGTTGAATTACCTAGTGAAGTTAAGTTGGGGAAAAGGGTTCGAAAGGTCTTTGATAAGGACCGTACGTTGAAGTTAAGTTATACGAAGTCAGTGTAACGTGATTTAGCGAAAGTAGAAGGCTCAAAATCTTTGACTTAGAGCATGGTATGGAAATACCCAGATGCGAAAATTTGAGGAAAATTTGTCACTCGTGGGAGCAATGTTGAAATGGTGGGAACGGTAGTCACCATATTTAAGGGAGCAGGATGTTTTGCTCATAGAGGGATTTTACGGATCGATATAACCATTAGTTCTTTTGGTTTATCAGGAATGAAGAGAATGCAGTTTCTGGGTTATTCACATAAGGATCGGTTAGAGGCCAACAGTGAATAAAGATTTATATAGATAAGTGAACTTTGTACCGAAGTAAGGTAGGTACAATGAAGAGAGAGTCTTTTAGTGTAATGATAGGCTCATTAGTAAGTGTTGCAAACACTTATGGAGAATTTGTGTTCGTGGAACCTCAATCGTGAACATACACCCGGGAATTTCATTGAAATAGAGTTGTTGAGACCGGTAGTGGAGTTTCCTTTTGACTAAGAAGTTAAGGGAACTATGAGGATGATTGTTAGGATCAAGGCTATTAGTGTTCGTGATACTGATAATTTAACATGGTCAGGGTGGCCAGCGAGGGGGAATCTGGTGAGGTGGAGTGTAGAACAACGCGGGTTATCCTTACCCAGTAGGAATTAAAGGAAAAGAGTGGAATGCCTGGGTGGGGCATCGATTAAAGTAGTTTTGGTTCGCTTAAGGCAAGTGTATTATGTTCGAAAAACAATTGGAGTGGACACGGTGATTTCGTAAGAATATTGTTATGAGTTCCACCTCGGACGAATGAGGTATCTTTTATGTGGCAAGCTTGCGTCACAGTATTTTGTGTGTGAGTCGAGTTTAATGGTAGTATCGATAACATTATATAGTGTGTGTCTTTATATTTTTTTGCAGTAGCGGGGATCAATTTTCTTCATTCGTTATGAAAATGGGTGTTGATATTTTGGGATTTGTCTCAGGTTTGTACTACTCGTTTTGTGTGTGTTATACGAGTATAGTACTATTATAAGTGTAATGTATTTGTGGATTATCGGAGCAATAGCAGGCAAATGAGTGCTAGAATATCGTATCCGCGGTTCTAGGGTGGAACATGTTATTGTTGCGATATCTCATCTGGATACGGATTGAGCTCGCCTTTATAATATGTTTAGATGGGACTTCGGTGAGTAGATGTTTCATTATCATGCTCTGGGTGCATGGCGACCGTATAGATGTGATTTAAGGTATGTAGGATTTATTGTTAATTTGTGAGTTTAAGCTCATTGTTGTTGCAGTAAGGACTTAGTGTTAGTACAAGCGTTTGGTGGTGCAGCTCCTGGAAAGAAGTAGGCGTTCTGACCACATTTTTTGTTGGCAGGTGGGATGGGAATTATCCCAGTGCAATGTTTGAAATTAACGGACCTCCATGACCGATAAAGTTAAGCAGTAGTGTATAGGAGGGGTTTCTTATTTGGATTTCTCTTGCGAGACTCTCCACACATGAACCTTAATGACGTGGGAGTGGAGAGATGTTATGGGATGCAAGGATGTTAGTTTTGATGATAAGTTATATAGTGTGGAGAAAACACTATAAAATAAGGGTTATGAAATGATTGTATGTTTAGGAAGATAGAAGTGATATGGAAAAGAACTCAAATGTTTCTCACACAGAAAGTAAGCGGGTGAGGTAAGGTCAAGGAAATTGATTTAATTCTTGGATCCATGGCTTAATAAAAAGGGGAAATTTTGGAGGTATTATTTTTTGGGTATGATGTTCATAATACTTTTGTAGAAAGTAGGCACCCCGATTAGTCAGAATTTCCATTTCGCCAAAATGGAAGGACATAGTGGTAGAAGAGCGTTTGTAGGTTAACGAGGAAGGATTTTAGAACGTCCTGATGGTGTGCCTTCGGTCGTTATCTCTCGATGACCGACGATGCGAGGAAGTAGTGTAACAAGAGGGTTCCTTGTCTAGATTTCACTTTGCGAGACGTCCCACGCATAAAACCAAGCAAATGTCGAAAGTCGAGAGAGGTCTTGGGCACTAGTAATATAGTTAGTATCGTACTCATTTTACGTGTGTAGGAAACACATCGATCTTAGATTTTTAGGAGGTAGGTCCAGTAGAACTAGGGATGCTGATATAGGAAGATTGTTCTGAGTTAACCACAAGAAGATTAGTGGGTTAACCTTGAGAAAGATTGGCTTTCCAGGTATAGGAAGAACTGAAATTCCCGCCAGAAATCTCGTTCGAACGACACTTCTAACGAAGTTCCAAAGGCAAATGGGAAAAATTCGTTGGCAAACTCATTCAAACGACATTCTCGTTAGAACGAAAAACTAGTTCGAACGACAATATCGAACGATATTCCAGAATTCTTAAAATTCGATTTTTAGCCCAGAAACTTTATTTTAAAGTTTTAAAGAAACTTTCTGAAAATAAATGTCAGTTTAAGCAAAAATTACACCCAATAAAAATTGTTCCAAGCTCTTATATATATATATATAATGAATTAATACCTTAGGAGGAATTGGAACTAATGTTGGTGACGTAGAAATAAGGCATAATAAACTCAGCAGACGATGAAGCTTTTTAATCTTGGCCGCTACGTCTTCAACTAACACGTCATAGGCTTGAATGGATAAACTTGAACACAATCCTATGACTCAAATGTTTTTGTCCTAAATTGATCCAACACAACACTAAGACTCAATCGGAGACTTGTGTCCTTACAGAAAGAAAAGAGAAAAGAGAAAGAGGAGAGAGGAAGAAGAAAAAGGATTTTCGAGCCAAACTCCACGGGATTCGACTCGAGGTCATCGAATTTTATCCATAAGGCAAGTGTTTACTTGCTTTATTTAATTTAGTGTATATATCTTATATTGTAGTTGGTAAACAATATAATTTTGGGTTATAACCCTTAAAATAAATTTGGGGAAATCTGAGTTTAAGTTTACAATTTGATGTATTGTAAACTCTCAATGATTTCTAGTGTTAAATCCATAATAATGGAGTGTGGAAATGGTTAGAAATAGGGGAAATGGTAAAACTATGGCTTAAAGGATTTTTGGGTTGATATTTAAGAATAGTGGTTTAATCCCCCAAATAATTGATGCGTTAGTTGAAAAACAATATATATTAGATGTTTATAGTGTTGTTGGTTGAGATTAGAAACCATAAGAATGGTGATTGGGATGTTAATTGGTGTTTTGGTGGTTTAGGTTTCGTAAGAAATGGAGAGTTGGCCGACCTATCTGGTATGACCGGTCGACCGCGCCCCTATGGCCGGTCGATCGGGTCAAGAGAAAAAGGCTACTAGTTGGCTCGTTAGGAAAATTACCATGTCGCGGTCGACCGGGGTCAGGGACCGGTCGATCAGCACTCATTTTTTTGCCCAAGAATTGGATTTTCCATTCCTTTTCTCTTTGGGTTTAAAACTTAAGGGCCTTCTAAATTAGTGTATTATAGATGGTTGTGACCTAAAGGATGGTTGTGACCTAAACAATTATATGTTGTTAGGTAAGGAATACTATGAAATTGTTGGCTTGTTCCTTTTAATGAGTAATTTTTTGCTATGGTTAAGTTTCGTTACTGATCACAACTAGTGGTAATATACTTAATACCTTCATCTTGACGTCCCTTTGAATTAGATAATTATTTTTTTGCAAGTTACCCGCTTTGCTATTGCAAAAAAATTTAATTGGTTATTCCCTATGAAGCATGATCACTATTATGCAACCCACGAGTCGCGTGTCATGTCGAAACACGTATTATTGCGCGCTTCTACACGTTACCAACACGTTGTGGACACACTGGGACATGTGAGTGTGATTACGTAGTTGGTTGATAATATGTTTCCAACAACTTTATACATACTTTAAACCTCACCACTGATGGGAAATTATTAGTAGTTAAGGATTAATATGGTTCTCAAATTCATCATATGTAATGTTTCATAAACTATGTATGAAGTTTTAATTCATGGTTCCTTTTCGCATATGCGTTGCTATTTTAAAATTGAGGTCTCTATCATTGTAATTTGTATGTAGGAATTCAGAGTTGTGTCTTACGTTTTATAGTTCTATAGAAGTTAAGTCCCCCCTCCCTTTAATTTTGCTACAAGGATGATGGATATTAAGCACTCTTATTATTATTATTATTATTATTATTATTATTATTATTATTATTATTATTATTATTATTATTATTATTATTATTATTATTATTATTATTATTATTATTTTCAAGGGTGGGGGTATTCTCCTTTATTATGTTATATGTTTTAGACTCTTTTTAATGTTGGTTCATTACACTGGCATTATTGTTTTACTATAACTTTTTTTTTATTACTAACGATCTCTATTTATGTACATATGTCTTCTCACTACCCTTTGAGATGCGATTTCTCAATTAAACATGTTTACGTCTTCATTAGGCTTTTGCTTTGTTATGCATTTATTTTGAAATTACGCAATGTCAATTTTCTTTTCTTTTAATGCAACAAAAATGAAAATTTCAAATTTAAGTCACTTGGATTTATAGAAAATAAAATTTCTATACCTTGACCATCATTCAATGAATGTAACACATGACTTTATAATCACGTTTGAAGTATTGCTAATTCATATGTCTCACACGTTTTCTCCTTACTAACTATTTGACTTATTTAACAACAATATTTTTGTATTTTTTCAATAGGTTGAATATATTGATCAATAAAAGTTAGATTCGTATAAAACATAAAGGTCATCCTTTATACGAGAAAGGAGCAGAAGCCTTTGTTAAGTTTGCCTCTGATAACAAACTGAATGCTGAAAAATACTATGTTCTTGTAAGAAATGCTGCAATATGATATTTGTGAAGAAAGATGACGTGGTAGAACATATAATACTTAATCGTTTCTTAGTGAGTTATACATGTTGGACCTTTCACGGGGAATCTTCCTCATATTCGGCTCCCTCTTTTGAATCTGTTTTTGGTGATGAAATGAAAGAGATGATACATGATGCCTTTGGAATTCTGCCCTTAGACCCACGAGAATTTATGGCTAGTGATGCAGCACAACAAGGGGTAGAGGGTCCAGATGTTGAAACCAAGAAAATCTTTAATCTGATAAAAGAATTGGAGCGAGAGTTGTATCGAAATTGTAAAAAGTATTCCAAACTCTCATTTCTTGTTCGATTATTACATATAATGTGTTTAGGTGGTTGGAGTGACAAAATTTACAATGTTTCTTCAGTTATTAAAAGATGAATTCCCAGAGGGTGAGACATGGCCAAAGTCTTTTTACGAATCCCGAAAGTTGATTGCAAACTTAGGGTTAGATGATGGAAGGTGTTGCTTCGCACTTCGGTGGACTTTATGGTGTAAGAATTCCAAAAAAAGTGCTAGATGATGCGGGAGACGATCATAGGAAGGACGTGGGAAATCAGAGTCTCCTGTCGAAGGAGGCTCGCAAAATCAGCAAGGGGTGGTGGGGCATAACCAGTAGAGGTTCTCTCTGCAGAAACAAATACATTTATTCTTGCTCAGTAATTTCTAAGAGACTGTCAGTAAACAATTTCGCATGTTCTTCACCATTATAAATTATGTTGCTGTCAAACAATTGTGACATTATCTATCCACAATTGTCAATATTGTTCCTTACCTCCGAATATTTTGTCTCTATGACAATTTCAGTGGCATAACTTTCAATGTCATTTTTATTGTTTAAGAAATTTGTCGATTTGACAAATTCACGGTCCTAGCCTATGATTAACATTTACGCAGAATTTTTGCTATTTAAAAATATTGTCACATTTATGTGCCAAGCAATCGATGTTATTTCTAAATCCTAATATTCTTTCTCTGTGACAATTTCTGCTGCAGAAATTTTCATTTTAGTTCTAGTTTCTAAATTAATTGTCTTTGTATGGATAATTAAGCTTCAATTTGTGAAAATCCATATACGTCCTATTCACATCTAAAATTATTTTTGTTCAGTTAGCTTGACGAACATCAATTCTGAGATTTAGTTCTAAAATATACTATTGAAATACATATTGATGATACCAGAAATGGTATCACCGGGTCAAAATGTATGTAAGCTCAAACCAGACAACAATGGTGTACAGAAGATATAGATGTATAGACAGAAGTAGATGAGGCAAAGAATAAGATAATACCATATATAAGTGATTCGGTCAGATCCTACTTCCATTGTGTAGTGTGAATGGCGATTTTCACTATAAGTATGGTTTGTAAATACAACACTCAAGATTTTCTCTCTCTTCTGTATATTTTGATTGAGTTCTTCTAGGGTTGTGAATAATGAGATATTTGACAAAGTAGAAGGTGAAGGGTTTATATAGTGCTTAGGGGGTATAGTGCCCCCCCCCCCCCCCCCCCCAAGCATGTAGCATGCATGAACGCGCTGCTCTTAGCCTCTCCAGTGGAGATACCTGGTTGTAACACATGTAGAATATGATGACCAAATATTCCCTGACATGAGGGGATGATTCGATTATAACAGTTTCACCCACGTGGAGTATATGTCCTACGCATGTTGATCTACGTGTCTCTCGATCCACGTGCTATGTTGATGTCACCCTCGGCTTATGCGCATCTGTCGAGGTCGAGGATATGAAGAGATGATGACGATACCATTGGGCTCAGTAGTGAACAAGGTCGGCCTCAATCTTACATTTACTAGAGTCTGAGACAAAGCCTTAGGCTAGGCTGAGGCTCCAAGCAATGCTATTAGGTAGTTGAAGGTCGGATGAACGTTGAGGCCGAGGCCGATGGTGATCTCAGGTACCCCCTTAATAAGGTAGTCTGGTTAAATTTCACCCTCGTCCAAGACCGAGTATAGCTTCGATCGAGACGTGGGTATATTTTGGGCATATCAATCACCCCTAGCCCTTAGCCATCGATGTTATTAGGTGGCTGAGGTGTTTATTATATTCTTGGCAGACAAGTTGGTGAGGCTTCAAATCGACACTTGACACTTGTCACTCATCGTGTTGCATTCTCCACAAATGACGGTTGTTGATCATGTTTGGGACATTGTACCCTAATGATGATATGCCTCCAGGATTTTGCGCCACTTCGTTCCCTACGCAAAATCATGATGAGATGTTTTAAGTTTTGAGGATACTCCAATTTTCTCTTTCTTCTTCTTCTTTCACTTATCCCGCTCTCTCTCTAGTTTCAAACATTTTCTCTCCATTTCTGTTCTCCGACAAGTTATTTAGAGCTTATCACCGGTGATCTTACTTCTCTTATTCTTCCAGGTATTTTTCCTTGCCATTTTCTAGAATTTTCATCCATTGTTGCTTTGCATTTGTAACTTTTCCCTGAGTTTGCACGTGTTAAGTTTTTCGGCGAGCTTTGATTCTTCCTGCAACCATTTGCGGTGGCTCTAGGGCTAGGTTTTAGGGGATACATTGGTGGTCGTTTATTTGTAGGCTCTATCAATACCCAGCATTGTCTCATATCGGAGCCCAAACCCCCTAGCCATACTCATCATTGAGATTATGATCATCTTCTCCGGCGACCTTCTATAGTATTCTTCACTATTTAAGTTTAAAACGTTTCATTTTCTTTAGTTTGATCTTGTTGTCAAACTGGTCAACAACTTTCACTTGTTTGTGGATTCCATTATTTTGTTTTCAAAATCTTCAA
The DNA here is from genome assembly GCA_949130495.1 of Sambucus nigra. NCBI lineage: Eukaryota > Viridiplantae > Streptophyta > Magnoliopsida > Dipsacales > Adoxaceae > Sambucus > Sambucus nigra. The sequence continues at coordinate 146,577,385 of OX422210.1, read as the reverse complement.
GTCTAGGGTCGTCTTTTGAATGCTACAAAGGCTTTACAAGTTTGCCGAGGAGTTTCCCTCGCTGAGATAGATGTGTTTTCAAGAAATTCGTAGGGTAGAAGAAGAGGACGAGGCTAAACACAGGGCCGGCCCCATTTGGGTATGACCCATCTTTCCCATTCTGTTGGCCATAATTTTTCCCACACCTTCAGAAACCTTCAGCTCATCTCAACCCTAAGTCGAGGGTCACAATTTTCAGAGAAATAATGTAGGAACCAAAAATCAGAGTGTCATTCTCCTTTGAAGCCGAGACATCTGGGAGAGACAACCCATCAAATATTGTCCACCCTGACCAGGACGACCCCACACTTAATCCAAATGATGTCCCTGTTATAGCTATGTATCCTATTAAATTTCAAGCTAACTTCCCAGATGGCCCTACAATTATTAGTGACAACGAGGCTGTAGAAGCTGAGGATGATGAGGCAGAGGATGAGGAAGATGAGGAAGGTAAGGACCAAATTGACACTCTGTACGCCTCTTTCTTTGACTCATCCATTAGAGAGCGTGATCTCTTTGTATGGAGATATTCATTTGGTATCAAATTCAATCTTATGATAAGGATCGAGACGAGGATGAGAGGGTTTTTTAGGGATGATAGGGAGAAGTAGCTGTCTATGAGGAGATGTCCAGGGTCAGCATCAAACTTCCATTTCATCCTCCTATCATCACCGTCTTATCTTCTCTAGGGGTTGCTCCCACTCAACAGCCTCCTAACTCTTGGAGGGTCATCTTATGGTATATTTACCTATGGGAGAATACCTTCACAGACGAGTCGTCTGTCGACCTATTCCTGGCTTGTTATAACATTTCTCCATCATCTAAACAGCCAGGCTACTTCCACTTGGGTTCTAGGAAACTCGATAAAAAAACTTGTCCAAGTTGCCCAGACATCAAACCACTACTAGAAAGAAAGATTCTTCTTTATTTCTGGAGCTTGGGAGTTCCTGGCTGAGGTTAACCCCTCTAAAGATGAGCCGAGGGTCCCTCGAGCATGGTCTAACCCTATTATGACAGCAAGGTCAGACCTTAGCCTCAGCCTTGATGAGAGGGATGTGGCCGACTACTTGAGATAGGGGGGAGTTGAGGGTTCTCCTCCAAAATTCGAGGACTTAATAACCCCTAAACTTCTTAAATAATTTGGTCTTGGGGTTGTCCCCCTTGAAGAACTATGTGAGTTGTATACTTATTTCTTTTTCTTTTCAAGTCTTCCATAGTTTCATAAACTAATCGTACTAACATGTCATCTTCTTTCTTGTAGATCGTCGTCCTAACATCTCAGACGACCTATGTGAAATGACTTCTCTAAGCTTATTGGTTAGTTTTGGGAATAAGAAGAACAAACAGCCGCCACCCAAGAAGACAATCGTTGGGGGGCCAGCTGCCAAGGCCACGCCAGCTATCAAGGCCACACGCAAGAGGAAGGGGCCTGAGATCTATGCTGACACCCAGCCTGACCCTGCAACGATGTCGAGGGTGGTGGCCACAAAAGAAACATCATTCTCTGAGGTCGACTCGTCGTCCTCCTTAGGGGCATTTTAATCGACCAACCTGTCCCAGCTTAAGGCCAACCCCACTTTTATGATCACCAACATCAGGGTGCCAAAGACACCATGTTTACAGCCCCCTTGGCTATCGACTATGATTTCTTTGCCAAGATTCCCCTTGGATAAGGTTTATGATTTTGTCCTTCACCACTCGGCATGGGTATCATCCTTGTCCCTCTGTTCTTTGTCATACGACTGTAATCATTATGATCTTTGCTTGACTTTATCTTTGTTTCTTGGAGTCTTTTTATTCCTTGACCTCAGCCACCAAATAGATGGCTGAGAATCAATAAAAGTGCATGGAGGCCGAGAGAGCAATTCAAGTGGAAGCCGACCTTAGGACCCATTTGGACGATCTCAAAGCTGAGGATAAGCGGGCCACATACGAGCTCAAACTTCATCACAACGACCAGTTGAAGCTCAAAGATGACATCATTACTGAGAGGATGAGGCTTTAAGGAACCAGGCCATAAAATTTGAAGCCAACCTTACTGCAGTAGTAAAGAATATTGGGGTTGATGTTGTTGAAGCATACAAAACCTCGAACGAGTTCTAAAGCTTCAGCCTGGAGTACTTGGAGAGAAGGATCAAAATGGCCTATTGATGGGTCATCTTAAAGTTTGTTGATGCGATGGATTCTATCCGACCTTCCTTGGAAGAAGTCAACCTTGAGGACCCTCTAATGGTCGAGGCTCTATCACATGTTGAGTCTTTGGCATCGACTAAAGGTGAAGGGACATGTGTTGTCTCTGTGGCAGCCAAGGGAGGACATGAAGAAGGACGACCTATCGCCACAGTAGGTGATGGGACTGAGGCTTTGATTCTGGCTAATCCAACTCAGTAGGGTGGTCGGTTGTGGCCGATATCCTTTCCTTTGTACTCTCTTTACCTTTTGAGCATGTGAACATTACTCTCTGTACTATAACTCTTTACTCAATGAAATATTTTGTCTTTAACTTATGATGTTTTTCCCTCAAGTGTTTGATTATTACATAATAACCACAACTTGTGCCGATATCCTTTCGTCGTCTTTTTGAGAGTATATGGAGGGTCTTCCCATCCATGCACTGTCCTCCTGGACGAGGTATTAGGTCCACCAAATTAATGATGCTTAATAATCAAACACAACTAAGTGATTTTATAATTTTTGCACTTTACCAAATTATGGTGTTTTAGGCATTAAGTCTTCCCTCGTCTTTTTTAGAGTGTGTGGAGGGTCGTCCCATCAATACACTTTCGTCTCAGCCGAGGGAGTGAGTTCACCAAGTTAATAATGTTTAATAATATTCAACCACACTTAAGTGATTTTTTAAAAAAAAAAATTGCACTTCACCAAATTATGGTATTTTAGGCATTAAGTCCTCCCTTGTCTTTTTGAGAGTGTATGGAGGGTCGTCCCATCCGTACACTGTTATCTCAGCCAATGGAGTGAGTCCACCAAATTAATGATGTTTAATAATAATCAACCACATTAAATGATTTTTAAAAAAAATTTGCACTTCACCAAATTATGGTATTATAAGCATTAAGTCTTCCCTCATATTTTTGAGAGTGTATGGAGGGTCATCCCATCCATACATTGTCGTCTCAGCCAAGGGAGTGAGTCTACCCAGTTAATGATATTTAATTATAATAAATGACTCTCGATGTTATTGGCAGTCCATGAACGAGTACGACCCTATCAATACTATCGTATCACCGAGGGAAACTTAAGCTTACTTCACCATGAATTATATTTTGCAACTTAAGGTGAGCTGATACAAACCAATATTTGAATAGGTAAACAACATATGAGTAACACTTTGATTTCATTTAATTTCTTTCTTCTGATTCTCATACACATGTATTACAATAGAACACAGACAACACAGTAAAATATCATATCTTTGGTAATATTTCTTCAGGTGATCGGCATTTCATGGGTTGGAGAATGGCTCCCCGTCCAAGTTTTCCAATCTGTAAGTCCCCAGTACCACTTCTTCAACTACCTTATACGTATCGTGCCAATTTGGGGGAAGCTTATTGGGTTTTTTCCATGTCTTCTTCAGTACCAAGTCCCTTACTTTCAGTGGACGAGCCTTCACCCGCTTATTGTAAAATTTTAATGTTCTTTGCTAGTAGGCAGCTTGCCTAACTTCGGTGTATTATCTTCTTTCTCATACAAGATCTAAATTAATCCTTCGTTCATCATTATTATTCTCAGGGTCATATGTCTGAACCTTATGAGTAGCCAGACCTATTTTTGTTGGTACGACTACCTCCGATCCATAAGCAAGCATAAATGGGGTTTCCTCAATAGGGATCCTCTCCATCATTCTATAGTGCCATAAGACAGCGTACACTTCCTCGATCCATCTCCCCTTTGCATCTTCTAACTTCTTAATTCTGTCAAGAATTTTTCGGTTCGTTACTTCCATTTTCCCATTAGCCTAAGATCAGCTAGGGATGGAAAAGAATTGCTTGATGTTGACCCTTTCACAATACTTTTCCAGGGTGACGTTCTTGAATTGAGTTCCATTATCAGAAATCAAAGTATTGGGCATGCCAAATCTGCAGATGATATTTTTCCATATGAACTGGAAGGTCTTATGCTCTGTAATCCTAATCATCAGCTCAACCTCTACCCACTTCGAAAGTAGTCTATCGCCATAATCAGGTAACGATGAATGTTAGCTTCCCTAAGTAAGTGTCCTACTAGATCAATTCCCCATACTACGAACTTCCAGGGAGACGTGATGGAGTTCTGAGATTAATGAGGCTGGTGAGGAATGGTGGCGAACCGTTGGCACTTGTCACACTTATTGGCATACGCCGCAGCATCTTTGGCCAAGGTCAGCCACCTATACCCCTGAGTAATAATTCTCTTGACCAGATATCTACACTCGATATGACAGGAACAAGAGCCTTCATACATGTCCTTAAGGATATATGCTACCTCAGATTGATGGACACACTTGAGGAGAGGAAGCAAAAACCCTTTCTTGTATAAAGTGTCTCCTATGATGGAGAACTTAGCAGCTTTATATCTCAACTTCCCTCTCGCAGTTTTTATTCGGGAAACTCCCCTTCCTTACTGTATTTGATGAGGGGATCCATCAATGAATCTCCCATGTTCAAATTTAGACAGGACCCAAAAGTGTTGTCATCTTCCTCAATGGTCGATCGACGCAAGATTTCTACCAACAACGTCCTTCTTATCTCTATTATTATAGATGAGGCAAGTCTTACAAGTGCATCATCTTGGCCATTGTCCAGTCGAGGTATCCTCTTTAGCTTCACTTATTTGAATCTCTTCAATACTGTTCTTACTCTCTCCTAATATTTGGCCATCCTATCATCTTTCGCCTAGTATGCCCCAAGATCTGGTTCACCACTAATCTTGAATCACTGTTAACTAAGAGATGGCCGACATTCAGAGCCTTATCCAATGCGAGGCCTGCTGTGAGAGTCTTTTATTCTAACTTATTATTGGAGGCCTTGAAACTGAACCTCAAGGCATATTGAATATATGTGCCATCTGGCGCCGACACTATCAGTACCGTGCCAATTCCATTATAGTAAGAGGACCCATGGATGAAGAGGTTCCACACCATACCATCCTAAGAGAAGTTACCCTCTGTTAGGACTCCATATTTGAAGATATATCTCTCCTCTTAATTTTCATGTACTTTCCCCCTAGCGGTGCTTATCTTAGCTTCGCTTGGGGAAGGGCAGGACCTTCTCCCCTACTTATAATCTGCAGCCTCAAAACTTTCATCGCCCACCTCGTCCCAGGTGAACTTGGTCATAAAGTTTTCTAACGCCTTCCCTTTGATGATTACCTTGGGCTGATAGATGATATTAAATTCTCCCATCTCTATTGCCCAAGCCATCAGTCTCCCGGACTTCAGAGGATTGTGGATGACCTGTCAGAGCGGAGAAGCAGTGAGGACGACCATTGTGTGGGCCTAGAAGTATGGCTTCATCTTTCTCTAAGCATGAATCAGAGCATAGTCCAACTTCCCCATCCTAGGGTATCTCTTCTCATCCCCCTGTAGTGATTTTATATTGAAATACATCGACTTCCACACTACATCCTTTTCTCTCACGATGGTAGTGCTAATAGCCGATTCTGAGACTGTTAGGTAGACATACAGTGTTTCCCCTAGGACTGGTTGTGACAATAATAAGGGAGAGAAAAGGTAGGACTTCAACTCTTTGAAATCCTTATAACATTTCTCATTCCAATCGAAAGCCCTTATAAGAACTTTAAAAAATGGAAGACACTTGTCGGTGGCTCTGGATACAAACCTATTAAGTGCCGCTACTCTCACGGTTAGCTTCTGAACCTCGTTGATTGTAGATGTGGTCTTCATCTCTACCAAGGCCTTGATCTTATCTGGGTTGGACTCTATCCCCATCTAATTTATGATGAAGCCTAATAACTTTCCATCCCCTATACCGAATATGCACTTTGCAGGATTAAGCTTAATCATATATATATCCATCGTATCAAAAGTTTACTTGAGGTCGACCACATCAGTGTAAGCCTTGAGGCTCTTAGTAAGCATATAATCAACATAGACTTCCATCATCTTCCCAATTTGATCCTCAAATAACTTGTTAACAAGTCTTTGATAGGTAGCCCCAACATTCTTCACACCAAAGGGAATGACTTTGTAGCAATAGGTCCCCTTATCAATTATGAAGGCAGTCTTCTCCTCATCGACTGGGTGCATGGAAATCTGGTTGTAGCCCGAGTAAGTGTCCATGAAACTCATTAGCTCATGGCCATCTTTGGCATCAACCATTTGGTCGATCCTAGGCAAAGGAAAGTTATCCTTAGGGCAAGCTTTGTTCAGGTCGATAAAGTCTACACACATTTTCCACTTCCCATTGCCTTTGGTAAATATGATAGTGTTGTCCATCCACTCTGGATATATCACCTCTCTTATGATGTCGGCCTTTTCTATATTTTTTACCTATTCCCAGATGACCTAATACTTCTCTCGGGAATAGATCCTCCTCTTATGTCGTATCGGCCTAGCATCGTCATCCACATTCAGTTTATGGCAAAAAAGTTCAGGATCTATGCCCGACATATCCTCATGACTTTATACAAAGATATTCTGCTTCAATTTCAAGAGTTTGATCATATCTGCTTTGATATCTTCTCTCAGGGCTTTGTCGACCTGGATAGTTTTTTTTGGGTCGTCCTCATTGAGGACGCTGGATTCTACCTCTTTGTGGCCTCCCTTTTCTTCAATTTGGTCTCATCTCTGGGATCCAGGGTATCAATATTATAGGTCATATTTCCTTTCTTATGAGCTTTCCTCTCCTCGGCTGAGTTGAAGTACAATTCATGTGCCAACACTTAATTACCTTTGACTAATCTTACCCCATAAGTGGTCGAGAATTTTACCATTTGGTGTACAGTGGATGTCACGGCCTCAAATTCCTTAAGGGATACTCTTCCCATGATAATGTTATAAGTCGAGTATAAACTTCCATCCATTAAAAGGAAATTGACCTTCTTCATTAGCCTCTTAGGCTAAACATCTCCCATTCTGACGTTCATTTCATACATTCCCAATGGATTCATCTTCTCGTTGTTGGACCCTATCAGAGGATGGTGATAAGGGATGAGCCTCTTCTTACTGAGTCTCAAACCTTTGAAACATGACCAGAACATAACATCGATCGAACTTCCCCCGTTGGCCAATATCCTTGGCACGTTATACCCATGCACTCTAGTTGTAATTACCAAAGGGTCATCGTGAGGAGCTAAAATTCCCTTGAGGTCAAGTCTTTAAAAACCAACGATTAAGGTGTCCATATCTACCTTATTTCTCTTCTCTAACTTTGTACCTACTTCGGACGAGTTAATGGCTTCATCCTTGGGAAGGGCCTTAGCCTCATCTACATGCACCTTACGATCATCCACTTCTAAACCATCCCCTGTCAGGTCTCGACAGATCATTTTCACTTCAAATGAGATCATGTGGAGTCGACCTTTTGGATCATCGTCCTTTAGCGACAGGTCTGGGTCGTCATCATCATCATCGTCATCTGAGGCATCGTTCTTCTTCCCTGGGACACCTTCCCTGCACTTATCGGCCGTTCTTCATCTGGGGTCATCTCATCCTCTCTTTGGTCCATCACTGCTCACATACTTCCTTAACTTTCCATCCTTAAGCAATTTCTCAATCTCATCTTTCAGGGCAAAACACTTGTCGGTTAAGTGCCCGTGATCTTGGTGAAATTCACACCATAAGATTTTATTCCTTTGTGAGGGGGAGCTTTCAGCTTCTCAGTCCATCTGAGGGACCGATCATTTTTTATTTCATTTAAAATGTGTTCGCAGCTGACCATGAGAGGAGTATACCCAGGGAATTTATCATCATCCGATCTCTTCTTGCCATCTTTATACTTCTTTCGAAACTTGCTCCCACTTCTAGTACCTTTATCATCCTCATACTTAGATGCCATAGCTTCCTCGGTGTTCATGACCTTATCGACCATTGCCAATAACTCATCCATAGACTTTGGCTGGTCTTTAGTAAGCTTCCAAAGCAATTTCCCTTTCTGCAAGCCTCCTATCAATGATGTCATCGCAATACTTTCCTCATAATCCCACACTTCCAACTTCTCCTTATTGAACCTCACGATGTACTCCCTAAGACTCTCATTCTTCCCCTACTTAACGTACAACATGTGAGTAGTCTTTTTCTAGGGTTTTACCCCGAAGCAGAAGTTGTGGACGAACCATTCTGCGAGTTTCTTGAAATTTTCAATGGAGTTCTTCGAAAGTGAGGTGAACTATATATGGGTAGCTCCAGTCAAAGTGATCGATAATTCAAGGCATTTCATCTCATCTGAGATGAAATAGATATCTGTAGTTGACTGGTACATCTATACATGGTGCAGAGGGTTGGTACTCCCATCATAATTTGGGGTAACCACCTGCGGCTTGTATTTGGCAGGGGTTGGGAAGTTGACTATTTTTTCCACGAAAGGAGAACCTTCTTAGTATCCCCTCTGCAAGGGATCACGACTCTTAAGGATATCTCTAATATTATTTCCTAGCCTTTGAATTGAGTCATTTAAGGCCTCTCGATTGCTTCAGCAATGTTGGTCTTATCGATGTTATCCCCTGCTACCTCCATCGGCTGAACTGAGGGTTCCCCCACTTCTGATCTGTGTCAACTATTCACCTCCCATTGACCCTCATCTTGGCCACATTAGGGTCGTCCATTTGTCTCCTCCCTCCTTCAACCATCATTGCTCCTTGACCTGGGTAACCTTTCTCTCAAATATCCAACTAGGTTGAGCCTTTCAAAGGCTGACCCCTACTTAATCGGTCAAAAGTTTAGTCCCTTGGTCAGGCAACTGGACTCGGCCTTATATCAAGGCCTCGGCTTCCTTGAATAGGGCATATCATATTCCCAGATACTTCGTATGGATCCCAGCAATCAATCTGAGCAACTTCATCTTCATAATCATCATATCGATCCTCCGAGCAAGGTTGGCCTTGCCTCCCCAGGCGTAAATTCCTAGGGTCAGCAACATCCCTTCGTCGTTGAAGAGGAGGTAAATCCTTGCGAGGTGCCTGGGGTGGTCCCCTGTCCCCTGGTGAGGCTCCCCAGCTACTGGAGTAATCATCCCCGGCGGGGCTCCCGTTGGCCTGATTACTACGTTTTGGATTCAGGCAACCACCTATTCTTGTATCGCCTATTGGCTTGCTTCCAAGGATTTTAATGCGGACGCCACTTCAAACATTTCTGACTTAGGAGGTGCGTTGCTGGAGCTAGGACCACCAGCTGGCGGTGGTGGTGGTGGAAATTTTGATGCCATGTTAAAGCCTGGTGGATGAGCTTAAAATCGAAGACTGAGAGCCTTGCAGCTCAGCAAGAACTCTTTCAATAGTGAAAAAGCTCCACAAGAGGGGATAACTGGTTCACCACCAGAGACTTCGACGAGAAGAAGCTAAGGGAAGAGATGATGCTTCTTGTTCCCACAGACGACGCCAGACTGATGATACTAGAAATGGTATCACCGAGTCAAAATGTATGTAAGCTCAAACCAGACAACAATTATGTACAGAAGATGTAAATGTATAGACAGAAGGAGATGAGCCAAAGAAGAAGATAATAAAAAATATAAGAGCTTCGGTCAGAGCCTATGTCCACTGTGCAATGTGAATGGCGGTTTTCACTATAAGTATGGTATTAATGGCTTGTAAATACAACACTCGGTCTTTTTTCTCTCTTCTGTATATTTTGACAGAGTTCTGCTAGGGTTGTGAATAATGAGATCCTTTACAATGTATAAGGTGAAGGGTTTATATAGTTCTTAGGGGGTATAGTTGTCCCCCCCCCCCCCCAAGCATGTAGTATGCATGAATGCGTTGTTCTTAGCCTCTCAAGTGGAGACACATGGTTGTAACAAGTGTAGAGTATAATGATCAAATATTCCCTCACGTGAGGGAATGATCCGATTATAACGATTTCACCCACGTGGAGCATATGTCCTATGTGCACTGATCCACGCGTCTCCCTGTCCACGCGATATGTCGATGTCACCCTAGGCCTATGCGCATCAATCGAGGCCGAGGACATGAAGAGATGATGTTGATACCATTAGGCTCAGTAGTGAACTAGGTCTGCCTCAGTCTTACATTTACTACAGGCTGAGCCGAGGCCTTAGGCTAGGCCGAGGCTCCAGGTAATGCTAATAGGTGGTTGAAGGTCGGTTGATAGCTGAGGCCAAGGCCGATAGTGATCTCAGGTACGACCCCCTGAATAAGGTAGTCTAGTTCAATTGCACCCTCATCCAAGGCCGAGTATAGCGTCGGTCGGGACGAGGGTATATTTTGGGCATATCACATATACTATTACTGTACGTATTAGTTTCGAAACCCAACTGTGTATGACATCCACTTGAAACTTATGTTGTTTCTATAAAAAATTAAACATTCATAAATTGTTTTGCCTCCTTTATTTCATTACATGTTTTATCCAACATGAGTACTTTTGACATGACCATATAACACATAAATTTTAATATTAATTTACATTTTGACATGAAATACTTTCATTTTGTATCTATTACGAAATAAATACTATCGTCTTAAAGTATATGGATATGATGATTGTTTAGTTTATATATGGGCAATTGCATTCCAATGCAAATACATCCAAATGTTACTTGGTTATTTTACATCGGTCACCAACATTATCATCCCTTGGAAAATCTTGTTCTTCCTTTTCAATTGAATATTCAGAAAATTTTATTAACATAGAATTCTCCTTACTTCATTGTAGGAACATGGATGAAAGGAAAAAAAATGATTTGGATTCAAAGACTTGCATTTTAGCTTGCTCATGAAATGACGTCTTCTAATACTTCAATAAATATATATTACTATTTTTCTCTACGTTAATCCGTGACATTGTGTACTGGTATATCTACTAAAATGCTTAGTTATCACAAATACTCTGAATTTTTTTTATCTATTACCCTGTTTATTTTTTCATTTCTTCAAATTGCCAATGGCTCCGTTTATTTTGCTAACGATAATGTATATCCTGTGCATCGTGTGGGTTTCTAATTAGTTTGCAATATAATCTAGAAACCTATGAGCTATATCTTCTTGAAATGTTTTATCTCCCAATGTTCCCATCTATAAAATGTAGTTTATGTGGATGAAGAGTTCTTGAAGTCTTTGTCCAGTAATATTACAATTGATTCCTTTTTTCGGTACAGTTGATCTAGCTAGTGTGATTCATGGGCAATTATCTAACTGTTGCCCCACATCCACAGCTAGTCGATGTGGGATATTAATGTAGTTTATTGCGGATGGATTAAAGATAAGCCAATGCACTCGTAGGCTCTCATATTTTCATTAATTATTTTATTGTTCTTACGCATGATAATCCATACTTACTTCTATGTTTATTATTTAATAGGATAATATCAACGCCATAGAAGAGATGAGGCACTTTATAATGCAATACCTCTCGACGAAGTGGAAATAACGAAAGGCCACTGCAAAGCGTCAAGGTTATGATCTGTACGATACAAATGTGAAACGCTTGTCACATTGTCCCCCTAGGGTTGAGGAGAGTCGGTGGCAAAAATTCGTCTATTATTGGGACACAATTGATGCAAAGGTATGTGGTGTTATTATTTTTTTCCTCAAGTATTTAAAACTATGTAACAAGTAGTGATATTCCAACACCTATCAAAATTTATTCTTAATGTGTTTACACTATGGATTGTTTTTCTCTTGTACTAGCTTAAGAGTGATGACAACAAAGCCATCTGTAAGCTTCTGACATCGCCTCCCACATCCGGTAGAACTAGTCATGCTCAAGTTAAAAAAAAGGTAAAATTTCTTTATTTGCATTGATTATTTTATTGTAATTATGTTTGATAATTAATACTTTTTGCATGTAGATGCGGAAAGATCTTGGATATGTACCAACTCGTAGGATGGTGTACAAGAAAACGCATATAATTAAAGAAAATGAGCCAGTTAGTGAAGAAGCAGCTCAAGCGATTGAAAGTTGCACATACATACATCAATCCGAAAGTTATAGTTTTACTCTTTTTTTCTATCCATGAACATAAAACTTGAGTTGATTTGTACAGAGAGAAATGGAGATTTTAAACGCCCAGCATCCGGAGACACCTGAGACTAGTGTTGCACGAGATGATATATTCGGGCAAGTTATGGGGCATGAAAGGCATGGGCGTGCACGGACATATGGGCTAGGTGTCGCTTTGAGTACTATATTTGGCTCATCGTACACAAAGTCTATGAATGATAGGATAGATAATGAGGCATGGTACCAAGAGGATATGGTGAGAATGCGACGTGAGATGGAAGCTGAAGCTGAGCGGGTGCGACGTGAGATGAAGGTTGAGAATGAGAGGGTGCGACGTGAGACGGAGGTCGATAATTAGAGGGTGCGACGTGAGATGGAGGCCGATAATGAAAGGGTACGATGTGATATGGAAGATGAGAATGAAAGGAAACAGGTTGAAATGAAAATTAAAATGGAAGCTCAAATGAAATCGAAGTTATCTGCTATGGAATCTCGAATAAATGATCGAATGAGAACTCAAATACGGGATTTTTTCGATTCTTATATGCGTAATATGGGAGATCTTACCCAATCTCCACGAGATGCATCTACACACACTGGAGAGGTAAACTATCAGTACCTAGTTATTCATTTCTTCATCTTAAATTCTTCATTTATATTTCAATTTATGTAAGTTTAATGTTGAAGATCTCCTTTGAATGCCTTTGCTCTAAGTTTTGTTCATGATATAATTATTTTCTCCAATGGTGCAAAAAGAAGTTTAACTGCTTTTACGAAGTTTCTTCATAATTATGGAAACGTCTCCAAACAACTCAAAAATATATCCAAAAGCCTTTTCACAGTGCCTGCCAAAAATACTAAAAAGGAATTGTATTATAAAATCTACTATTGGTTTGTTAGTAGGTAAAATGACTATTAAGTATTTAGGTTGTCCATTATTTAAAGGGATGAGGAATTCCATCTATTTTAAAAGTCTCGTGGAAAGTATAAGACTCAAAGTGGTAGGTTAGAAATCAAAGTTTCTATTTTATATGGGTGGATTAGTTCTTCTCAAGTCAGTGCTTTGTTCAATGCCCTTGTATACTCTAGCTTCTCCACACCCTCATAAAGTCATTATTAAGAAAATAGAAAGTATTTTTAGTGATTTAATCTAGGGTGGTAATAAAGAGTATGGAAAGAAATACCATTGGATTAAGAGAAAAGAACTATGTTTCAATACTAAAGAAGGTGGCTTAGGACTTATGAGTATAGTTGACATATCTAAGGATTTAAAGTTCAGAATGGCTTGGAAATTCATTACTGAAGGCAATCTTAGGGACAATTTTATGAGGATTAAATATGAAAATATCGATGTTTCTATAGGATCTATGGCTATGAAGTGTATCAGGAACAATCTGGAGGAAGTTGAAAACCGAATCATTGAGGTTGATGGGGAGAAATTTTGGTCTCTTACTGAAGATCGTCTATTCAGCTTCAAATATTCTCATCAGATAGTTAAATCTAACAGACTATCATTAGTTATGTGCAAGTCTGTTTGGTATAATTATATACCAATTAAAATTTCCATTCATTTGTGGAGATGTAATCATGATGTAGTGCCCTTGGAAGAGAATATCAAGTTCATAGACATTAAGATTGCGCCTCAATTTGTGAATGCAACTATAGGGATAAGGAAGATCTGAACCATCTCTTTATTCTTAGTCCTATAGCCAAGAAAGTCTGGTAGTACTTTGGTGAATTGATATACCTTAAAATGTCTTTTAGATCGTTTAATACTTTGATAATTTAATAGTGGTTCAAAGTTATAAAACATTTAGCCATTATGTTTTTATTAGAAGTGTTTCCATCATGTATTGTTTGGGAATGATGGAATTATATGAATAAAGTTGTGTTTGATTGTGTTAAAATGGTTACATATCACATTATTAAGCACGTCATCCTTTCTATTCAAGACATATCTATAGGTTTATCTTTTTATTTCAAGTGTTGGAATCAATGTCAATAAGGGTAACAGATAAACCATCATTGCTATCACAAGAACGACAATAATGCGAGGCCTGCAACTGTTCAGATTTGAGGACAACCTGTCAACCAAAAGTCTGGTTACTGCTCTTCTTAAAGGGAAGATGTTGGTTGGCTGAATATATGCTTGTTTTTCTATTGCTTGTAAAATAGATTGGTTATTAGATCTATGAAATCAAGAATACTGCATCGGGAATTCTCTTCTTGGCTCAATAATACACTATATTTGTACAAATCAGGAGAAATAGCAGTAACTATGCATCAACACCACCTACCAAATGTGTCCACTTTTAGAGTTAGATTTGACTTGCATTTAAAATTAAAACAGACAGTTGTCTTAACATTTTTCCACTCAAAATAGAACTTTTTCAAGAGAAATGAAATGACACAACAGATGACATGAAATTTGTGAGAGATAACCATTGCAAATAGTTGTGTTTCACCCATAATAGTTAGTGAAACTGTCTTTTTGAGACGATTGGTCATTGGATTCATTAGTCAATTATTTCTTGAATGATTTTACTATATCCTGATAATGAGAGACTAAAAGTGACAATTCTGACATAACCCAAACTTCGGGGGCCAAAGTCAAAATGTCCCATAAATGTATGTATTTTTTATTAGTATTTATATACGAATAGTTATACGAATATGAAAATAGTATATGTGGGTGTGTGCTATTAATAATCTATACTAGTAGTTGAATGGAGACTTGATGTTATCTACATGTCTACTTGTTGTCACTGGCGTCTTTATGACTTCTTTTTATGTTAGTTTATCATGTGAATTGATTTCCATATCAATGTGGATCTGTTTTTTTTGTGTTATGTTAATGTGTAATTTATGGATTTAATTTTAAGAAATGATATTGATTGTGGGAAATTTAAACTTAATGTTTCTTTTAGTTTCAAAATTAATGGATAACGTTCTAGTTTGGGTCTTTTTGTAATGTGAGGTTTCATTCTTATTCCCAAATATCTCTATTTAACTACCCCCACCTTGATGACAATGTTGATACTAGACTAATGTTTATGACATTGTCGAATGAAGTTATAATTAGTGTCTTTAATGTATTGTGCTTTCATACACAATGATAGGGCAACGGAGCTACTGAAATCCATGATGCCATGTAACTTTTTTTTGTAGGTTTCCCATGATGCCAATGTTTATACTCTTGAATCGACGAGACAATATCCATCAAAGGTTAGATCTCAACAGAGACAACCACCACTAATGCAAGAACCACCAAAAATTATATCAAGATCCCAACTTCAGAATTATTGTGAGGTTAGAACATCCATACACTGTTTCAATTCATGAATATCGTCCATATGAACCGTATTGTTTCTGAGTGGCTAAGATTTTCAATTTAAATCTTCTTATGCCTTTTTCCTAAACTCAGCTGTTTATTTTTTTTAATTTGAATGTCTCAATGAAAAAGTATATAATTAAAACGCGATACAATATAATATGAGAAGAAATATTATTTTTTTAACCTAATACGAACACGAAAGAACATGAAATGATACAAACAACACAACACGCAAAATCTCATTTTTTAACCAATCATAAACATGGTCAATTAGAACGAGACACGACACATAAAAATAACACAACTCGACATATTTTTTTTTTTAACCAAACATGAACACGATCCAAATAAAAGTGATACGACACAACATGAAATATTATTTTTTTAATAAACACAAACACGACCCAACTAAAACTGACACGCCATAATATATGTTAATTTTTTTAACCAAACACAAACCAGACCGAAATAAAAATGACACGACATGCCTCAAAATCTTATTTTTTCCTAAATCGAAATAAGACTCCAATAAAAGTGATATGTCACATATTCATTTTACGTAAAATTAAGATTATGAGGTGTGTTGTGCAATGTCGTGTTAATTTTAGTTTGGTCACATTCAAACACTAAATGAATGCGACCAAACACGAACACAAATGCGACATGGCACGATATAAAATCTTAATTTTAACACAACACAATTAACACGAACCCGACCAAACTAAAATTAACACAACATGGAACGGCACACCTCAAAACCTTAGTTTTACATAAAATGAATATGACCCATATAAAAGCGACATGACATGATATAAAATCTCTTTTTTTACCAAACACGAATGAGACCCAATTGTCGTGTTGCGTTTTAAGTGGGTTGTGTTCGTATTTGGTAAAAACTAAGATTTCGTGTTGTACCATATCACTTTTATAGGAGTCGTGTTTAGTTTTAGGAAAAAATAAGATTTTGAGGTGTGTCGTGTCATTTTATTTAGGTTGGGTTCGTGTTTTGTTAAAAAAAAATTAACATATATTATGGTGTGTCACTTTTACTTGGGTCGTGTTCGTGTTTATTCAAAAAATATATATTTCATGTTGTGTCGTGTCACATTTATTCGAATCGTGTTCATGTTTGATTAAAAAAGAAAATCATGTCGAGTTGTGTTGTTTCTATGTGTCGTGTCTCATTTTAATTGACCGTGTTTATTATTGGTTGAAAAATGAGATTTCACTTGTCGTGTCGTTTGTATTATTCCATGTTCTCTTGTATTCATATTAGGTTAAAAAATAATATTTCTTGTCATATTATGTCGTATCGCATTTTAATTAGGTTGTGCTTGTGTTTGATAAAAAAAATGGGTTCAAATTTGACATTCATAATTATTTTCATATGTTGTAAGGAAGTAATTTACATTTAGTTACTGCTGGGGTATTAAATATTTTAATTACAGAGGAAAGAGAGAATTGGATCTTTGTAATATCTTTTTGTTTTTAAATAATGAAGCGTTAAAACAATAACATAAAAATCATAAGGGTACTTTTGTCATTATGTTAGAACATGGAGCGCCTCCAGATTTGGTTGGAGTGACAATAGCCACACCCAATCAAAAAATGTTGTGATGTATAGTTATCCAAATCGACTTAAAAAATGTCGCACCCAATCTACATTACTACAGCTTTAATAAGGTCTGAAAAAGGTAGATGAATGCAAACCTTACCCCCATTACTTATTCAACTTAAAAACTTGCATTCTAGCATTACACTAATTTTTATTCATTGTAAGGATAATAATCTAGTTTTTAATTTTAATAGTCATTGGATTTACGTTTTTAAAACAAATAATATTCTAGTGTGGCAGTCCATCTTAAGTTGGATGATTTAATAAAATTTGTCATGCCTTATTATTTTCTTTAATTACTCACATAAATTGAAACACAATTACTCTAATCTTTAATTTCAGAATCGCATGCCAGCTAAGAGGATAAAAAAGAACAAGTAGGCATAAGATCCACATGCGATGTAAGTACACCTTTCATTCTTTTAATATCCCCTTGACTAATTTTTATTTTAATATTTCATTCTCTTTTTTTTTTTTGCAAATTTATTATTTGGTCTTGCTTGCTCGTGGAGGTGTATTTTGATTAATTATAAGAAACTTCCGTTACTTTTTGGATGATAATGTGCAGTCTCTTTTTATTTTGTTGGGATAATTTGGACACTTAATAGACTTTATTTTGGATTGAAAATACATTTTTATTTTGGAAGATTGATTATATAAATACTCAATGCTTAGTCGATTCTATATTTTTTTAGACACGTTGATATTAATGATGCTCCCTTGAATATAATAGATTTTTAGGAATGATGTTTCACTTCATTAGAAGTTAATTTTGATTTTGTATTGTTAAATAATAGTTAAAGATGACCAAAGTGGCTTCTGATGAAACCCGACGTTTATGCATACATGTCGTAATTTTTGTTCTTGTTAAAAAATGTTGGCATATAATTTAGCGACGTTTTTTCATGCGTCATCACAAAGCGACATTTTTCCTAAAAATGTCATGTAATTTACCCCAAGGCAGAGATTTGAAGACAGTTAAATAACGTCGGGAAAAACGTTGGGAAATTAGTTTTCGACGTTTTACAAAAATGTCAGGTATTTCCCGACTAGAGATACCACGGCGTTTAACAAAAACGTCAGATTTCTTTTCACTAACGTTTTTTATGATTTGCAAACATTTTAAAAACGTCGTCGTAACTCAAATTTCTTGTAGTGTAGGGACATCAAATCAGGAAGAGGAACCATAGGTGATGAGTATGATTGTCTATAGAAAGAAACCTTATAGTAATCCTCAATATGCCTATGAATACTTGTCCCTATCCTCCGTACGACGAAAACAACATGAGAACATGAAAAATACCTTATATGACAACTCTTAGAAGAACAAATTACTCATTCTAATTCAACAGTCACCCGCACATCTGAATGACCATCGAATGTATGTTGACTCGAACATTCCAATGTCGAGTTTTATTCCAATTAATAGCCAGTAAATTTTGAAAAATAGGACACAACTCATTTGTCTATGTTTTAGATTCAACAAGTTTGTTTGCATTGAAATTCATAATCTTGATCCTCAATTTTTCCATCATATTCAATATCGAGAAATACCTTCCCCTCTAAGATCCAAGATTTGAATGATTTCGCAACACTAAATGCCATTTTACTATACCGTTTGTTGAGGAAATATGCACACGCCTAATTCTCTAGAGGAAAACTATCAAGGAAATTATCTCCATCTTCCTTCTACAGGGCATCAATTTTCTTGTGAAATTCGTCGACTGTTACAACATATGCATAATGCAGAAAATCTTTCACAATCTTCTTTTGCAAGTTCCCGTAATTCCCTCGTATTCTATTCTTTATATTTCCTTGTACATGATGAATATAGTAGGAATGTCCAAACACCGGGAAGACCTTAGAAATAACTTCAATTAGACTATTATTTCGATCGGGTATAAATGTGATCTTTTGATCTTAATGAGCTAGTGCATCTTGAAAATTAATGAGAAACCACATCTAATTATTCTCCGTCTATAAATCAACAACAACATATGTAAGAGGATGAAGGCCTGAAAACATAATGAAATATATTATAAACAAATAAATTATAGTTCCATATACGATGTACTCTAATTATGATGTTGCTAGCGCGGACCATATAACACATAGGCTATACAAAATAATAAATATATTCTAACATTACTACACGCAGAGTGTTTGAATGTATAAGTTTATGGATTAAACCATGTAAAGTACAAGAATATTATGTGAATACTTTATGATTTATGTGTGTAATTTTCATTTTGTCCAAAGAATAAATAAAGAATCTCAAAGTACACGCATAACATTAGAAAGTAAACGTAAAAGTAAAAAGAAGTTCACGTGTACTTTACTATATTATGCGTGTACTTAGCATTATTTACAAATAACAAATATAGAATCTGAAAATACATGCATGATATTATAAAGTGAACGTGAATAATTCACGTTTACTTTACAATATTATGTGTGTATTTTAAGATTATGTATTTATTATCCACAAATAATGCTAAGTACACGCATAATATTATAAAGGGCACGCATAAACATAAAGTACATGCATAATGTGCATGTACATAACACCAAATTACATGCGAAATGTATTATATTTAGAATGAGTTTACTCTTATTCCCATTCCTTTCGGTTGTCGATAAAATCGTTCCATGGTAGAAGCTCCTCAAAAAGGCACCATCAAGAAACAAAACAATTCTACAATACTGAAATCCATAAATGGATCCACCAAACATTACAAAAATACTCTTCAATAATTTACTCTCCGGTTCCAAATTAAGAATGCAATGAGATCTCGAATTATACTGTTGGAGAAGTTCCATATAATCGTTGATTAATGCATAGGAAACCTTTTCATCACCATGCAACTCAGCAGCAACCATCTATTTCCCACGCCATGCATGATGATAGCCTATATCAAAATTGTAGTTCTTCTTCAGATCTTTGACTATATCAATTAGCTTTTACAATGGTTTATTTCTAATCTCATCAGCTAACAATGTCGAAACCAACTTGGAATCCATTATTTTTCTTGATGGACTACGATAGACACCTCTACAAGTATGCTCATTATTAAGACTTTGAATATAAAAGTAACCAATTATTGAAGATAATGAAACATGAACTCGCCACACACAATTCTCAGTAGTCCTTTTAGAGTACTCTGCTATCACCTGAGTTTCATCATTCTTTAAACATAAATACTTGAAAAGCAACCTCAACAACATAATTTCGCAATTTATCTCAAAACTCAAGCAACCCTCCTGCAAAATACTGCTCTTCATGACTTATATATGTCTTCTAACTATTCAAAAGATAAACTTTTTAGGTACTTAGCTCCACACCTACGATATAAAAATCATTTTCAACACCATAACTAAGATAAATTGCAGTAGTTGGTGATAAACAGTTAACCATTTCTCTACTTATATCACTGCAATCAACCCGTCCGCAAATTCTATAAGTGCAACCAACCCGTTCGCAAATTTTATAAGTGCATTCAATCTGTTCATGACTTGTATTAGTAGTTAAAGCTACTGAATCAAAGAAATATATCCAAATAAAATTGACTTTGACAATCCATTGAGATCGTTACTTACAATGAACATCTTTGTCACAAACTAACATGAACCGACTTTCATATCCAAATGAGTACTTCAATGAAAAAGTCCCAATTTTTAAATCCATAAACCTTCTACATAAATCATTGCATATAATATCTAATGGGTTGTCTTAAAATATTTTAATGCAAGCCATATTATACAAATAACAACACCTCGCAATTCTACAACTTTCCATTATGACATGTATTAAATACAAAACGAAAATTCTTTGGTTAGAGGTCAAGACTAGTTAATGCCGATGGCGAGAACCCATAAACACATGCCCAATTAAAACATGACAAGACTATTAAGCATGAAATCAAGTAACAAAGTACACGCACATTAATATATTTCTAAAATAATGCCAATGCACACAATGAGAATAAATCAGTACAAATTCACGCGTACTTTATATCTGTATGCATTTACTATCCTGCAATTTTTTTGTGAGCTCTATACATAATCATGTACTTTATGTTTTATGACACAACACTATAACATAAAGTACACGCATATATGAAACACACAATTAAAATATTTACATACATAACTTGTTAGAAAATTAAAACACAATGAGAATAAATAAGTATAATTTCACATGTACTTTATATCTTTATGCGTGTACTTTACTGCAATTTTATTATGAGCTCTATACATATGCGTGTACTTTACGTTTTATGACAAAATAATATAACATAAAGTAAACGCACGTATAAAACACACAATAAAAACATATACATACACAACTTGTTAGAAAATCAAAACACAATGTTTTTATATTTAATATTTATACATCAAAAGACACAATCAAAACATATTCATATAAATTTATAAATTAAATTATCAAAACATACAATCAAATCATTCAGTAAATATTGAAGTTATTGCATCACATGCATTATACAATTATAATGATTTGATAGAATAAAAACCAGATACATACAACATACAATCAAAACTTATTCATATAAATTTATAAAACACATTATCAAAACACACAATTGAATCACTCAGCCAATATTGAAGTTATTATAGCACGTGCATTACACAATTAGATGGATTTGATTAAATCGAAACCATTTGCATACACCTATTGTAACTGTTCAACATACAAAATAATTGTAGATAAATTATAAACTGGCAAATGATCGAGAATTATAACAAGGTAAATGAGGTAAAAATTTATATATTCTCTAGTAAACGGAAGAAAACTTGTAAGAGGTAAATGTATTTATGTATTCACTACTTGGAGAGAAGGGAAAAAGGGAAGATTAATGGATTCGCGTCTTCAAAAGAATTGATGTATTATTTCATGGAGAGAAGGAAAAGAAAGAAGAAGAATAGCTACTTGAAGAGAAGTTGAAAGAAGAAAAAAAATCGTAAGTTATTGGGGGAGTTGTCAATCGCTGATTAGGTCAACGATAACAAAATAAATGGATGTATGAAAAGTGTATTAATATGGACCTAATCGTTTAAAATTTGTTTGGCCCACTTAAAATGTCCAAAATGTCCAGTCAAAGGAATAGACCGTAAAAACCTTAAAAAATGAGTGAAAACTGAACAGTCGAAGTACCATGTTGATTTTCAAATGATTTAAAATATGTAACTAAAATAATGTTTTAAAATATCATATTTTTTATTTTAAAAAAATCCTATTTCAGGGTTAATTTTAGAAAGCTTGGGAAAACATCATAGTTTTGAATACTAATTATTTTACAATAATAGCTATATATTGGAAAACAACAAAATTTAAAATAAATTTTAGATAGTATAATAATAAGAAAAAATTGGAGAAAAAATAAACATGCAAGTATTGCTACCTTTTGTTCATCGTTAATTGAGCTACTGAAAAGTAACATTATATGATATAACCATTTTCTTCAACAGTATATCAAAGAAAATTTGACTTTAATTTTGACACTGAAATACCAAAAAATAGAAAAAGTAAATTCTCCCTTGCCTCCCATAATATTTTCAAAAGATTCCACATTTAAATAATGTATTGAATATTATTTGACTAATTTAAATAAAGATTTAATGCCAAAACAATATTTATTTGACTGATTTGTCATTAGTACTACGTCTAGTATTAACAATTAAGCTTACATCAAACATAAATGTATTGGATATTATTTTTCTATTGTATTTTATCTGGTTAAAAAAATCGTGTATGCGTATGTACAATGGTAATTGGATACATAATACATTAATTCTTGGGTGGTAAGGAGAATGGTTGTAGTCATTAAGTGTTCTGTAGGTAGTTTTTGTCTCAGTGATGTGGAATAAACGACTAGTTAAACGGTAACATTTATTGTGTGAGATTTTAAACTATATTATTTATATCATGAATAAGGTTTATAAAGTTGTGTTGACAGCAACACATACTGAATATATATTTTATGTCGTGTATGTTAGAAATGCATATGTGTTTTTGAATGTTCTTGTTGTTTATTGATCTATTTCAATAAGATAAGAAAAGTTTAAATGTTTGTGTGGGTATTTATCTGATGGTGACGTTCAATTTCATAATTACAACATAAATATATGCCTAACTTCTAGAAAATCATATGGTGTGGTGACCTTATATATTTCATGATTTTTTGTAATCAAAGAAGGGTTTGTTACATTGTTTTGCAAGTACATCGATAGGACATTTTTCAAGATGTTACAAGATTTAACGACGGTTATAGAGTTGGTTGACTCTATTTGTAATTGGTGGGTTGATATATCTGATGCCTCAATTTCATTGTCTTACAATTTGGCAGGGTATCCTCAATGTACCTTTGATTTTGATGACAATATTGATAATTTTTTATCACATTATTGTAAACACAACGTTGAAACTGTGGATGAAAATATCACGACTCGGGAGGTGGTTCTAAGTGATGAAGAAGGCATTTCCAAATATTTTAATGACAATGTTTGAACTGAAGCTGAACATTTTGAGTGCTTGGATGAGGTATTGCATGAAGAAGGTTATATTACAACTAAATGTTTGTTGCCATTTGGTTGGTCGAACGGTATTAATAAGGTTGGACAACGATATAGAGGTGGGGTGATTGAATTCTGTAATGTTATTTGTAAGTATACAGCTGAAGTGGGCTTTGAATTCAAATATATCAAGAATGATTTGAAATGAGTTACTGCCGAGTGTAAGTATAGATTATCAACAGGTTATGGTTGATATGTGCATGGTCGGGTTGAAATGTGTAGACACCACATTTTAGGACCCCATATGTCTCTCTTTAGGTCCCTAACACCTCCTCATTTCACTACAAACCCTAGGTCATATTTCAAGTATCGATCTAGAGGCCATCACGTGCTCCCTCCCAGGCCCCGTTTGAATCCAGTCAACTATATCGTCAGGGAAAAATCTCAGTGAATATTTGAAGGGCTATGAATACCATTTACAACGGTCTGCCCCGTGTGCGATTCTGAATTATCGTTCGGACGAAGGATCCGTTTTCCCCTGAAAATTGATCCGGAGGCCACCGGGTGCTCTCGGGCTCCGTTTGACCAAGATCAATTATTCAATTCAAATGAGACTGAATGAATCTCCAAAGGGCACTGAATACCCTTTCCAACGGTTCATCCCATCCATCATTCAACCTTACGTTACGGACGAACGACTCATAGTACTCTAAAAGGTCATCGGGTGCTTTCAGGAGCTGGTTGACCAAAATCAACTCTTCAAACCGAGTGAATCTCTTTTGAATGTCAAATTACCTCTCATAAAATTTCCAATGGTCCACCGCATGCGTGATTATGATTTACCATTCGGACGAACGATCTTTTTTCGTTCGACGAGCGCTTTCGAGCCCTGTTTGACCCAAAGTCAACTCCTGGACCCGGGAGTGGCCCAATTACCTTCAAAGGTCTCTAAATTAACTTTCTAACGGTATGCCCCATCCATGATTTCAATCAATGGATTACATTCTATGACCATTTTTACGGAAAAAAACTGCTTGAGATTCCCATTTGGCAGGTCCATTTCCTTACCTATCATTAGTGTGCATAGGGTTACCTGCCGATTGGAAGGGCTGGGCCCATGTCAATCAGCACCACCCTTACCCTATAGATATAGGGCATGACCTCACTCCCAAAGCACACCTCAGATCCATCAGCATCAGTGATCTCAGCAACATTCTCTTGCAATCAGGAAAGTTTCCTTATGTGAAATTCCATCCCATCTTACATTCCCATCCTTTTCATAGCTAATTTCGAAAAATCTCATTCTCTCTCATCCAACATTCATCTCAACATTCAAGAGAGTTCATCCGATATTAAGATCGAGCTTCAATTCTTCAAAGAAGGTCCAAAATCCTTCTCTCTCTCTCTTCAACATTCTTATTTTTTTCACTAATTACATTAAATTCATAACTTAGTTCTTACTTTAGTTCATACTTATCAACATCCCACCTTTTTATTAGTTATATTGCATATACTTTATTTTTCTATAAAAAAAAAACACAAAAAAGAGGGTTACACCTACAAATTTCAACGGGATTATCCATCACACTTTTTCAAAACTAAACACATATTTTTACACACACACACACACACACACACATATAATAAAATCACGTTCTGTAAGGAAATTTTTGTCCATTATCAATTTGTTATGTCACACGTCGTTACACCGTTGAAGAAATTCAAGATTCATACAGTCATCAATGGATCCGAATATCAAAAGAAGAAGAGGAATCAAAGTCTGACAGGCCGGACCGGTCCGCCTAGAATAAAAGAACCGATCCGCCTGCGGACCGGTCCGCCTCAGACCCGGACCGGTCCGTCTGCTAAAATTCCAGTACACCCCGGACCGCAAGCAAACCGAAGAAGCCTAAAATAAAAAGAACCTATCCACCTACCCGGACCGATCCGTCTCAGACCCGGACCGGTCCGCCTGGGATAATCTCAAACAGATCGTGCAGAGATTTTTTAGGCCATGTTATTCCTTTATAAACCCACTACGGGAAGTGGTTTTCTAAGACTTCTATACACGATTTTCAGAGTACAAAAACTCTAAGTCTTCACCTATTGAGCACCAAGACTCTAGGTTTTTGATTCACACAAATTTCCAAACACTTGTGAATCACTTTGCAACCCAGGAACGCATTTTTACTGTTCATACCCTTGTGGAGAAGATCGTTCTTCTTCGTCATTGCAGCCCTCCGGGAAAGGGACATTTCCAGCCGGCGACTACAGAATCCGACACCTATGGGTAATTCTTAGTCACTTGTATTTTCATTGTAATCCGAAATTGTACAGTTACAATATTATAATGAAAATAAATGATTTTGCCCCTTTGGGGGATTTTTCCTCACAAGCATGTGTTTGAATGTTCTTGCTTAGTTCATTATCT
The DNA here is from genome assembly GCA_949130495.1 of Sambucus nigra. Lineage (NCBI taxonomy): Eukaryota > Viridiplantae > Streptophyta > Magnoliopsida > Dipsacales > Adoxaceae > Sambucus > Sambucus nigra. Next base: position 146,551,299 of record OX422210.1, on the reverse strand, counting down.
TATTCAATCACATAGTGTTGCATGTTTAGGGTTTGTTTGGGTTAAAAGGTGTTTAATATATAATTTTATCATTTGAACGCGAGCACATACGTTCTCAAATTGGTATCCGAGCAGGTTACGCTAATCTATCGCGTATTCCTATTTTCCGCAAAATTTTTCTAAGATATCAATTTTCTAAAAATTGATTTTTTTTAAAAAGTGTGTGTTCAAATGGAGAAGTTATATAATAAAATGCCAGTTTTTGACGGGACAAACTATGCCTGTTGGAAAGCCCGTATGAGATCTGCATTAAAAGCCATTGATGAGCGTGTCTGGATTTTGGTTGAAAGAGGGTGGACACCTCCCTCCGTGACTGTTGATAATGTGATTAACTTGAAACCTGTCACTTCTTGGACTGAAGAAGAATTTAAATGGTCATCCTTTAATTCTAAGTGTCTAAGTGCTATTTCTGGGTCTGTCACACCTGATGAAAACGAATAATGATGTGCACCACGTCAAAAGAGGCATGGGATGTTTTACAACTCACCCATGAAGGAACTAATGTTGTGAAGGAGTCTAAGTTGCAAAATTTGACAACTCAATTTGAAACCATCACCATGCATGAATCTGAATGTTTTGATGAATTTTATGATAGACTTTCTGACATTGTGAACACTAGCTTTAATCTTGGTGAACATATTCCTAATGCTAGAGTTGTTAAAAAGATTCTTCGTTCTTTGCCTAAGCGTTTTATCCCTAAAGTCACTATGCTAAACTCTATGGGTAATTTAAATACGCTAAAATTGGAAGAACTTGTAGGAAATTTGCAAACATATGAAATTGATATGTTCCCTAAAACTGCTAAATCTAAAGATAAGGGAATTGCACTTAATGCCCAAGAGAGAAGGAGTGAGGGGTCGTCTAGAAAGAGGGTAGAGTCATCTAGAAAGAGAGAGACTGACATGTCAGATTCTGAGTGTGATTTTGACTTAGATGATTTGGCGCTTTTTGTAAAAAATTTCAAGAGGATTCTCAAACTTAAGAAAAATGGAAATTTTAAAGATAAAAAGAAATTTGAGAAAAATAAGTTTGAAAAGAAAAATGAAAAAGATTCCAAAAATCCTCCTAAGAAAGAAAGTGAGAGATGCTTCGAGTGAGATGGTAGGGGTCATAGAGCCTTTGAGTGTGCCACTCGTATGAATAGAGAGAAAGGGAAAGTTGTCCTTAATGCTACTCTTAGCGACGACAGTGAGGTCGAGACGGTGGATTTAGGAGATGAGTCACCGCATGAGTGTAACTTCACCGCATTCATGGCCAGTCAAGTGAGCATTCCTAGTTCTCTTCACGACGATGAGGATGATGCTTCACAGGGACACCTCGATACTGAGATCGATGTGTGTGAGGGGGAGGATGACTCAAGTGAGAGCGAAAGTGATATTCAACGCGCCTACGCTGAGTTATATTCTGAGTCTTTTAAAACTAAAAAACGTAACAAAGCGCTAGTTCTTAAGATCACCGTCTTAGAGGAAGATTTAAGAAAGGCAAGAGAGAGAGAGTCCTCCACCTTCACCGCCCTGAGAGAGAGAGAATCTGCCTGTGTCAAGAAAGAGAGTTTGTTTAGAGAGAGAAAGAGAGTGTTTTTGAGAAAGAGAGAGGGGACTTGACTAAACAAGTGGCTAGTCTTACAAGTGAGCTCCATTCCTCCGTGGAGACTCGAAAGAAACTTGAAGCCCTTGTTGCCCAGCTGACTCATGATCTTGAGAAAGCACGGGAAGTCAAGGTTCAAATCGAGGACAGATCTGAGAAAATGGGAAAGATGCTCCTCGGCCCCGCTTTAGGTTTTGGTGATCGACAAGGAATTGGTTATGATGGTGCCTCCACGTCCCAAATTGCACCTGGACCAGTTCCTGAGTTTACTATGACTCCTTATGGCCACCGTCAAAAACCTCGAAGGAGAGTTCGACCAAGAAAGGAAAACCAAGGTTCGCCTTTGACTGTGTCCTTTTGTACTTATTGCAAAAGAAAAGGCCACCATAGGGAGTTTTGCTATAACATGGGTCGGACACGACGTACTACTGCTCCACCACGTCATACTGATGAGTTTTCGAGTCTGAGAGAGCGAGTTGAGTTCTTAGCTGCCACGTCCCAGAGTTTAATGGAAGAATTCCGACGGATGTCTTTGCCGTTAGTGAATACTTATCACATTCCAGCTAAAACCAACAACAACAAAGGCAAACAAAAGGTCATCTCGACTTGGGTACCTAAGAAAGATAAAAAGGCTTTTGTTGTTCATGTTGCTGTCAAAGCACATAATACCTCACAGTGGTATTTTGATAGTGGGTGTTCAAGACACATGACAGGTGATGCCTCATTTTTTAAGACTCTTGAGGACTATCAGGATGGCAGAGTCACCTTTGGAGATGGGAGCAAGTCTAGCATTGTAGGACGAGATACTGTCGAGTTACCTGGATTTCCTAAGCTAGAAAATGTTTTGTACGTCAAATGTTTGAAAGCAAACCTTCTCAGCATTAGCCAACTGTGCGACGTTGACTTTGCAGTGAAGTTTGACCGGGATACTTGTAAAGTCTATAATCAAGCCGGTAAACTATTGGTGTAAGGGGTAAGGACAAAGGGTAACCACGTCCTCACTTGTCTGTAACAGTGCCACGATCACTCCTATGGATCTGTGGCATCAACGTCTAGGTCACATGAACGTTAGAGATCTCAACCGCTTAGCTAAAAAGGACCTAGTACGTGGCTTACCATCTCTTGGAAAGTCAACTTCGCCCATTTGTGGACCCTGTCAGATGGGAAAACAAATTCGTAGTCCCCATAGGAGGTTGCATTCCATTACCACCTCTCGTGTTCTTGAGTTGATTCACATGGATCTTATGGGTCCCACTCGTACTGAGAGTCTAGGTGGTAAGAGGTACATCCTCGTGATAGTAGATGATTTCTCCAGGTACTCCATTGTAGGTTTTCTGAGAGAGAAATCCGATGCTGTAGAATTTTTAACGACCAAGTGTCGTGTCCTGCAAAATCAACACGGTGTCACTATTAACAGGATGCTTAGTGACAATGGCACTGAATTCCCAGAAGCAAAGGTAGATCTTTACTTTGATAGCCTCGGGATCAAACATGGGTTTTCTGCTGTGAGAACTCCTCAGCAAAATGGGATTGTTGAGAGAAAGAATAGAACGATCCAAGAGATGGCTAGATCTATGCTTCTAGGTCGTAAAGTTTCTATGAGATTTTGGGCAAAGGCAGTGTCTACTGCATGCCACACGGTAAATAGGGTTTATTTGCGTCCACACACACTTCAGACTCCTTATGAGTTGTGGACTGGCAAGAAGCCCAACCTGGCATATTTTCGTGTTTTGGGGAGTAAATGCTACATCCTACGGGATAGAGAGCAATTAGTAAAGTTCGACTCCCGGAGCGACGAGGGAATATTTCTAGGATATTCATCGAATAGCAGAGCGTACCGAGTTTTTAACCTGAAGAAGTCTAAGGTTATGGAATCAATAAACGTCACCATGCAAGATGACGAACCTCCGACGGTTATTGATCCTAACCTTCAGTGTGAAGATGAGGATTATTCTGACAGTGATTTACCTGTTCCCCTCTCACACTCTGTGGACCCTACTCCTGTGTTAGGGGACACACCTGCTTGGGTTCGCAAGAGTTATGACCCGTCTGCCATTGTGGGCGATCCCACACTAGGGGTCAAGACTCGTGCTCAGCTAGAGAACGTTGTTAGCCATCTTTGCTACACGTCCAAAGTCGAGCCCAAGAACCATAAAGAAGCACTCAAGGATAAACACTGGATATTTGCTATTCAGGATGAGTTGCTTCAGTTTAAAAAGAATAATGTCTCGGAAGTAGTCCCCCGACCTAGTGAGACTAATGTGATAGGTACCCGGTGGATTTTTAAGAACAAAATGGATGAAAATGGTATCATAATCAGAAATAAGGCTAGGTTGGTCGCTCAAGGCTACACACAGATAGAGGGTGTAGACTTTGGGGAGACATTTGCTCCTATTGCGAGGCTTGAGTCTGTCCGTCTTCTGCTCTCCATCGCATGTCATCTGCGCTTCAAGTTATATCAGATGGATGTCAAGAGTGCCTTTCTGAATGGCATTCTACCGGAGGAGGTTTATGTGGAACAACCAAAAGGGTTTGAAGACCCTCAGCACCCGGAGCACGTCTACTATCTGAGGAAAGCCTTGTATGGTTTGAAGCAAGAACCCCATGCTTGGTACGAGAGGCTTACTTCCTATCTCTTAGCTCGTGGCTTCAAAAGAGGGGGAGTAGATATGACGTTGTTCGTCAGGAGAGATGACGGTGCTATTTTGGTTGCCCAGGTCTATGTGGACGATATAGTCTTTGGATTCACATGCTCACCACTTTGAGGAGGAGATGAAAAGTGAGTTTGAGATGAGCATGGTTGGTGAGCTTACATTCTTCCTTGGTCTCCAGGTTCGTCAGCTAGAGGATGGGATGTTCATCTCCCAATCCAAGTATGCTAGAGACCTAGTGAAGAAATTTGGTTTAGACTCCGCTAAGCATGCACGTACACCTATGAGTACCACTACCAAGATTAGTAAGGACACTTCAGGCAAGGACGTAGAGCAAACCTTATATCGGAGTATGATCGGTAGTCTTCTCTACTTGACTGCTAGTCGTACTGACATCGCCTTTAGTGTTGGAGTCTGTGCGCGATATCAGGCGTCCCCAAAAGAGTCACATTTACTTGCTCTAAAATGTATTATTAAATACGTGAGTGGGACTCTCTCATACGGTATTTGGTATTCCTTTGATACCGATGACCGTTTGTCCGCCTATTCGGATGCCGATTGGGCCGGGGATGTAGATGGTCGTAGGAGCACTTCTGGTCGGTGTTTCTATTTTGGTTCTGCTCTTGTCTCCTGGCTGAGGAAAAAGCAAAATTCCATCTTTTTATCCACTGCGGAGGCTGAGTACATAGCCGCCGGGAGTTGTTGCACACAACTCTTGTGGATGAAGAAAATGCTGGAGGATTATGGGATTTCACAGGAAACCATGACCATTTTCGGTGACAACACGAGCGCGATACACATATCCCACAATCCAGTTCAGCATTCGTGCACCAAGCACATCAGGATACGTGAGCACTTTATACGACAGCTAGTTGAGGAGAAAGTCGTATCCCTGAGTTTCGTTCCCACCGACCGTCAGTTAGCCGACATTTTCACGAAACCTTTAGATGCCCTTAGATTTGAGAGTCTTAGTAAGTCTTTGGGGATTTGCACAGTTGACTGAGGGGTTGGTCTATGTCTAGAATAGGATGCTTCTTCATGTTCATATCATATGCTTCCTATTGCTAGTCTGTTTTATATGTACCATTGCTTGTTGTACCGCTATTTATTTATTCTTTTTATATTTCTTTTGAAAAATACAAAAAGATTTTCATTTAAGAAAAATTTTAAGAAAAGCTCAAAAAGATTTTATTTTTGAAAAAAAAAATCCAAAAAGATTTCTGTTTTTGCTCCTTTTATGGATGAGCATTTAAGATAGCCAAGTCACAACTTCATTCCATATCTCCATGTGGCTGTTTGATAGTGATTTGAGAGGCTACATCATTTCATCCATGTGCTTTACTTAGTATGAAGTCTTTGAGATGTAATTAGTGATATCTTCCTACATGTTTGACTCCTATATCCTTTATTTCACACATGCACGGCTATATTTGATTATTGCACTTGTCTATCTCATATTAGCTTGAGTGTTTCAATCTCAATCCTATCTATACAATGTACAATATGCGTTAAAACTTGACAAGATTGGAATGCATGTAACAACCATTTTGGTGAGACTGTGTGTTTGTATAACGGGGAGGGGATGCGAAAGGTAATCATCTATCCTTTGCGCAAAATCCACCGTTAAAAAGGACCTAAAAATGGAGGAATTTTAATATCCGAGGTCCAAAGAGGTTACAAGAGCCCGAAAAATTTACAGGCAATAAAAAGCACTTCATGCCAAATATGGGCCACTTAGGTTTCACCATCAATTCTCCAAAGTTTGAGAATTTAGAATGCCTCTATTCAAAATTATATCTGAGGGAGTTTGGTTGGAGAATCGTTAAACGGGTTTGCACTTCCTTGAAAGTCCTAAAAAAGCATAAAATCGTTTTGGACATTATTGGTGTGAAAATCACTTTGAGCTTTGATTTGTTGATTTGATTGAGTCAATATGTTATATTGTCATTCTTTTACACCAAAGGACGCATTTGAGTTCATTCTCTAGGAGTATCCAATATTCATCGTGCACATATGTCATGTTTGTATGCATTGATTTTCCTATCGAATTTGATCACACCACTTCATTTACGCTATCATTGTCTTGGTTGCTTTGTGTTCATTCATGGTGTGATTTTATCCTAGTGACACCCCGCACTTGCTTATTTGATTTATTTCTCTCATTTGTCTATTTGGGGACATCATAAAAAGGGGGAGATTTTGTGAATTGTCTTATTATGGGGGAGATTTGAAAGTTTGAGTTTTCTCATAAATTGGTATATATTGGCATATATGTTTATCTCATTTCAAACTCTATATGTCACTTGGTATTTTGCTTTTTCTCATGTGTGTAGGTACTACATGGATTATCATTGGATTGCACTCCCTGATGAGAAAAGTGTTGAGATTACTGAAGAGTTGAAGGGCAAACGTTGAAGTCTTATTCAATTGTATCTTTCCAGTTTTGGGTTCATGGAAGGGTAGATTTGTATAGGCATTTTTAGTTGTTTGATGATAATTCGGATGTTTATTTTTATATATGTACCGACATAGACATAGGGGGAGATTTGTAAGGACATTTTTGTCCATTATCAATTTGTTATGTCACACGCCGTTACACCGTTGAAGAAATTCAAGATTCATACAGTCATCAACAGATCCGAATATCAAAAGAAGAAGAGGAATCAAAGTTTGACAGGCCGGACCAGTCCGCCCAGAATAAAAGAATCGATCCGCCTAAAGACCGGTTCGCCTCAGACCCGGACCGATCCGTCTGCTGAAATTCCAGTACACCCCGGACCACAAGCGAACCGAAGAAGCCTAAAATAAAAAGAACCGATCCGCCTACCCGGACCGATCCGCCTCAGACCCGGACCGGTCCGCCTGGGATAATCTCAAACAGATCGTGCAGAGATTTTTTAGGCCATGTTATTCCTTTATAAACCCACTACGGGAAGTGGTTTTCTAAGACTTTTATACACGATTTTCAGAGTACAAAAACTCTAAGTCTTCACCTATTGAGCACCAAGACTCTAGGTTTTTGATTCACACAAATTTCCAAACACTTATGAATCACTTTGCAACCCAGGAACGCATTTTTTCTGTTCATACCCTTGTGGAGAAGACCGTTCTTCTTCTTCATTGCAGCCCTCCTGGAAAGGGACATTTCCACCCGCCGACTACAGAATCCGACACCTGAGGGTAATTCTTAGTCACTTGTATTTTCATTGTAATTCGAAAGTGTACAGTTACAATATTATAATGAAAATAAATGGTTTTGCCCCTTTGGGGGGTTTTTCCTCACAAGCATGTGTTTGAATGTTCTTGCTTAGTTCATTATCTTATTCAATCACATATTGTTGCATGTTTAGGGTTTGTTTGGGTTAAAAGGTGTTTAATATATAATTTTATCATTTGAACACGAGCACATACGTTCTCACGTTCGAATTTATGGGATAAACCCCACCCCTATTCCGTATGAGAACTACGTGGACTTTGATGCTTTTATAGACTACATAGGCATCTCATGTTAAAACTCGAGACTTGAGTCCAATTTTCCAAATTTTCTAATTTTTTAATTTTTCCAAATTTTTAATTTTCTCCAAACTACCCATCTATGCATTTGTCATATTCTTGCATTATTTTAATACATATTCTGTTTGTGATCCTTATTATCATTTCATCCACAAATATTATTGTTTCATTATAACGATCAATATCGCGGTAAACACATAAATTATATTTTTAATATTATTTTAGGAACATTCGTATGGATGACCTCACTCTATCTCTTCCATGGTATGAGTTGGGCAATTTCGATCTCCGTTATATATACACGCGCACACACACTTCACAGAGAAATAAAGGAAATTAATAACACAAGCCCATGAGAGACAAAAAGGGTGGGAAGTGTGCCTAACACCTTCTCATTCCGTAACTTAGCCCCCGAACCTTTGAATTATTGGTTTCGTACGCATTAATTTGTCTTTGATGTCTCTCTCTCGAGGCGGCGACATGTTCTTTTGCCTGTTTTGTGCAAAATATACTAGCGACTCCATCTCTTTACATTCACGCCACGCCCACGATGACCAAAGCATTCCTAGATGATAGAGGGCGCGAGACCTTCCCATTTCCCCCACCCCCTTTGGGAGGGAGAGAGAAGGGAGAATATCGGGATGGCCACAGTGACGACTCCACTAGGGATAATTTTTCATAAGAGAGCTAGACTCTATTTGCACAGGTGTTATAATTTTCTTCTTGTGTGTGTATGCACCTATCTGTATGTTCCCTTTCTTTTCCTCTATTATTTCTTGTACATATGTACCTCATGATTATATCATTACTCACTGATACACTTGTAGATACTCTCCATGTACACTTCACATTACGTGCGCATAGGATCACTTATATCCACATGTTGCACACACCACTTTGAATATCCATGCTTTGGTGTCACTTAACACACACCTCCACTTATCACACTTGTATATATCCATTCTCACTCACACTTGTCACACACCACTTGTAGTTGATCCATTCTTAGGTTCACTAACACACATTTACTTATAGATATTCACACATCACTCACCTATCTATGCTTAGTATAATATTCATGCTCCATGCTATATTTACTTTTTATACTTGTACATTCTTCCCTGCTTAGTATAATGATCATCATGCCAAATAAAGATACTCTCTCCATAATATGCGAATCAAGTATCATGAATTTTGCACACTACATCGCCAAAGAGCGTGGATATTGACCAAATTTTGTCCCGTACCTAAGAAATATGACTCTCACCTTCCATTGTCCAAGTACCTTCGATGTATATCTAACGGTTCCCCCCGCATCGTACCGCTTGATCAAAGTCATGATAGGAGGTATATCACAGGGAACTCGTTCACGTACGTGAATTATATAGAATTCTCCCTCACACGTACAATCCCCACGAGGTATATAGTGAGGCAATTCACGTACACTTAGGTATATCAAATGACTTGTCATACGTATGATTGCCCTCAAAAGCAAGACGTATATCGTGAAAGTCGAGACAAAGGGGGGGGGGGGAACCTTCCAATTGACCCAACAACTGCATAACATCATATAGGTGTCAAACCTAGGGCACTCATATTTAGTTTGTCATTTTTTTACCCCAAAAACTATCGAAATGATGGGTCGGCATGCCACCCAAATTTTCGCGCGAATTCTTCTTTTTTAAAACGGAACCTTGTCAATGAGCTTAGCAACAAGTCCAACTGTATTTTTACATATTATTCAAACCTAATTTTCTCAGGCTCGGGTCTCGTTCGATATTTCTTTTTTCATTTAGGTAAACCTAATAAGAATGAGAACATAATAACATAATAATAATCATGCTGAGACACGTCTCTCATTTTTTCCTCTTTCTTTACCAAAAGTGTCAAAAACATTTTTCCCTCTTTTATCAAAAATTCCCAAAGCATTTTTTCTTCCTTTTACCAAAAAATGTCCTCCTTTTTGCTCAAAAACATTTTTCCTCCCCCTTTCCAAAAATGTCAAAAATATTTTCCTTCCTTTTCAAAAATAACTATTTTCCCTTTTCCCTTTCAAAAAATAATTTTGAATTTTTGTCCTTCTCAGGTCGATCGTATACCCAACCCTTGGACTTGCCCCCTATTGCCTTCGGTCCTCTGTCGAACCACCTTGAGTCTCCGTCAGTCCCCTCGCTACTTCCTCTGAGTTCAGAATTCATCTTCATCTTTCCATGGAGAACACAGACCAATTACCGAATGGACATCCGGATTTGATGACAGTATTATCCAAACTCATTGTCGAGATTGACAACCTTTAAACAGAGGTTCATGAGATGCAATGAGATTGGTTCCCTATTCCCAAAGAACCTGAGGTCCTCTTCCCTCGCGCTATGGGTATGCTCGAACCCGAGCCTAGTTGGGTCCCCAAAGAATATAAATAGACTCTGCGTGCTCCTCCTGCTAATGGGTCACCACCAACCCAGCTCCCTATGTCGAATCTTGCCCAGCCGGGAGCTAACCTAACCATAACTATTGATCCAAATGAGGAATAACTGAACAAGGTTAAGGAAGACCTCAAGATGTTGACCAAGAAGTTCGACCAAGTCAGAATCTCTAGGAACTACATGGATTACATCCATATGTCTCCATATCCTAAAGAAAGGCCACCAAAAAAGTTTAAGATGCCCAACATCAAGAAATTCGAAGGTAATGGACCCCCAATTGTTCATCTCTGAAGTTAGCACTGAGCCATGACTCTTCTAGGTGGCTCAGAGGAAATAATGGACCAAATGTTCCAACAGACTTTGAAGGATAGCGCTCTTCACTGGTTCTTATCTCTCGAAGAGTCGAGGATTTGCAGTTAGGATGATGTTGCCCATGAATTCATGTCACAATACAAGTATAACAAAGAGTTGGAGGTTACTCTTCATGATTTAGAACTGCTCAAATAGAATACCGAGGAATCAGTCAACAAATTTACAGCAAGGTAAAGAGATAAAGTAGCCACCATGACTAACCACCATCCTTTCGAAGAGGATCAAGTTAGTATGGTGAAGAATAATTTCTTACCCCAAGTCCGAGTGACAATGGGAGGACAGTATTACCCTCATTTTTTATCCCTCCGAGAAGCAGGAGTAGAGATAGAAGATGATCATGCCAAGACAGAAGTTGAGACGAAGAAAGTATCCAGACAGTTCACTCCGAGAAAGTATGAGAAACATGCCAATATCGTAGTTTCAACTATCAACCACATCTCTCAGCTTTCCACTTCATAGGCACTCGAAAGCCTCCCTAACCCAGTCAAATAGGAATATACTGAGATCCATGCTCCCCTCTCCAAATTTTACCAAGCCCTTTTAAGATGAAATCTTATAAATCCATTAGAACCTCGTCCATTACCAAACCCACTTCCCAAAAATTTCAAACCAGACACTCGTTGCGATGTTCACCAAACTTCCAGCTATACCACTTATCAGTGTTTCCACCTCCGATATGTAATCCAAAGTCTGATTGACCGGGGTATCATTACCCCACTAGTGAACCCTAAACCAAACATTACCCACAATCCACTATAAAATCATACAAATGACATCTTCCTATAAAGACCCAAAATTTTATCCATCTACCCAGATCGTACCCAGTAAATCACCCATCATATCTATATATTCACATAAACTATTCCAAGTTTGCCCATATTTTCTCCTGCATTATACCAATTTTTCCGATCAGGCTTTATCGCTTCTTACAAGAGCATGCAACGCTATATGTACCCATTCTGGAGGGAAAGATATGGAATTATTAATAGTGTTGAACTAGATCATAGAGTTCGGGCTGAAATTACCCTCCAAGATGACTATTGACTGCCAGAGATTTAGTACGCTATTCTTGGAAGCTCAAAAATGGGCTCGGGACTCATATTATTGGGTGGTACCTACCGGTAAAGTCAGTTTAGATGATGTGGTCCAGATCATGGCAGACTTATATCGACAAACTGGTGATAATTATAGTATGTACGAACTACTTGATCCTTTAAAACTATAGGGGAGCCTGGTCCCTTCACTTATACATCTCCCCGTTGAATGGGAGGATCTATAAGAAGAGGTCGTTGAATGGGAGGATCTATAAGAAGAGGTCGTTGAGGTTGTGGAGTGTGTTGACTTTTCACGAAAAGATGATGTCATTGCCACCAGATAGGGGGACAAATTCGATAGTTTAGACGAAGATCAAAGCCCTGAAAAGACTAGCCTAAAAGTCAGCATATGTGGAATGATATCATTTGAGAAGCTACATGGATAAATCAACAAGGTAGCTGAACAATCCGAGATAGACGAAGAAATGGGGTTTTAATTTTTACCCTCTTTTATGAACCATATGACTAGATTAGGGAGGCATTACTAAGTTCTAAACATGCATCCATCTACAATCGACAAGGGAAAATGTATTGAGAATCTTCATATGCCAGAAATGACCCTCGAGGAGAGAAAAATCCTTGATCAATTGAATAAAGCCTAAGCTAACATCACTCTGTAGGGACTCTTTACGTCTTCCCAGCTGAACCAAAATTCCTTGATCAAACTACTTACCGGACCCATAGTCTTTCCGTCCACCACGCCAAAAGAAGCAGTGAATATGGTCGGATTTCTAACCTTTACTAGAAAGATCTCCTCCTACGAAGAAGATATCGCTAAAATTGGACCAAATCACAACTATGCTCTCAATATCTCGATCGAAGTCACAGAAAATACCGTTCCACTTTCCCTTGTCGATAATGGATCATCTCTAAATGTTTTCTCATTGAGAACCCTCAATTGCTTAGGACTGAAAGTGAGTGATCTTGCTTCAACCTCTGTCGTGGTGCGCACTTATGATAACAATTGTTCAGAAGTGATGGTATCCATAAAGCTTAAAATATGGGTTGGACCTATAACTCCCATTGTTTAATCCCAAGTCATCGATATCCCGACTTATTTCAATATGTTTCTTGGATGACCATGGCTCCATAGTATCAAGGGTATGTCTTCTTCCCTACATCAGAAACTAAAGTTCATTGCCAATGGGCAGATCATAACCATCTTAGGCGATGATAATAATACCAAGAATGCAAGCGCTAGTAATCCAATACTAAAAATACAACATGGAGCAAATGATATGCTTCTGTCAGGTTTTCGAGTTTTACCACTTCTATTCCAAATAGGGGGCGATTTCAAAGATTGGGTTTGTCCGGAGTATAACCCTCATGGCAATGTTAATGTGATCCAAATGTTCAAGAGCACGCACTCCATGCCTAGACCAGGGCTGGGATGATGATAGCAGGGGATACTTGAACCCATAGTACTAAAGAAATCTTTTCCTCCACGCGATTTAGGCTATCAACTATTAGCAGAGGAACTCAAAATGCTCTACGAACCTTAGTTCAAGAAAAGGATATAAAATGCCAAGGTTGTTGCAAAAGATTCCATAAACGATATATTCATCAGAGAGGGTGAAGATTTCCCTTTTTAAGGCTTTACCGAACCGTGGTATGATCATATGGACAAGAAGATGAAACTAGGAATGGAGATTTTTTCCAAGATAGCTACTCAGGGGCCGAAAGTTCCCAACATCATGTGGGATCACTCATTGAGGAGACTATAGCTTCTATTGTAGATTTCGAGGGAAGGGATTCCGAGGATTCATTCAATTTGCAAGCACTGGAGATACATCATCGGATCCATCCTCCCAGATCAAAGCTACTGATACACCTCACCTCAATTGGCATACTATACCTATTTCACATGCTGAAATACAACCCAACTCGGATGTTTATCCCATTTCCTCTTCTTTTATTATTCCTCCCTATTCTGATGTAATCGAGACCTCCTTCGATGAGGTTCTCAGTGTTGTTTTTACCAACAATGAAATAAACGATGATTTTGAGAATCTTATTGTGCCTTATATTTATTGTCTTGATTCTAATAAAACTCTTGATGATGATATTTTGCAAATGAATAATTCTTAACAAATCTTAATAAACAACATAATCGCGTTCAAATTAATGAAGATGAAGCCGTTGTTATTAATCTCGATTCTAGTAGCCAATTACCCAAGATTAGGATTGAGTTAAACCTTGATGAGCTTGAGTGCACACAACTTGAAGAATTATTGAAGTAATTTGTAGATGTCTTTGCATGGTCCTACGATGATATGCCCTTTATTGATCTCCAATTAGCTGAATACGAGATTCTAACTCTCCCAGAATGCAAATCAGTCAAACAGAGACTGCAAAAGCTTTGCACTAAGTGGTCACTCAAAGTTAAGGAAGAAGTGGTCAAACATTTAAATGTGGGTTTCATTCTTGTGATCGAATATCCCATATGTCTATCCAATATCGTACCCTTGCCAAAATCTGGAGGAAAGGTTCACTTGTGTGTTGACTATCGAGATTTGAATAAGGCCTCTTCGAAGGATGATTACTCGCTACCCAATATCGACATGATTATGGATAACACATCTATCCACGCTCTTAAGTCATTTATTTATGGGTTTATTGAATATAACCAGATCAAGATGCACCCGTATCATCAAGAGAAAACCGCATTCATTACCGCATGGGGAACCTTTTGTTACATCGTTATGACACTTCGTCTAAAACATATAGGGGCTACCTACCAAAGGGATTACATAACCATCTTATATGATCTAATACACAAATAATTAGAGGTATACGTAGATGATATGGTTATCAAGGCAAAGACTAGCTAAGGTCATGTTCCCACTCTCCCAAAGTTCTTCGAGCAACTATGACAATATCAGATGCAGCTTAACCCGTAGAAATATATTTTTGGCATTACCAAAGGAAAGCTCTTTGGATTCATTATTGGGAGAAAGGGATAGAAGTAGATTCTGCAAAGCTAAAACCCATACTCAAAATTACACCACCTCGAACGGAGAAGGAAGTCCGTGGATTCCTTGGAAAGTTGCAGTATATCAGTCAGTTCATCAACTAGTTGACTTCTATCTATAAGCCCATATTTAAACTCCTATGAAAGGATTCCACTAAGGTATAGAATGAAGCTTTCCAATAAGACTTTGACCGAATCACGCAATACCTAACTCGAGCTCCGGTACTCATGCCACTACATCCTAGTCTTCCCCTACTCCAACACCTGACCGTAATGAATACTGCAGCTAGGGCTTTGCTAACCTAATACCTTGAAGAATCCTATAAATAAAGTGCTCAGAAGATTGAAAGTCGAGAAGATTTTGACCAAATCAAGGTATTAGTCTTTACTAGACCAATACCTTGTCTATGGGGATTTAGCCTTCATCATCGATCAAGTACTCAGAAGATGGAAAGTCAAGGACGAGAAACTCTTACCCTTTTATGCTCACCTAGAAGAGTTGGCCTCTCAATTCCAAGATATACCCTTCCACTAACTACCCCAAGAAAATAATAACCAAGACGATGCCCTTGCTACCTTAGCCTCCATGATTGACATGCCTGAAGGAATAAAGATGGCCTCCTTCCAAGTCCAAAAGCAAGCTAAAGCTACTTATTACTACCACATGGAGCTAGTAACAAAAAAAGATCCTGATATAGACGATTGTTGGTACTATGATATTTAGCACCGACTCAAGCATGGTAGGTATACCCAAGGTTCTAACAAGAAAAACCGAGAAACCCTCCTCAAATTAGCTACCAATACATTGTCTGTAATAAAGCACTGTTCAAGATAAACTTCAATAGAACCCATTTACGCTACATCGCAGGGGCTGACATTGAAGAGATGGTGCAAAAAAGACACAACGGGGAATGCGAACCCCACATGAATGGCTATATGCTCTCCAAGAAGATCATCCGATAGGGTTACTATTAGACTACCATAGTTCAAGATTGCACCGCCTATGTTCGGAGATGCCTCAAATGCCAGTAATTTTTTAATCTCCAACACTTGCCTCCACGGGAATTGTATAACATGACTTTTCCTTGGTCGTTCTCCACATGGGGCATCAACATCGTAGGGAAAGTTACGCCCAAGGTCTCCAACGGGCATGAATTCATCTTGGTTTCCATTGATTACTTCACCAAATGGGTTGAAACCAAATCATACACAATGCTAAATGCCAAAAAGGTGGCCAAGTTAATCCGAAAAAATATCATTCGTCGATATGGGCTCTCGCATGAGCTGCTGTCAGACAACGGGTTACATTTTGAAGTATAGCTCACAGAAGTGGTCAACGAGTATGGGATTCAAAGACATAAATCTTCCCCTTATCGACCTCAAACCAACAGTGCAGTCGAAGACGCCAATAAAAACCTCAAAGAAATCATCAAGAGGTTGTTCGAAAGATGTATAGATTGGGATAAACAAATCCCTTTTGCCCTTTGGGGCTACCCCTCTTCAGTTAAAACCTCTACTTGGGCTACCCCTTACTCTCTGGTATACGGCATGAAAGCAGTACCACCCGTGGAGCTAGAAATTCCTTCACTACTCATCATGCTTGTAAGCAAAGTCAGCGAGGAAGATTGGTATCAAAGTTGTCTTGACGAGTTATCACTTTTGGATGAAAGGAGACTGAAGACTCTATATCACATACAAGGATACCATCGCCAAATAGTGCGATCGTTCAATAAGAGAGTCAAGGACTGTGGTGTTCGATAAGGGGATTTAGCCCTTAAAGAAATTGTAGATCCCATTTGGACCCCAAAGGGCAATTAAAGTCCAATTGGAGAGGCCCCTACGTTGTAAAGAAGATCCTATTTGGTAGTGCCGCTACGCTCACCGACCTCGACGGGGAAGAGATGGCTCGTACAGTCAACCTGCACCGTCTCAAGAAATTCTGCCCTTAATCTCTGTGCACTATGATTCTTGTCATCTCCCTGATATTCTAAAAAAATTCTTCATTTCCCTCTACTCAGAACTACGTGGGGCCTGACCCTCTAAAAATCATTTTTCTTTAAAAAATGAAACTCAAAATTTTTTTAAAAACCCCCCAAAGGTACGTAGGCAGCTCATACGCTTTACATGAGCACGACCCCTTTTTTTTCACACAATGCTATTCTTTTCTTATCCCGAGAATGATGGTTCATTTTTAACATTTACATGAACAAACGGATTATGTATGCCTAGCGATTGGCATAAATAATTCAAATGAAAAAACTCATCAAGAGGAAAAAGAATATAATTAAAATTTTATTTATTTCAATGACGAAGAATTCCTTTACAATTACATCGACATAGAGAGTCAAACAACTTCCCTAGCCAACCTAACCCTACTTTCTTAAAATCAAAAAAGAACAAACAGAAACCAAATACTCCTAAAACAACCTTCCCAAATTTATTACCAAACACATCCCAAAATCGTCACAAATAAATTCCCTAGCGATCCTACCCACAACTGCCAGAGGAACCAGCCCCATCATAATTTACATCCTGGGGGCCCCAAACATCCCCTGCTTGAATAGAATTTCACAGGCTCTCCATGGAATAGTAAGCCCAGACCAGCCTAGGGAAAACAACAACACCTCCCTCCATGGTATCAGATATGGAAAACCACCATTGCCCGGTTTTGACAGCTATCATTTTGGTAACTACCCTCATCTACAACCACTTCATGTAGTCCCCGAAAACATGTCAGACTCTACCAACAGACTAGGAAGGACGAGTAGACGGTCAACGATTCTCCCATAGAGAGCCCAATAACATGCACATACGCTCTGTCAAATCCTCCATAGGAAAAAATTCTAATGTCCGAGGTGGCACAATCTTCTCCATACCAAATTTTCACAAGAGTCATCAGGGAAAGTAGAAAGAGGTCCGTCGGAGGCCAACCAATCGAACATACTGATATTCCCCCAAGTTCTAGAATGGACAATAATTCTCCCCGCTAAGGCACTGACCAAGGAAAATATCTATCCTCGTACTCCACAAACCAGTTCTCCCAGCTCTTGATGTCCAAGACCACACTAATAAAATAGAGATAAAAGAATTTTGGCACAACTGCTAAAGGATATTCAGGAAGAACCTCCATCTGGAATCTCTCTAACAGCCACATGAACAGCATAATGGGGCTACCCCTCAGGAAGTCAGAACGGCCTTCCCACCAGGCATCCAGACCGTTTAGAGTCTCCGTCAATATCACCGTTGTTGGATTACGATGGTACGACATCCATGAAGCAATGTCTTTAATTTGTGGGTCTACCAATAGTTTCCCAGTCACCAACAGTAATTTTGACATCAATCCCATAATGATGGCTCCAACATAGCCTGTATCACCAACACCCTATAAATGCACATAATGCAGCACAACATGGAGAGAGATCATGCCTCTCATAACCAGTGACCGAGCCGCCGTATGAGAGATATGAAGAAATCTCGCTAACATCTCCTGAGGAGACTGGGAAAATTCAGGCATGGCTGCTGTAACACTAAGATTTATCCCCAATATGGCAGAGAACTCTTCATAACTCGGACACATTCGTCCAAGCCAAAGAAAAAGACATGGTCTTCAGGGTACCAAAATTGTACTGCTTCCATTAGCATGTTCCATTCAATAGGTCGATTGTGCTATAATGAAACTCAACTCATGTTGAAGGCATCATAGTCAACATTGTATGAGCACATCATCTCTATATTTTTTAGGTAAGTAGAAAATTCAACACTTTCGGGGAGAGCCATGTCATAAAATGATGAGATGAGAAGCAAGAATAATGCAAAATAAAAGAAATGTGGAGAGGTGAAGAAAATACTCCACCCTTCCACCTATTTATACTTGGAAAACCTAGCTAAAGACAAAAATTCTACAAATCCCAAAGGAAAACCTGCCCCACCAAGTACCAAGCAATTGAAGAAAGTGCAATCAAAGCCTTGGGTTGATTAGACTGGACTGACCTGCTGATAGGAGGGATAAGGGGCATGCAAAACGAAAAATCAATAAACTCAATAAAAAATAATTTTTATTCTAAGGAATTCTGAATTTACTTCTCCCTATATTTTTACTTATCCTGTTTTAAAATAAATTTTCTCTTAAATCATTTTAAATTATTTTTACGGTCTCAGTAGCAAAGTAAAAAGAGCATATGCATTAAGTCACTAAAGCAACAAAATTAACAAAAAATTCATTTCATTGCATAGATATTTCTTTATTACATTTGCCTTGCATGAAAGGAAAAACACAAAAACAACAGATTCTGCCCGAATGCCCCCAACTCACTCTGTCTCTCTCTCTCTCACCTTCACCTATATTCTATCTCATTCATTTTCTCTTTCTCTCTCACTTCTCTTCTCTTTCTCTCTCTCTATAAGTCCCACCATCTCTACGGCATGTGCACTTTCCTCGGTGATGATATGATGAGCCTACGCTCCCTGAACAAGAACCCTCCCCAGACAAAGCAAACGGCACTAAGTAAGAAAGAACTCGGATTGAATCTCGAATATGAGAAGTCGCAGAAGCCACCCAATCCCGAATATCTCTCGGCCAAAATCCTCGCTAAAAATCAATCTCCATAGCGCCCCAAAATCCGTGCTAACCTGTCACTAAAAGAAAATATGGGGAAGTACACAATACGACAGGAATTATGCTCAACAAATACGGATTAGCAACGAATAAAACGTAATAACACGAGTACGAATATTCAAATCAAAATGTAAATCTCAAAGCATTTATCAATATAATTTCTCAACAACACTTTAACCGGGCCACCAGGCCTCACCACATCCGTATATGCTTTATCAAGCCATAGCCCGGGAAACAGGAATTTTGGCGGGTACTCAACATCCGTGCCATATTAAAATCTCATGACAACGTGCTCATCAATAATATAATGATACCACATGAATCAAAATAATTTCAACAATTATTTTCCAGATTTCAATGAATTTATCAATTCAAATATGAGTTCAATTAAACAAGAATTCGAAGAGAATGACACTCGTGAGATTTAAAGAGCATATTGTGTAAAACCCCATACCTCAAACCATGATGAGAAACCAATGATCACATCCTCAAGATCAACACAAAAGATCTACAAAAGCTCCTCCAAGAACCTCCAACAAAATAGCCCCAAGAACACCTCTAATCTAAGGTTGGAACTCACAAATCTCAAGGGACAATGTATAATTAAAAAGAAGAGTAATATAAAATAAATTTGCTGCCAAAATTTGTGCCAAAAGTAGGTTAAAAGGGTTTCCCATGACTTCCTTTTATAATGCAAAGAAATGAAGAGTTGGAATCCAAAAGACTCCTTTAAATAAGGCAAAGAAATGAAGAGTTGGAAGTCAAAACAACTCCAAGAGTTAAAAACATTTAAAACTCATTTTAAAATCCGTTTTAACTCCGATTTCGAAACCGTTTGAAATTCTTGCCTTTAAAAATAATAACCAACATATTTGAGCAATAAAAATAATTTTATCAAAAACTTTATTTTCCTCCATTTTCCAGAAAATAATTAAAATAGCCCAAAATTACGCGGGTTGTTACACTTCCCCACTAACAATGGAATTTCGACCTCGAAATTCGCCGAATGCCTAACTCTCAAAATCAAGCCAACAATCTCCAAAATAATCTCGTCTCCAAAAATAAATTCCTCACATCTAATCTCGAAACTTATCACGAATATCACCTAAAATTTTCTATCTCTAAAATTGATAACCACGCAATGAACCCAATACTCAATTTTAAAATTACAAATCAACTACATATTTATATTTTTTAGTAGAGATGGTAGTTCTATGATTAGTATACACTAAACATCGAGATACTTTTTTTATTTAAGACATAATTATATTTTTATGTCTATTTGACACATTATATAAGTATTAATTAATAATAGATGGAGAGAAAATGGACACTCATATATAATCACGATAATTACTATCATATATATATATATATATTTCAAAATATTTTACTTAGGCACTTAATCAACTTTACATAAATTATACTTTAACCCCTAAATTTTGAAAAATATAATGAATAGTATCATGGACATGATAGACAGAAATGACAAACAATTAGAACTTGTGTGTTAAGAAAATAAAGCATAAAGGTTATAATTTGTATAAAAAAATCTGAAAATGAGTCAAAATAAAAATAGCAAACCTTATAACAAAGCACAAAAATAATTGTCCAATCACAATATAAAAAGAGAAAAATCCAAAAAGGAATATTATATATTTTATTTAAAAAACAATGTTATTAAACATAAAAGCATACCTCACTTCTTTTAAAATAGAGCAACATACACCATATGCTTCTAACTAACTAAATTCACATAATATGCTTCTAACTAATTAAACTCACATTTCTATATAAAGATTCAATCGAAATTATCTTAAGAAAAACACTATTTCAATCCTCACATAACACATTCTACTTAAACAAAATCACAGTCTATTCTATGGCTCCTTGTCAATTTTGTAAGGATCTTTTAATATTTGGGATCCAATAGTTATTTAGAGTTTTATTCCATTTGTTTACATTCTACTCGTTTAGGATTCAAAATCGACAAAAAACGTTAGTTAGGTAGTTTGATGGTCAGTTGACTCACTTTCCAATCAAAAAGACTATTTTACCCATTAGTATAAGTATTTATTAGTGTATTAAAACAAATTTTACATTATATCTTATTGTTTTAAATAGTAAAACTTTTTTTACTAACACTTTTTTATAAAATGAGAAAGTTTTATAAAATGAAAAAGTTTTATACACTTTTTTTATTAAGTATTTTTTTTTAAATCAAAAAGTTTTACAAAATCAAAAGGTTTTTTTATAAACTTTTTTTAGCACTTTTTTTTACAAACATTAAAAAATATTGTTTTTAACTGTTTTTATAAACGTTGAAAAAACTTTATATAAAAACAATCTTATAAAAAACAGTTTATGAATGTCAAAAGTTTTTTTGTAAATTGTTTTCAACTTTTTTCATAAAACCAATTCTTTATATGAATAAATTAAAAACGTAAAAACACTTAATATAAAAACATTAACAACACTGTTTTTTTAACAGTTTTTTGTATAAACGTTAAAAAAAATTATGTAAAAACACTGTTCTTAAAAAAAAGAACTCTTTTAAAAAAATATTAAAAAATGGTTTATATAAAAACAACATTTTTTTAAAGAGAATTATAAGACTTTTTTTGAATGTTTATTAAAAACAGTTAAAAATTCAGTGTTTTGTAACGTTTTTTAAAAACTTGTTTTTTCCTTAAAAAAATAGTGGTTTATATAAACAGTTTTTTAACAATTATAAAAAATAGTGTTTTTAACATTTTTATATCAACTGTTTTTGAATATTTTACGTAAAAAATTAATTTTATAAAAAAGTTAAAAAAATTGATTATAAAAAAACCGTTTAACGATTATAAACTGATTTTTTTAAAAACATTGATTTTATATAAATTATTTTTTGATGTTTATAAAAAAACAGTGTTTTTTTAACGTTTAAAAAAATAATCCAAAAAAGCGAGAAAGTAAGAATAAGGGAGATAAGAGAGAGAAAAGCTCTTATAGTTTATATAAAAACACTTTTTGTTAAAAACACTGTTTTTTAAAAAGGTTAAAAAAACACTATTTTTTTTACTGTTTTTTATATACGTTAAAAAACTGCTTATACAAAAACCTTTTTTTTAAACAGTTATAAACATCAAAAAGTTTTCTAATAAACTCTTTTTAACTGTTTTTATAAAATCATTTTTTTTTATAAAAAGATATCAAAAATGTTAAAAAAAAAGTTTTTATCAACTATTAAAAACAACTTTTTATATGAAAAGTTTTCATATAAAATGTTAAAAACGTTAAAAAAAATTGTATTTTTCAACGTTATTATATAAACTGTTTTTTAACATGTTTATAAAAAAAATTGATTTATAAAAAAAACGTTAAAAAAGTTTTATAAAAAAACATTTCACGTTTATAAAAAAAATTAAAAACATTATTTTTATATAAACTGTTTTTAAAAAAAAAAGTGTTTTTATATAAATTTTTTTTAAGTTTATTAAAAAGAGTGTTTTTAATGTTTTTAGTGAACAGTGTTTTTTTAAAAAAAAAAGGGTTTTTATATAAAATGTTTTTGACCATTTGTAAAAAATGTATCATTCTTAATTGCTTTTGACTTGGTCTCGTAGTTGGATTAAATTGAAGGAGAGAGAGAGAAAACTCAATAGTTCAATGCATCTATTAAATTGCTTGTATAGTTTTTTATATAAATATAAAATATAGAGTGCCACGTGGACACTCTCAATGAGGAGGAGTCCCCGAATGTGCTACAAGAAAAAATAGAAAAGAGCAAATCAGTCAGTCTGAGGCAAAGAAGGAAATCAGAAAATCAAAAGACAAAGAGATGAAAAGTACACCGGTGGCTGAAGAACGTGCTCTGTCAGCCCCAGCTCCTCTGGGTCCATCGCATTGGGACAATACAGCATACACACTGACCCTCCGTTAGATTATCGAATGTTATATGAAGGAAGATCCAACCACACGAAGGGAACCTCTGAGGTCATCACCATTGTCGATGTCGACGCACCACCTGGACTATGGGAAGACCCTGCTGGCCCACTCGAGCCCGCATGGGGGAGAGGCATAATGTCATATATGTTGGGCGGCATCAACTAGCTCGACATGAGGTCCAAGTAATCATAAGTCACCACTGTGTCGGTATATGATGAATAAGGTTGGTCGATCATCGTCGCCATCCTCGCATCCTCTGACATCTATCGCTTTCATCTTATGTACATCAAGTGTCTCATGGTGGCACCATCACCTCGTCCTCCAACACCTGACGGACTACTCTCTCCCCTTGATATCAGGAGTAGCTGAACTTATCTGCCAGTACACTCCGCAGTTGTGCATTCCCCCGATCACCCCCGTGTGCTGGATGGTCATCCCCCAGGGATAGAATGTCACCCATAAATTCCCAATAGAAAATGCATAAAGGAAAAAACGCCAAAAAATCCCCAGAAAATTCCTACAATTACTAAATGAATTTTAGGACCTTTTTTCACCAAGAAAAACATTTTTACCACACTTACTTCCCCAGCGGAACATTTACTTCCCCAAAAAAATTCCCAAAATCAATTGGATATCTCCCCAACAACATCGCCAAAGGACACCGCAAAAATTGAGAAATTCTCCAACAAGGAAACATCCAACCCTCGGATTAATACCTTTTACTCAGTGGAGTGTCCAAAAGAAAACTATAACATAAAGCCCTCGAAATTGGCTTCGACCCTCGGATTTGGTCGTTTCGACAAAAGGTCCTCGGAATTGACCTCGACCCGCAGAATAGGTCGCTCCCAAACTTAAGCCCTCAGAATTGTCTTTGACTCGCAGAATTGGTCGCTTTTGCATGAACCCTCAGAATTGGCTTCGACCCTCGTAATTGGTCACTTCAACTTAAGCCCTCAGAATTAGCTTTGACCTGATAATTGGTCACTCCCTACACTAGGTCCTCAAAATTGACCTCGGCCTGCAGAATTGGTCGCTTCTACTTAAGCCCTCAGAATTGTCTTCGACCCTCAAAATCGGTCGATCCTACTTAGGTCATCAGAATTGATCTCGACCCACAGAATTGATCGCTCCTACTTCAGCCGTCAGATTTGGCTTTGACATAAGGTCCTTAGAATTGATCTTGGCACACAGAATTGGTCACTCCCAACTTAAGCCCTCAAAATTGGCTTTGAACCGTAGAATTGGTCACCCCTACTTAGGTCCTTAAAATTAACTTCGGCCTTCAGAATTGGTAACTTCTACTTAATCCCTCGGAATTGGCTTCGATCCTCAGAACTGGTCACCCCTACTTAAGCCTTCGGAATTGGCTTTGATCCACAGAATTGGTCACCCTAACTTAGATCCTCAGAATTGACCTCGGCCCTCAGAATTGGTCACTTCTAATTAAGCCCTTAGAATTGGCTTTGACCCGTAGAATTAGTCACTTCTACTTAGGTCCTCAGAATTAACCTTGGTCTGTAGAATTGGTCTCTCCCCACATAATTGGTCGCTTCAACTTAGGTCCTCAGAATTGACCTCGAACAGCAGAATCGATCGCTCCCATTTAAGGTCCTCGGAATTAACTTCACCCCTCAGAATTGGTCTCTCCCTACCCTATGTCCTCATAATTCACCTCATATCATAGAATTGATCAGCCCTGGCATCTCCTTAGGTTCTCAGAATCAACCTCGACCATCTGAAATGGTCATCTTTGCCCCTTTAAGTCCGCATAATCAACGTCTTTCCAAAACATCATATGGTGTCTATTTGATGGCTTTCACTTGTTGCAAGATCACTCGTCGAGGGTCTCTAATGAAACCATATTTTAGGACCGCCTAAATCTCTCCTTATGTCCCTAGAACCTCCCCATTTCACTATAAACCCTAAGTCATTCTCCGAGTATTGATCTAGATGCCATCGAGAGATCCCATGCCCCATTTAACTCTGGTCAACTCTATCATCAGAGACAAAGCTCAATGAATCTTCAAAGGGGTCTAAATCCCCTTTCTAACAGTCCACTCCATGCACAAATTGGCAGAATGATTCGGACGAATGGACCATTTTAATACCAAAAATTGATCTGAAGGTCGATCGGTGCTCCCTGTCCCTGATTTAACCCCATTCAACTTCATTGTTAGAGTGAAAGATCTTTGAATCTTCTAAGGGCATTGAAAAATCTTTACAATGGTCCACCCCATGCATGATTTTGACTTACCATTTGGACAAACGATTCATTTCACCCTAAAAATTGATTAGGAGGCCACCGTTAACTCTTCAGCTCGAACGAGACTGAATGAATATCCTAAGGGCACTGAATAACCTTTTCACCATGTGCAAATCAGCCTTACGGTACGAACGAACGATCTGTTTTACACCAAAAAGTCATCAAGCGCTTTCGGGCCCCAGTTGACCAAAGTCAACCCTTCTAATTGAGCAAAGATCTTTCGAATGGAGAAGTAACTCGCGTAACCTTTCCAACTGTTCACTCCATGTGCGATTCGAACTTATCGTTCGAATGAATTATTCGTTTACGTCTGACGATCTCCTATCCAATGGACCGATGAGTGCTTCTGAGCCCCGTTTGACCCAAAGTCAACTCCCAAACCCAGGAGCGGACCCAATGACTTTTAAATTACTCTGAATTAAATTTCTAATGGTATGCCTCGTGCATGATTTGGATCAATATATTGTGTTGTACGACCATTTTCCTTGAGAAATCTGCACGAGACTGTCGATTAGCAGGTCCATTTCTCTGTCGTCTAACTCATGCACCAGAAGACTCCAAAGCTATGCATTCCCCCCGATCAACCCCATGTGTTGTATGTCCATCCCCCAGGGATATAAGGTCACCTGATAAATTCCCAACAGAAAATGCATAAAGGAAAAAATGTTGGAAAATCCCCTGAAAATTCCTACAATTACTAAATGAATTTTAGAACCTTTTTTCAACAAGAAAAACAATGTTACCACATTTACTTCCCCAGCGGAACTTTTACTTCCCCAATAAAATTCCCAAAATCAATTGGATATCTCCCAACAACGTTGCTTTTACTTAAGGCCTCAGAATTGGTTGCTTCTACTTAAACCCCCAGAATTGGTCGCTTCTATTTAAACCCCCAGAATTGACTTTGACACTCAAAATTGGTCGCTTTTACTTAAGGCCTCAGAATTGGCTTTGACCCACAGAATTGGTAGCTCCCTACCCTAGGTCCTCAGAATTGACCTCGGCCTACAGAATTGGTTGCTTCTACTTAAGCCCTAATTGGCTTCAACCTTCAAAATCGGTCGCTCCTACATAGGTCATCGAAATTGATCTCATCCCCCAGAATTGGTTGTTCCCACTTCAGCCCTCATAATTGGCTTTATCTTAAGGTCCTTAGAATTGACATCGGCCCGAAAAATTGGTTGCTCCCAACTTAAGCCCTCGGAATTTTCTTTGACTCGTAGAATTGGTCACCCCTACTTAGGTCCTTAAAATTAACCTCGACCCTTAGAATTGGTCACTTCTACTTAATCCCTCAGAATTGGGTCCGACCCTCAGAATTGGTCGTTTCAACTTAAAGTCCTCAGAATTGACCTTGACCCACAGAATTGGTTACCTCTACTTAAGCCCTTAGCATTGGCTTCAACCCTCAGAATTGGTCACCCTTACTTAAGCCCTCATAATTGTCTTTAACCCACATAATTGGTTACCCCAACTTAGGTCCTCAGAATTGACATCGGCCCTCAAAATTGGTCACTTATAATTAAGCCCTCGGAATTGGATTCGACCCACAGAATTGATCACTTCTACTTAGGTCCTCAGAATTAACCTCGGTCCGAAGATTTAGTCGCTCCCTACCTTAGGTCCCCAAAATTGACTTCGGCCCGCATAATTGGTTGCTTCAACTTAGGTCCTCAAAATTAACATCGGACCGCATGGTCCTCATAATTAACCTTAGCCCTCAGAATTGGTCGCTCCCTACCCTAGGTCCTTATAATTGACCTCATCCCAAAGAATCAGTCATCCCCGGGATCTCCTTAGGTCCTCAGAATTGACCTCTACCCACTGAAATGGTCATCCTTGACCCTTCAAGTCCGTAGAATCGACCTATTTCCAAAACATCATGTGGTGTCTATTCGATGGCTTTCACTTGTTCTATGATCACTCGTCGAGGGTATCTATAGACACCACATTCTAGAACTACCTAAATCTCTCCTTAGCTCCTTAGCACCTCTCCATTTCACTATAAATCCTAGGTCATTCTCTGAGTATCGGTCTAGAAGACATCAGGCGCTCCCATGCCCCATTTAACTCCGGTTAACTTTATCATCAGAGAGAAAGCTCAATAAATATTTGAAGGGGTCTAAATCCCCTTTCTAACGGTCCTCTCCATGCATAAATCGTCATAACAATTCAGATGAACTAACCATTTTACTACCAAAAATTGATCTAAAGTCCGATCAGTGCTCTCGGTCCCCAATTTGACCTCATTCAACTTCATCATTGGAGTGAAAGATCTTTGAATCTTCGAAGGGGACAGAAAAACCATTCCAATGGTCCACCTTGGGCACGATTTTGACTTATCGTTTGGACGAACACTTCGTTTTCCCCTAAAAGTTGATTAAGAGGCCACCGGGCCGTCCCGGGCTCCACTTGGCTGAGGTCAACTCTTTAGCTCAAACAAGACTAAAAAAAATCCGAAGGGCACTAAATATCCTTTTCAACGGTTTTCCCCTTGCATTAGTCAGCCTTTTGGTACGGATGAATTACCCGTTTTACTCTGAAACGTCACTGAGCATTTTCGGCCCTGGTTGACCAAAGTCAACTATTTGAACTGAGCGAAGATCTTTTGAATGGAGAAGTAATTCGTATAACTATTCCAACGGTCCACCCCATGTGCAATTCTGACTTACCGTTTAGATGAACGATCTGTTTCCGTCCAACGATCTCTCATCCAAATGACGACCGACGAGCGCTTTCGAGCCCCATTTGACCTAAAGTCAACTCTCGGACCCAGAAGAGGACCATAGGACTCTAAAAGTACTCCGAATTAACTTTCTAACGGTATTCCCCATGCGTGATTCAGATTAATGGATTGCGTTCTACGATCATTTTTTAAAAAAGATGCACGAGACTGTCGATTGCCAAGTCCATTTTCCTGCCTATCAGCAATATGCCTAGGGTTACCTATCGATTGGTAGGTCTGGTACCATGCCGATCGTCACCCCCTTACCCTATAAATAGAGGGCATGACCTCACTCCCAAAGCACACCTGAGATCCATCAGCATCAATGATCTCAGCAACATACTCTTGTAATCAACAAAGTTTCCTTATGTGAAATTCCATCCCATCTTACATTCCCATACTTTTCGTATCCAATTTGGAAAAATCTCATTCTCTCTCATCCAACATTCAAGGGATTTCATCCAAGATCAAGATCAAGCTTCAATACTTCAAAGAAGGTCCAAAATCCTTCCATCTCTTTAAATTTCTTATTTTCGCATTAATTACATTAAATTCATAATTTAGTTCTTACTTTAGTTTATACTTATTAACATCCCACCTTTTTATTAATTATATTACACATACATTATTTTTCTATTAAAAAACCAAAACAAACAAAAAGAGGGTTACACTTATAAATTCCAATGGGATTATCCATCACACTTTTCCAAAACTAAACACATCTTTTTACACACACATATACAATAAAATCCCGTTTGATTTTATGAGATAAACCCTACCCCTATGATGCAAGCGAATTAATTGGACTTTGATGCCTTTATAGGCTACGTAGGCATCTCGGGTTAAAACTCGAGACTTAAGTCCAATTTTCCATTTTTTTTAATTTTCTAATTTTTCCAACTTTCCAATTTTCCCCAAATTCCCTATCTCCGTATTTCTCATATTCTTGAATTATTTTAATAAATATTACGTTTGTGATCCTTATTAGCGTTTCATCCAACATATATCGTTTCATTATAACGATAAATATCGGAATAAATGAATAAATTATATTTTTAATATTATTTTGGGAACAATCCTATGGATGACCTCACTCTATCTCTTCCATAATGTGATTTGGGCAATTATTATTTCCATTATATATACACACGCACTCACTTCACGGAGAAATAATGTAAAACAATAACACATGCCCATGAGAGACCAAAAGGGTGGGATGGGTATCTAACACCTTCCCGTTCCGTAACTTAGCCCCCAAACCTTTGAACTATTAGTTTCGTAATCATCAATTTATCATTGATGGCCGCTCTCTCGAGGCAACGATATATTCTTTTGCCTATTTTGTGCAAAATAGGCTGGCAACTACATTTATTACATTCACCCCTCACCAACGACGATTGAAGCATTCCTAGATCGAAGATGGTGCTAGACCTTGATCCCCCTTTTCCCCCACCCCCTTTGGGAGGGAGAGACAAGGGAGGATATCATGATGTCCACAACACGATCGATAGATTCTTTGTGTTAAGAAATTTAATGGAGACCACATATGTGGAGTTGTGTATGGAACTCGTAAACCTAGTCATTTGTCTTCAAGGTTAATTACAAATGAAATAGCAGATCGCATAAGATCGAATCATATGAATTACCCCATTGACATTATGTCATTTACTTCATATGAGTAATTATATGATATTGAATATAATATGCCATGGTGGGTTGTTGAAAAAGTGAAGATACGGGTGTTTGGAGACCAATCATTATCGTTTCATAGATTAAGATGATATGTGGACGCGACTATTATTTGAAACCCAGGTAGTCATTTGTCGATCGAATATTATTATGATAGTAGTCGATTCAAAAGGATGTTCATAGCATTTAATTCATGTATATAATGCTTCAAGCATTATCACCCGCTCATTTTCTTAGATGGCACATTTTTTAAAAGAAAGTACAAAGGAAATCTATTGGCGGAGACGGGAAAAAAATGAGAACTAAGGCATTTACATTAACATTCTTCAATACGTTGATACTACTTAATGGACCCTACGTATAGTTTTAATATGACGGGCTATTAAAATATTTTTTAAGATATTAATGGGTATTATTTGAAAATTAGGAAGGTAGAATGTTTACATTATACATTTAACTTCAAACTATTCATCACTTTAGTTATGCATATTCTATCATGTTGGAATATTGTTATTTCTAAATTAGAGTAAGCCAAAAGATATACACACCTCGAAGTACAAAACTAACATTAACAAATTAAATATAATTTATTTTGTATCTTATCAATTAGAAAAAACATCTATGCAAATTTACAATAATAATTGGAGACATAATCCATTAATCCATTAGTGGTAAAATTTATAGTTGTAGTCATTAATTCTATCCAGGTAGAATTTGTTTGGGGATGTGGAATACAAAACATATTAAAGAATAACATTTACTGTGTAATATTTCCAATCTTGTTATGCATACATGATATACAACACGTCACACCATAACATGAACTGCCTGACCTATTATAACTCATGTATGCATAACAAATTTGAATATCCCACACAGTAAATATTATTATGCGACCTGTTTCGTATCGTGTATGCATAATATGATTGAAAATCTCACACAGTAAATTTTATTATTTAAGATGTTATGTATTCCACATCACCAAAATAAAGATTTAACATAGAAACGATGTTTATTTGAATGATTTCATGGTTAGTTTTACGCCTAGTATTAACGATTAATCTCACATCAAAGATAAATGTATCGAATATTCAATTTCTATTTTCTTTTATCTGGGTAAATAAGCTTGTATGCATATGTACGATTGTAATTGGTGATATAATACATTAATCTCTGAGTGTTAAGTAGAATAGTTGTTATCATTATGTGTTGTGAAGGTAGTTTTTGTCTCAGTGATGTGGAATAAATGATAGGTTAAACAGTAATATTTACTGTCCGAGATTTTCTACTATGTTATTTAAACACTATACATAGCAGGTTAAGTAGCGATATGTAATGCATGGTTATTAATCTCCTTTATCTATATATAATATGTATCGGGTCTAGCAGGGTTTGGTAACCATATCATCTCTTCAACAAATGTTTGATTCATATTGTAAAAATAATGATTATTCGAGTGCTGGTGTGGCTAGTATTACATCTAACATTTATTAAATATTTTCTTGTGTTTGTTAAATTACAAGCATGTTTCTTATTGCATTCTCGATTGTTGACTTGGAGAATGACGGTAACTAGTACTGATTCATGATGTAATTTTCAAACATCATTGATACTTCAATGGTATGCACGTTTATTTCGGATCTTAATAATGGTTTGCTAAAGTCGGTTCCAAAAGTTTTCCACGAATATCGTCATGGATATTGTTTGCAGCATTTGAAATATAATTTGAGGGCTAAGTTAACTGGGTTGCATAGCAAAGTGAAAGAAAAAATAATTGGCATATTGGTACTTTGCGCATACGCATCTAATGAAGAAACTTTTAACAAACGTATGGATTGGTTATTATTTTAAGGAGGAGAGAGAGTTTAAGAATTTTTTTCCTCTATATCGAATGACCATTGGAGTAATGCACATATTTGTTATCAATGTTATGGTGAAATGTATTCAAATGTAGTTGAATCATTTAATTTTTGGATACGTGATACTCGTCATCTACTAGACACATATTTAGTAGATACAATTAGATGTAAGATTATGGAGTTGAGTGCTACTTGGCAAGACGAAGAGAGCATGGACTACATTCCTTTGTCCACATATGGAATGCCATTTGAGAGAATCATTGGAAACAGGTTATACGTGGGTTGTGAACAAGGTAAGTGATTACATATGTGAGGTTCGATCGAATGAAGTGTTCATCGTTAATATACAAAACGGGATGTGCTCATTTTATAAATGATTGCTCAATGTATTTTCATGCCATCATGCTTCTATAGTAATTCAGAGATACATATATGAGTTGAAGGATAACATTGATGACCATAACTCAATTGATTGCTTCTTTAAAACGTATGGGTTTGTATTCCTACATTTAATAGAGTCGTCGTATCTGTTGAGGATCTGCTTATCAAGACACCAGATGTTAAACGTCTACCCGGTAGACGAAAGAACAAACATATATATTCAAGGGGGAGGAGCCAAAGACAATTACATGTAGCAGGTGCAAAAAATATGGGCATCACAATACGAGGACGTGCCTAGAACCGTTAAATGAGTGATGATGTACTGTATTTTTTCTCTATCGATTTTGTAATTGAATATTTCATAACTTTCAAATAATTTGATGAATTTTATTTTTTTCTAGTTCTACGTCTCACTGTATGAATTAATGTGAAGCAATGGATAAATGTAGGGATAAGTAAATGTCCATATTGTGAGCAAACCATCTGTACATATGAGTTTTATACATTTATTTTCTTAAAGGTAGATTTTTTACTTGAAAACAGAACAATAGTTATGTAAATTTGTATGACAAAATTAATAATAGTACGTGTTGCATTGCATATGAGCACAGATAAGTCTATACATTATAACCCTATATACTAAATGTTGTTGTATGTATAACTCAATTATTAAATTTTATTTATATTGAAATGACTAATTTTATTAAAGTTTATTGAATTTTATGTACAGTAATATAGTCTCCATCGCCTTCCTAGATTGGACTGTAACCAATACAACTATGCAATAAATGTTACTATATGAAATTATGTTGAATGGAACGGAATAATTGCAATTTTAGAGTTCAATGATACAATGTTACCTTGATCGAATTTTACACAGTGAAGTTTACTGTATGTAGGATAATTGAGTAATAAATTTTAGTTACACTGAAATTACGTCTACATAATATACGAGTTTTATTCATTTACTTCCTTGAAGGTATATTTTTTACATGAAAACAGTACAATAGCTATGCAAATTTGTAGGAAAAATTTATAATGGAACGTGTTGCATCGCATATGAGCACAGTTAAGTCTATACATTATAATTCTATATACTAAATATTATTATATGTACAACTCTATTATTGAATTTTATTTATACTAACCATGAATAATTTTATTAATTTTTTTTTTATTTTTGATTGAATTTTACGTACAGTAATATATTCTCCATAGCCTTCCTCGATTGGACTATGACTACTACAACTATATAGTAAATGTTACTATATGAAATTGTTGTAATTGGAAAAGAATAATTGCAATATTAGAGTTCAATACAACAATGTTACCTTGATCGAAATTTACACAGTGAAGTTTGATATATGTAGGATAATTGAGTAATAAACTTTAGTTATACTAAAGTTACGTCTATATAATATATATTACTATCAAATTAGCATGATGTATTACGTATTATATATATATAATGTAACGAAAAAGTAGGTGAAAAAAGGATAGATTTATGTAGATTTCATATGACATGTTACTGTATGTTTGAATTGATATTAAATATATATATTGAAATACGTTTTTAGTTATGAGGATAATTTGTCTCCATCGTATTTCATCCACGATATCAAGTTTTTATCAAAGTGTTGAAAATGTTGTGTGAATGCCGACTAATTCTCATACATAGAATTAGTGGGAACGTTATTTATCTTCGGCGGAGTTTCAAATTATGGCTATCATCAAAATAAAATTAACACCATTGAATTCGTACGTTGATGATAAAATCATAACATAATATGTGTCAACGTGTATTTGCAACTATTATAAAGAAAACACCCCAAAGACTCATTTTCATTATTTTTTCTTTTGTAATTATCATTCGAAATATAAAAACAACACACTAGTTTTGTAAAGTCATGACATGCTATTTGTAATTTTTCTTTGAAAACCACATGAGTAAAAAAGACCCTGCGCAATTTAACTCCATAAAGTAATAATTACAGAATGTGTTGTGTATGATGAGTAATGATTCAAAGGAAGACATAACCATTCAGTGATATTTATTGTATAAACTGAAATTGAATATTTTTTTATTTTTATCAAAATTACGATCACATAGTAAATATTAATGTACTTTAGACTTATACGGTAGAGTAAACTTTTGGCGAAAAAAATTTAGACGATAATTTTGGCATAACATTTTACTCTCTAGTTGAAAAAATTATTCAGCACTAAGAACACAACTACTTGACGTCGTTATTCTTCCACTCTATGTTTATTTTATCAAATTCTAGATTTACTCTGATATCTACTATGATACTATTCGCCACATTCTAGATTTACATTATGAACACAGTAACTATTCAATTAGGTAAAAATATTTTTTATGCTTCTATCAGCCCCAATAAAAATTTGGAGTACAAACTGACAAAAAGTTGATGATTATATAGGTATTATTGCATGCATGCAATTCAAAGTCAAATGTAAGTACAACTACATGGTTTCGGGACAAAAATGGATATTGTCTTGGCATAAACACATCATCACATAACTAAATTAAAACTAAAAATCATCTTAAAATTATATGTTTGGAAACCAAACATCTAAGCAACGCATTATTAAATATTAGAAAATTTGAATCCAAAAGAGATTGAGTTGTGGTTTTTGTGCGTCAGATTCCGATGGGATAGTGTTCATAATACTTTCAACCAAATGCGCCATATATTCTCGCATAGTCTTTTTTCTCATTTTTGGTCGAATGCCACTCCTTTAGAGATCTTTGACATGTATTAGCAAATAGCAACTCCACAATAAACCCTGAAAAATAGATTGAATATCTAATACGTGGATGTTTGAAAAAAAAATATTGTGATGATGAAGATTTTGTCGAAGTATTATGTTCCCAAATTTTGTTGTGGACAATCAAGAACATGATGGGCATAAAATCTTGAGTTGCTGAATTTGGATGTGATTTCATTTGATTGTCGACATTTCCTTCTTAATTATGTTTATTCTTGATGTTTAGGAGTGTCATTTCCACATATTCCTTTTGCATAGATGTAATATTATTCAAGTTAAATGACTTAAGATTTAAGTTCTTAGATACAATTTGATAGTTAATTTCGTACGTATAATCCATTAAATATAACTAATTGTTTCGATGAATTAGTTTTATTGCGGTATAAGCATCAACTAGTCCACATCAATTAGTTTAATCATATTAAAGAAGATGCATAAACTAATTTGTCTAACTAGCAATTTAATAACGGTATGACAGTAAACGTTAGTGGATACATACTCTCAAGTATAAAAGTAAACTTTATTGTATAATGCATAACAAGTATAACAATAAACTCTACTGTTTATTTACTCTCAAGTGTAATAGTAAAATCTTATGGAAACGTGATTCATAAAAGGTAGTGATGTGCACGCTAATTGCATAATGTATTAAAAAATTATTTCATACATAACATGAATACTATGCTTTTATAATTAAATGTTTGGTTAGAGTCACCTTCTAATTATAACCCTATGGTGAGTCCACGTGAGCTGCAAAGTGTCACCTTTCATAGCACTCTATCCTAACTATAAAACATCTTATTCCCCAGTAAAGTGAATAAACAAAAAGGATCATATTCTATAAAGATGTCCTAAAAGCATGGATCCATTACACAATTTACAGCAATCCCACGAGAATAAATTCATATATGTTCTTATATTGTATGATTCAGCATACAACCAAGCTACGACACCCACATCGTAGATGCACACAACCAAGGCAAGATGGTGCCTAAGTTTGTCTTGGATAACTCTAGCAACTCAAACATTTTCTTGAATATTTATCAAACGAAACCAACTCTGTTCGAGCTACCTCAATTGTGTTTTAATGAGCTCACATCAGGTTGCAACTTTTTATAATACTTTAATAGTCACTTGAAGGGGAAAACTAATAGATCAATAACTTAAAAAAATAAATGAATAGGGTACTTGTATCAAGCCAGAAACACAATTTGGCTGTCAACAACCATCCACAATATGGATATTTTTGCCAACAATACCTCTCCTTCACAAACAAACCTCTTAAAACCTTATAGAGATTTTCCTTAAATGGCTTGATTGAATGAATGAAGATCTCAAGTCTCCTAAATGGAATTTACACTCTTTTTTTCAACCTCCATACAATAAGTTACACATAAGCTTATCAATTTTCTCCTTCATGGATGCAAGGGGAGATTCAATACTATATGCATACATGTTTGCAAACTATGAAATTCCTTTTAATCAATGTCAGGCTCCATGACTTAAATAAATAGAACTTTTTCCAAAAGGTATTGATCCAAATATATTCACTAGTATGAAAATTTTAACTTCAAAAATAAAGGGGAGTACTTACTAAAATTTAATTCATCAATTTGACTATTCACTTAATAAATTAGAAAAAAATTCACATGATAAATATCTATCGAGATAATAACCAACAGATCATAGACATCAAATAATTTTTTTGTCAGAATTAGGACTACTAAAAAAAAATGACAACTAATAAAAGAGATTCTTTAAATATGTGGAACTACTAACATGAATTAACAACTTTTGGAGTACACATTGATAAAACCAAGTTGAACAAATTTAGGAGTATACTTACAAAAGTGGATCGAATGAGGTTAGTAATTTATTTGAAGAGTATTCACCTTAACATAAATAAACCCTTCAACAATAAACTTTATCGTATATATATTCTCAACTATGCTATGTATATGTGATAATAAGTGTTTGGATGGTGTATACTACATAACAAGTATAACAACAAATTTACGATATACATACTCCCGAGTATAAGAGTAAAATGTGATGGAAATGTGACTCATAAAAGGTAACGGTGTGTACGTTAATGGAATAAATGATATGTTAGGATGGTGTATACTACATAACAAGTATAAAAATAAACTTTACTGTGTACTTTCTCTCAAGTACAACAGTAAAATATGATGGAAACGTGATTCAAAACAGGTAATGATGTGTACGTTAATTCCATAATGTATTTAGCAATTGTTTGATACATAAAATGAAAAATATTCTTTTATAATTAAATGTTTGGTTAGTATTAAATAGGCATAATGTAACCGCAGTAGGTCATAACCTATGTCTTTTCATTTAGAATGAGAGAACAATAGATATAATAGTAAGTTCTAATCAAAATTTCCACTAATATATATTTTGGTAGACCAGCATGACTAACCCCCCCCCCCCCCCCCGCCCAAAACAAAAAAAAAAGCAGAGTTCTATTTATGTTATTCAATGCATTGATAAATGAAATGAAATATTAGTACTTACTAATCTATAGGCATCTGATAGGTATATATCCTCCATCCCAGCTATAGGTATGAGGAGGTTGTAGTGCTTCCAGTAGCCCTCATGCGTGACAAACACCATAAGATGGAAGTGATACCCATCTTTTCGTTCCTGTAATGATGCAAGATACTATCAGGAGAAAATACCAGCGCGTCTCTCTTGGAGCTAGCTCAAGATGGATATCAATGAAACGTTTTCGTAATCCACTTGTGTTGTCATGAATCATGGGCTGCACATTATGAATAATAAGTGTAATAATATGAAATGATATCAAATTATATTTTTGTCCAATATTACATAGAAACAAATTTGTATAGACGAACTCACCCAACACATGCTTATAAAGAACTAGGATTGATCAAAAAGAGTATCATCCGGATGAGTTAATGCATACTCATTGAGTTCCTTGTTTATAATATATGTGTAAGCATCAATAACCTATACAAATATGTTATCCCAAATATTAGTTTATAGTTGCATGAGATTTTTGTAAAAACTTGGGACGAAGGTCATAATTTTGTAGTTACTGAAATAATGATATGAAATTATATTACTCACACTAGTTCCAAGACACTATTATGTCATGAACTCTAACAAATCTTTTCGAAAAACCGAATACCCGAGGTCTCCACTGCAATGCACGACATACCTACATGATGAAAATCATTTATATTAAACTATAATCCAAATATAATGTCACGTCAGTTGTCAATTTTTTTCATGCTAAAATATTATTAATTCCGAATTGGAATAAGCCAAAAGGTATACAATAAATGTGTACATCCCGGGAAGAGAACACCATTAAGTACCAAACTAACATTAACTGATTGAATATTATTTTATTTTTTATTCTATTGGGTAAAAAAACTCTGTGAAAATTAACAATGCTAATTGAAGATATAATCCATTAATCTATGAGTGGTAAAACTTATGGTTGTAATCATTAAGTTTTGTCTAGTTAGTATTTGTTTGGGTGGTGTGGAATACATCACAATATAAACAGTAACATTTACTGTGTGAGATTTTCAATTGTACATATGCATACACGATGCACAACAGGTAGGGGTGCAACCGGTACAGTATGGTCGGTAATGACCCCTTACCAATACCAAAACCACAATCTAAATGGTAAAATCGTACCGTACCAATTTACCGACCGGTACATAAAAAAAACGTCTGAATTTTTGATTTTTTCGGTATTTTTGGGTTTTTTGGTTTCGGTAATTGCGATTTCAATTCGATTTTTTCTCGGTAAATACCAAAATTTCAGATCGATTTATGCATTCGGTAAATCTGGTTTACAATAAACTAAGAATGTCAATATTTAGTTTTTACAATAAATTAATTTCAACCATATAGAATTAGATGTTTAACTTATTCAAAAATTATATTAAAAAAATTATCTGCTTACGGTTTAGTCTCTCTCAGAAGACTCAGATGCTCTGCTATTTTCTTGGAGCTTGAAACTCGGAACTAAGGTGAATGAATCATTGCTCTGCTCCTGCTCAGAAGCCATTGGGGAACTTGGGGTGCAGGTGACTAAGATGCCGGTGGAGGGGAGGAGAGGGTGGAGACG
Source organism: Sambucus nigra (assembly GCA_949130495.1). Taxonomy (NCBI): domain Eukaryota; kingdom Viridiplantae; phylum Streptophyta; class Magnoliopsida; order Dipsacales; family Adoxaceae; genus Sambucus; species Sambucus nigra. The sequence continues at coordinate 146,512,268 of OX422210.1, read as the reverse complement.
GAGAGGAGTCGTAGGGAGCTCCTTTTGCTGCCGGATTTGTGCGGCGGAGAGAGGAGAGGAAAGAGATCGCTAGGGAGAAAGGGATCGTGTGTGAGGAAGGAGAGAGAGAGAGAGTCAATTAGGTTAAAAGTTATAAAATCGCTTGTGTGTATTGTATATCAGATAGCGTGTGTAGAAATTAGAATAAGATTTATTTGTATTTGTGCCCCACAAACTTAATACATTCTATTATAAAACATTACAGAAAGGTACAAAAAATTCCGAAAAACCTAGGTGGGCGGTATTGATATGGTAATATGTGGTAAGTTTGGTACGGTAATTCGGTAATTTCGGTATGGTAAATTCGGTACGATAAATTCGTTAAATCGATTTTTTATATCTAAAAACCAAAACCAACCAAATTTTTTAAGGTATTTTCGATTTCAGTAAAATCGGTTTACGATATTTCATAATTTGAAACCAAAACCATTTTTTGTCGGACCAAAACGGTATGGTACGGTAAAAACCCATACCTGTTGCACCCCTAACAACAGGTCGGATGGTAACATTTACTACCTGGCCTCTTATAACTCATGTATGCATGACATAATTGAATATCCTAAATAGTATATGTTATTGTGTGTCATGTTGTATATCGTGTACGTGTAACACAATTAATAGTCTCACTCTGTAAAAGTTACTTTTTAACATGTTATTTATTCCACAACACCCAAATAAAGATTTATTGCAAAAATAATGTTTATTTGACTGATTTTGTGGTTAGTTTTACGTTTAGTATTAATGATTAGGCTTATGTCAAACATAAAGATTAAATGCGAAAACAATGCAAACTAACTAATACCTGAAGTCATAATTGCTCCACGATTTTAGCATTTGAAGTATTGACTCAAATAAATACTTCGCGACAACACCTTGCCGCATCAACGCATTTTGCTTCTATGTCATTTTCTTAATCTTGGGTGTCGACCTCTCATCCTCATTCTCGATATCTATAACATCCAAATTTTTTTCTTTCTTCTCTGTTGGCCTTTTTGTGCAAGGTTTGGACACTCTCCTCTTCAGCCTACCCCTAACCAGTGGTTCATACACAAACACATCCGACTTATTCTCCTATCGATCATCGTTAACCTTTACCCATCGCACCATTGAATTCACTAATTATTGGAGATGAGTAGCGTGACATCGAACACATCAACCCTCTGCTCAATAGACTTCCTTGTGCTATCATGCCCATGAGAAGGCGGAGTGTGCGAACCAACTTTTCCAGCTTATCGTACAATATCTTCGGATCGGGGATAAGTACAAATGCTTGCATCGATTTTAAAGTCGTGCAATGAAGTAGTTGTTTTAGGTCTTTGTTTGTGGAAAACCTCCGCCTCAACTCCTTGCGCGACTAATTCTTTGTGTTCATTCGCCCTTGCCAATTCTTCCTTCAACCTACTCAACTCAGCTCCCTCTTTCTCTTCCTTTAATTTTACTTTCTTTTAAGGTAATTCAATCTCATTTCTCATCTTCTCTATTTTCTCATCCTTCTCCGTTTCCATTTAATCCTTCACCTTTTTCATATCCTAATGTTCATCGAATAACCCCTTGTACATAAGATCCTTCTCATTACATAAGATTTACGCTTGTTGAATTTCCATTTCCATCTCTTTTGTTTTCTTCAAATTGATGTCATTTTGTTTAGTAGGCGATGCTACCCAAGAAGCCCCCTCGCCATCTGCATTAGTGCTACTGGATGGCATGTTATCATGTGTGTAACCTGCATCGTGGACGTCATCCACAAACAATCTGTCTTCTTAATCGGAATCAATGCCCTCTTTCAATTTTGTTTTGTGCAAGCTTCCATTGTTAAACTCTGCATAGAAAAATTTGAATTAGTTCACTGGTATTATAAGTAACAAATATCATATGCCGATTTATTTAACAAACATTATTACATATGAAAAACGTTTATGTTTTTGCATAACATATTTGAAATGTTAAGATTGTTCAAAACTCAAATAATGACAGAGACGAAAGAAAAAAATGAACACTACTAATGAGTGAACATGACAATATATTTGTCTATAAGATTATAAAACATAGTCAGTTTAAATTTGATCTAATATCTGAGTTAAATTTTCAACAATAATAGGTACACACTGCCTAAATATTTAGACATGTGTATTAATACTTTACGTTATACAATGAATATATACAGTATCTATTCTTATATGTTGTACGAACAAAAAAAAGTGGTCATTAACTAAAATGTGTGACATAATTGAACCCATAGCATTGTTAATTTATAGTTTATTAATTACTTGAACAAGTGGTTGGTATAAAATAAAGTACATGGATCTTTTGATTGTATATATGATATGAACTTTACTTTAGGAAAATCTATTACATATAATATTCTATAACCAAATTTCAACTAAACAGTAACAGTTTCCATGTCATAGCAGTCAATAATTGTAACTATTAATTTTTAGATATGATCTATTATCAACCAATAATCAATTCTTAGTGTGCCAATGCGATTTTAATCTTTTCTATAAACTCAAAATAATTTACAACTTTTACAAACCAATTCTGAACATGTACAATAATATGTCAAAAATAAACAGGCATGTGAATATGTACGTGGTGAAAATAGATGGTACATAAATACCTACATGGCTATGTTGTTAGTAGGTAGTGTATACAGTAAACTTTACTATATGCAGTTTACATCACATAAACCATTAATTAAGCACAATTACAACCTATCTATAACATTTACTATCTTATAATAGTAAAAAAAAACATATTTAGTTCATCATACATCATTTACTTTCAAAAAGACATAAATTACTTTTGTATAAAATTCATATTAATGATAGTACCACCCCCTCCCCCCACCCCACCCCTACACCCCCGCTTAAAAAAGGCCTTAAATAATAGTACAAATTTAGGCAAATAATAACAAGATATATAAGTCACGTTAATAAATATTTTCATCTACTATAATAATATATACAAGTCCCACAAACAAATTCTATCAATGTACTAGTAATATATCAATAACCAAAAGGCATGTGGTTACGTATGAGGGGAAAAAGGTTGGTACATTTATACCTACATAGCTATGATGTTAGTAAGTAATGCATACAATAAACTTTATTCTGTGAATATTTATTGCATAACTATTCCTTAACCATACAATAAATGGCTTTACTAAAACGAAATACATTTCAAACAACGGTTATTATTTTTTGTATAACAGGCACATGATTCAGTCAATAACCTAATGTACTAATTGTATATTAGTAATAAACAATTTTCCCAATGTAGTAATATATATACATATAATATATATACAATCAGCATACCTGAAGTTGGATATGTTCATATAGAACAATGTCAACTTTGAGTTCAACGATCAAGTTTGCAAGATTCCACTTCATGAATCTGGCGTACAAAGTCACGTTCACAAGCTCTGTAATATTCGTCCTCTCGCATAATCAATACTGAATACAAATAAATAATTCGTACAAAATGTTGTAAGTAGAATCTTATGCCATAAAAATCTACCATAGATATTTTTGAAAGATAATTACCACCATGCTAATAACTCCTACATGACATTTTTGGGGGTTATTATGATTTTTATCCAGGGAGCCTATCAAGTAATCATATATCAACCCTGGCCAATTGAAATTTCCAATTTCCTCCATCCGCGATACAATATCCACAAAAACTCCATTTCACAAAAACTCCACTTTTGGGGAAAAACAATGTATAGAATGCGTAAAGGCACACCAATTTGTAGCGTCGACATAACCACCATTCATTCGTAAGTTTAATGCTTCAATTGCGGCATTTCTAATATGGGACGCTTGAACCATTCCATCAAAATTCCCAAACCACTTTCTAAATGAACTAGGTATTTGGTATTCTTCCGTACAAAGGTATCTTGGATCCACTACTCCCGAAAGGTATGCTAAATATAATCGATATCTCTCGAGGGGTGAATTGGATTTTTTACCCCCAAGTTTAAAATATCCATCCGACCCACGGTAAGCACTGATCAACAATTTGACATTAATTTCATATTTATTAAGGAATCAATTATCAAACTTATGCGTTATTAATGCGTTAAACAACACCCGAAATGGAGTTTTCCTTAGTTGATCGTTTAACCCATCACCTTTCCATTTTCGACAATAGGTTACACAGCGTAACCATGTCGCATCGGTATTGTTTTCCACTTTTTGCTGCCTTCTGCGTCATGGTCTAATCAAAGACGTTCAAAAGAAATCGGTGGCCTTTTTATATTTACACCTACAAAATCAGTCATAGGTACGAAAAAAATAGTTACAGTTGTAACAAGAATAAGAACAGTAAATATTTAATGTACGAACATATGCAGTTAACCGCGTAAAATAAATGTATAGATGGCATTAAATATTTACTTGGAATGTTGTTAATTCATAATGACATACATTGATTAATTATCATTAGATGATGCATAGAATAAGATATATTGTGTAGACAACTATTTACATGAAAAAGGTTATAATTTCGTCTTATATACAATTTTCATATAGTTAGTAACAAGCTGATTTTGTGTCAAAGTCATAGCCATTAGATATAAAATGTGTTATCCATAATCATTAAATATATAGTACTTGAAACACTTCTTGCATATTACTCAATTTGAATACAAACAGTGAAGTTCACTGTTTGGTAGCATCTTTAAGTCAATACTCACGAGTCAAAATTCATTGCAAACAGTGAAGTAGAACACATTTTATGAGACCATGAATGTGGTTTGTGCATCGATTAGTATGGATGTATGTCGTACCAAACACCTTGGGTGATGTGGAATACATAACAAGTTAAATAGTAATAATTACTGTGTGAGATTTTCAATTACGTTATGCATACACGATATACAACAGATCACACAGGAACATTTAATGCTTGACCTGTTACAACTCGTGGATGCATAATATAGTTGAATATCCCACACAGTAAATATTATTGTATAACTTGTTGTATATCGTGTATGCATACCATAATTGAAAATCTCCCACAGTAAATGTTGTAGTTTACTTTATTGTCTTACTATTTCGTCATCGCATACAATATTCACTAACAATAATTATCACCACAAAGTATCATTTACCATCGACTAACAATACATGTATTTACCAATTGACAAAATGCAAAATAATACATGACTTACATCACTTAGTTATCCAATAAAAAAGTTTCACCCAAGCACTGAATATTCACAATATAAAGTTCAATGTGATGAAAAATTTGATGCTTATGAAAAATATTGGAGATAATAGACATATATTACTAATGTATCAATGTCATATCCATGACAATCCCCCCCCCCCCCCCCCCCCCCCCCCCCCCATAAAAAAATCAGTTTAAATTATAGTACAAATTTAGGTAAACGGTAATAAGATAAACAAGTCTTGGAAACCAATTTGTTGCATTTACTCTAATATATCAACGATTACAAGCCATTTAGCCACCAATTGGGAAAAATGGTTGGTACATAATCACTTACATTTGAATATCATCTATTGTCAACGAATAGCCAATGCATATCGTTCTGAGACCATATCAACCAAAGTTCATCAAACATTTCATGTAAACGCAAGCTACTTTACATGTCTTAGAAATCAATTCTAACCACGTACAATAATATATCAACAATCAACATCCATGTGAATATGTATGTGGGGAAAATGGGTTGTACATAAATACATACATGGTAATATTGTTAGTAGGTAATGCATATAGTAAACTTTGTTGTCTGCAGTTTACATTACATAAACTATTCAATAAACATAACTACAATCTCAAAGTAACATTTACTATCTGTATAGTAACATTTCTTTTATTTTTAAAGGTCCTCACTACCGGAACCCCACTCCCACTCCCACCCCCACCCCCACCACCCACCCCACTTTCGGAGATTTGGTAGGTTCAAACACCCATTACCCAATATTCTCTTATATTTATAGGTCCATGATAGAGGAACCCGATCCCCCCCCCCCCCCCCCCACACACACACACCACTTCCGGAGGTCCGAACACCCCCATTGGAGCTCTGATAGTGGGGTGGGTAGTGGTACAGTGGGGTGCCGCTATCGCAGACTTTTAAAAATACAAGAATACTGGACAAATGATCAATCTTGGTAACATGTTATCAATTACTAAATTCAAGCTACTTTAGAAGTTTTATAAACCAATTCTAACCATGTAAAATAATATATCAATAATCAAGATCCATGTGAGTATGCACGTGGGAAAAATGGGTTGTGCATAAATACATACAAGGATACGTTGTTAGTAAGTAATGCATATAGTAAACTTTACATTGTGTCGTGTACATGACATAAACCATTCAATAAACATAATTACAATCTCAAAGTAACATTTACTATCTAACCATATTTAGTATCATAATAGTAATATTTCTTTTATTTTTAAAGGTCCGCGCTAGCGGCACCCTACTCCCCCCCCCCCCCCCCCCCCCCCCACTATCGAAGCATCGGTGGGTTCAAATACCCACGACCCAATATTCTCTTATATTTATAGGTGCTTGTTAGCGGAACCCAACCCCCAAAAACACCCACACCACTGCCGAATGTCCGACGACCCCCATCGGAGCTCAGGTAATGGGGTGGGTAGTGGTAGGGTGGGGTGCCTCTATGGCGGACTTTTAAAAATACGAGAATATTGAACAAATGATCAATCTTGGTAACATGTTATCAATTAATAAACTCAAGCTACTTTAGAACTCTTAGATACTAATTCTAACCATGTAAAATAATATATCAACAATCAACATCCATATGAGTATGTACATGGGGAAAATGGGTTATACATAAATACATACAATGCGATGTTGTTAGTAGGTAATGCAAACAGTAAACTTTACAATGTGTAGTTTACATCACATCAATCATGCAATAAACATAATTACAATATCAAAGTAACATATACTATTTGACCATATTTACTATCCTAATAGCAATATTTCTTTTATTTTAAAGGTTTGCACTAACGGCACCCCACCCCCACCCACACCACTATTGGAGCTTGGCGTGGGGTAGGTAGTGGTGGGGTGTGGTGCTGCTAGCACGGACCTTTAAAAATACGAGAATATTGGAAAAACGATCAATCTTGGTAATATGTTATCGAGCACTAAATTTCGCTACATACCATATATTTCGCTACGTACAATAGTCTTGTAGAACGCCAAACTTTTCTACACGTCATGCACCCCAAAGTAAAGGTAATGCAAACAAATTATCTACTGGATAAGTCATATAGTGAAATTTACTTTTTCGCTATTTTTTTTATCTATAAAAACACACACTAACAACGAATATGACCACAAGTAAATAGGGGACTAAACACTAATACGAGAAATCACTCGTGTAGCAGAACATATATGGGGTATGTTAGCATTAGATAAACCATTCAATAAACACATTTACAACCTCACAGTAACATTTACTTTCAGTTCACAGTAAAAAAAAAATATTTAGGTGACATTACATCCACATACTTATGGAATAGACATAAATAACTTTTGTGTCAAAGTTTACTGTCATCAAAATTCACCCCCCCCCCCCCCCTCCCCCTCCCCACCCTACCCCACCCATCCAACAAAAAAGCTATAAACTTTGCATATAAAATTTAGGCAGACAATTACATGATATAAAATTCAGAAAAACCAATTCTTTGCATATACTCTGAAATGTTTACGATTAAAGGGCATGTAGTCAAGGATTGAAAAAAAAATGGTTGGTACATAACGACCTACACTTTGTTACTTAGGAGATGCGTACAGTAGTGTGTGGGTATTCATTTCATGAATTCTTCAGTAAAAACAATTACTATCGCACGGTAAAAATGATATATTTTGTCAATCAAACGTTACCGGTCTTCTTATAAAAACTAAAACTAATATGTTGTTGCGAAGTCATAGTTACCACAACTCTCCAAAAAAAAGATGTAGACATAATACAAAATTAATTGATTTCATAGATAAAAAGTTTTGAAATTTAGATGTACAATTTAGACCTACTCAAACAGTTAATTTGATTCGATGGTTTGTATTCATACCTAAACTCTTACAATTTCTAACGACTAACTATAAATACATAAATTGTTTTACTTCAACGAAATAGATTTCACACAACACATACCAGATATTAATGTCTTACAAATGAAGACAAAAAACATATACACCAATAAGACTTATGTAATGGCACACAAAAAAGTAGTGAGTTTAGTTGTGGGTATTTCTATAAAGTGTAGTAGCCGTTTATTTAAGTTCTTAACAATAAGACCTATATGAGAAGCCCCCTTGAAAAAATACATACAATGCGAACCCCCCTTGAAAAAAGTGAGTGGGACTTAAACGTGTAAAAAAGCACAATTAATACCTATATGAGAAGCCCCCTTGAAAAAATAAAATCGTATTTAAAATTCTTTTAATGATGGATGATTTTGGTAAAAACCTATCAATACTATACAACCGTTAACAAATAATATTAATACTAACATTGTTGACTTTTTTATTTTCTTTTCCTTAATACCAATATTGTATGTAAAGTTGAAAATGTTATTCATCCTAAGGCAGATATTGTATGTATTTCTAGATGGTTACTTTTTTAACATTTTTTTTATACATTAACTCGTTTTTAAATAGTCATATTAAGGCAAGTTGCGTGTGCTCTAATACTTTTGACTTGGTTTCTTAAGTGAATAGCAAGTCTATTTTGGTTGCTAACTGTTGGAAAAATTGGACTTAAATGGCTTTTAAGAAAGCTGTCCAGAATTTTCTGGACAGAATATTGTTATGTCTACTATTTATAAATAACAATTGTACAGAATTATGAATTATTAAATAATTACAGAATTAAAAAATAGAATTACAGAAATGAAACACTTACTTGAATTTGCAGAAATAATAAAAAGAATTAAAGATAAATCCGAGCCCTGTTATGAACAGTTTCCTTAAGACAATTTATTCCCTCCAATGTGCTCCGAGGTTGATGAATATTGTCTCCCAAGATAGAACGGATTTTCCAATTAATTATGTAGCACGACAATAATTAATTGCAGCGAACTCAAATCCTGTCTTCCATACTCAACAACAATGCAACAGATGCTATGCAGAAAAAGAATTTTCTGAAGAGAATATGACAGGAAATTTCAGGAAAGAAAATGACAGCAATTCTGGAGGAGGCAAAATTTTCATTATTTAAAAACGGAGGGAGGCATCTGTATTTATAGTAAAGTAGGTGACGGTTGGCAAATAACTGCCAAAACAGTTAAACGAAATTAACTGTTGACTGTTGGCAATAACTGCCAACAGTTTATTAATTAATTAATTAATTTCGTAATTAATTAATAATTAAAGCCCAGAAAGTTAAATAAAATTCGGCCCAAAAATGTAGGAGATTTTTATAAGCTATGCACGGGTTGACTTTCGGTCAAAAGTCCACACGCGCGCTGCGCGCGACTGTTGGCCGAATTTTATTTAACTTTCTGGGCTTTAATTATTAATTAATTACGAAATTAATTAATTAATTAATAAACTGTTGGCAGTTATTGCCAACAGTCAACAGTTAATTTCGTTTAACTGTTTTGGCAGTTATTTGCCAACCGTCACCTACTTAACTATAAATACAGATGCCTCCCTCCGTTTTTAAATAATGAAAATTTTCCCTCCTCCAGAATTGTTGTCATTTTCCTTCCTGAAATTTCCTGTCATATTCTCTTCAGAAAATTCTTTTTCTGCATAGCATCTGTTGCATTGTTGTTGAGTATGGAACACAGAATTTGAGTTAGCTGCAATTAATTATTGTCGTGCTACATAATTAATTGGAAAATCCGTTCTATCTTGGGAGACAATATTCATCAACCTCGGAGCACATTGGAGGGAATAAATTGTCTTAAGGAAACTGTTCATAACAGGGCTCGGATTTATCTTTAATTTTTTTTTATTATTTCTGCAAATTCAAGTAAGTGTTTCATTTCTGTAATTCTATTTTTTAATTCTGTAATTATTTAATAATTCATAATTCTATACAATTGTTATTTATAAATAGTAGACATAACAATCTTAAGACAATTTATCAGTTCTACTGTTTTTAGTGTACAGAATTTTTTTTTATTACAGAAATTTATTTGTTGGAAATAAATCTGTTTTGATAGAATAAAATGAATTAATTTACTGCTTTATTGTAGAAGTTAGTAAAACAGTTTTGATATAGAAATTAATTTCTATATTGTTTTTATATTCTGTTTTAGAAAATAAAATTTTATTTGTGTACTCTTGTTAAAATCTGTTTATCTATTTTTTTTTTAATCTTAAATTATAATTCTGTTTTGTACGGAATTCTTTTTATTATTAAAAATTAGTGTGACACAGATTTTATAATTTAATTCTATTTTGTACGGAATTCTGTTTATATTATACTTTAATTCTGAATTTTATTTGGAATTCTTTTGGAATTCATTTATTGTGAATTATATTTGGAGGAAATTGTTGCACAGAATTATTTATTCTGTTTTGATTAATTCATTATATATGAATTTTATCATTGATAAAAATTTTGTTTTTGTAATAGAAATGGAATCACAAAGTACGAACACTACTCCTACGAAACTGATTGTCACCAACACAAGTGTGACTGCACCCGTATCTATGCCACACGGGGAGAAACCTGAAAAGTTCATTGGGGCTGACTTCAAACGTTGGCAAGGACAAATGTACTTCTATCTCACTACCTGCCAACTGGGCAGGTTTGTATATGAAGATTGCCCCTCTATTCAAGAGGGAGATGATGCTGAAAAGGTTGCTGCTGTCGATGCTTGGAAGCACTCGGACTACCTTTGCCGAAATTATATTTTGGCATACTTGGACAAGACTTTGTACCATGTCTATTGCACTATCAAAACTTCCTTGGAATTATGGAATTCTTTGGAAAAGAAGTATAAAACTGAAGATGCTGGGATGAAGAAATTTATCGTTGGGCATTTTCTGGACTTCAAAATGGTTGATTCTAAATCTGTAATCTCGCAAGTGCAAGAACTCCAAGTGATTCTCCACGACATTCATGCTGAAGGAATGTCAATTAGTGAAACTTTCCAAGTTGCTGCAATTGTTGAAAAGTTGCCACCTTCTTGGACTTTGTTCAAAAACTATCTCAAGCACAAGCGTAAGGAGATGAATGTGGAGGAATTGGTGGTCCGGCTAAGAATCGAAGAAGACAACCGTGAGGCTCAAAAGAAAAGTGGGAAGAATCCGATGGAAACAAAGGTCCATGTCGTTGAAGGTCCTAAAAAGAACAAACGAAAGTATGATGGGGAAGGCACTTCCAAACATAACAAGAAAAAGTTCAAAGGCAAATGCTACAATTGTGGTAAACCGGGACACCGCTCAAGTGAGTGTCGTAAGCCTAAGAAGCAAAATAAAAATAACTCTCAAGCAATGTGACTGAGGGTGAGAATATCACCAATGATTTGGCAGATATGAATCTTTCTGCCGTTGTCTCTGAATGTAACTTGGTTAGAAATACCAAGGAATGGTGGGTGGACACTAGAGCCACACGACACATTTGTGCAAACAAATAGATGTTCTCCACCTATAAGCCTTTGGAAAATGAGGAGAACCTTTTTATGGGAAATTCTTCCACTTCTAAGGTGGTGGGACAAGGAAAGATTGCTTTGAAAATGACTTCTGGAAAGGAACTTACTCTCAACAATGTTCTTCACGTGCCTGATATCCGAAAGAATATGATTTCTGGATCTCTCCTTACTAAGAATGGTTTCAATCTTGTGTTTGTATCTGATCGCTTTGTGTTGTCTAAAAATGACATGTATTTAGGAAAGGGCTACCTAAATGAGGGGCTCTTTAAACTGAATGTTCTTACCGTAACCCCTAAAACATCTGTTTCAATGAATGAAGTTGCTTGTTCTTCTTACTTGATTGAGTCATCTAATATTTGGCATGCTAGATTGGTACATGTTAATGTTGATACATTGCGTAGATTAATTAACTTGGAATTTTGGCCAAAATTCAATATTGATAAAAAGCATAAATGTGAAATTTGTGTGGAATCTAAATTAGCTAGATTACCTTTCCATTCTATTGAAAGGATAACTGAACCTTTAGATTTAATTCACACCGATATTTGTGATTTAAAATTTGTTCAAACTAGAGGTGGGAAAAAGTATTTTATTACTTTTATTGACGATTGCACAAAATATTGCTATGTATATTTGTTACATAGTAAAGATGAGGCTATTAATGCATTTAAACAATATAAGAATGAAATTGAGAATCAATTAAGCAAAACGATAAAGGCTATTAGAAGTGATAGAGGAGGTGAATATGAATATCCATTTGAGGAATTTTGTTCTGAAAATGGGATTATTCATCAAACAACCGCTCCTTATTCTCCTCAATCGAATGGTGTTGCTGAACGCAAAAACCGTACTTTGAAAGAAATGATGAACTCAATGTTATTAAGTTCAGGAGCTCCACAAAATTTGTGGGGGGAAGCCTTACTTTCTGCTAATTACATTCTCAATAAAGTACCTCACAAAAAGACTCACAAGACACCTTATGAATTATGGAAAGGTCGAAGACCTTCCTATAAATATTTACGAGTGTGGGGGTGCTTAGCTAAAGTGATGGTTCCTAAACCTAAAAAGGTAAGAATAGGGCCAAAAACCGTGGATTGTGTATTCATCGGTTATGCTACTAATAGCAGTGCATATCGATTTCTAGTTTATAAATCTGAGATTTCGGACATTCATGTAAATACGGTTATTGAATCGAGGGATGCTTCATTTTTTGAAAATGAATTCCCGTATAACATGACCCGAGAATCTAGTCCTCCTAAAAGGACAAATCAAGCTACTACAAGTGGTACTCATCAACCTATTGAATCAATAGAGGATGAACCAAGACGTAGTAAAAGAGCAAAAACCTCGACTTCTTTTGGTCCGGATTTTCTAACATATTTGTTAGAAAATGAACCTCAATCGTATAAAGAAGCTATATCCTTACCCGATGCTTCCAATTGGAAAGAAGCAATTAATAGTGAAATTGAATCCATATTACAAAATCATACATGGGAACTAGTGGATCTTCCACCAGGTTCAAAACCGTTAGGTTATAAATGGATCTTCAAAAAGAAATTGAAGGCCGATGGATCAATTTATAAATATAAAGCTAGACTTGTAGCTAAAGGCTATAGGCAAAAGGAAGGGTTGGATTACTTCGACACATATTCACCGGTAACAAGAATAACGTCCATTCGGATGTTAATAGCAATAGCTGCTATTAATGGACTTGAAATACATCAAATGAATGTAAAAACTGCATTCTTAAACGGTGAACTAGATGAGGAAATTTATATGGAGCAACCTGAAGGGTTCAAAGCTCCCGGACAAGAAGGAAAAGTATGCAAGCTTGTTAAATCACTATATGGATTAAAACAAGCACCTAAACAATGGCATGAAAAATTTGATAATGCAATGTTATCAAATGGTTTCAAAATTAATGAATGCGATAAATGTGTTTACTTTAAATACATTCATAATGGATATGTCATTGTATGCCTCTATGTTGATGATATGCTTATCATGGGTAGTAACTTGGAAATTGTCAAAACTACAAAATAAATGTTGAGTAGTAGATTTGACATGAAAGATATGGGAATCGCCGATGTTATATTAGGAATTAAAATTTCTAGAACATCGGATGGACTTATATTATCTCAATCTCATTATATTGAGAAAGTAATTGAAAAATTCAAGAAGTGTGATATTAGTCCTACCAAGACACATGTAGATGTAAATTTACATCTAGCAAGAAATAATGGTGAAAGCATATCTCAACTAGAATATTCTCGTATTATCGGCAGTTTAATGTATATCATGAACTGTACGCGACCGAACATAGCATACTCAATAAGTAAGCTAAGTCGATTTACGAGTAATCCAGGAAGAGATCACTGGAAAGCAATATTGAGAGTTTTGGGCTATTTAAAATATACTCAAAACTATGGATTGCATTACTCAAAATATCCAGCTATTCTTGAAGGACATTGCGATGCAAATTGGATATCTAATACAAAAGACTCTAAGTCTACGAGTGGGTATGTGTTTACCGTCGGAGGTGCAGCCGTATCTTGGAAATCCTCAAAACAAACGTGCATTGCTAGATCGATAATGGAATCTGAATTCATTGCACTAGACAAAGCTGGAGAAGAAGCTGAATGGCTTCGAAATTTCTTAGAGGATGTTCCAAATTGGTCTAAACCTGTGCCCGCAATATGTATACATTGCGATAGCCAATCAGCGATTGGAAGGGCACAAAATCACATGTATAACGGAAAGTCACGACATATTCGTCGTAGACACAATACCGTTAGACAACTTCTCTCAAACATAATTATCACAATTGACTATATAAAGTCAAAAGATAATATATTGGATCCACTAATGAAAGGTTTAAAGCGAGAGCAAGTTGAAAGATCATCGAGAGGAATGGGTCTAAAGCCTATAAATAAATAATAATCAATATAGTGACAACCCAACCTAGCTGACTGGAGATCCCAAGATCTAGGTTCAATGGGCGAACCAAACTACGTTGTATTCAGTAAGCACTGGAGGATATATCATCCTATCCATTCCAAAGATGAGACAGTGCATATCTGCCGCGAAATTAGGATAAGTTATGCTTTTAATGACATCTATATCTTAGTACGTCTAAGTGGGGTATTGCAGAATACTCTTTATGGAAGTCACCTACGTAAGTAAGAAGGGGGCCACTTCTATGAGAATAATGAAAGGAATATTCTCTAAAATACTTGCGGAACCAAGTGGTGTTCACGGCCAAAATGAACACAAACGTGAGAACCAACTGTGTTGAAGATTTTTTGTGTGAATACTGTTGTCTAGGTTTACAAAAACGGTTGACGGTTCAAAGACGTGAAGTCTACTAATTAACCAAGTAAATCCGATAGTATATCACTAAGGAAAGTTCAAGGCCACTAGGCTACTTCTCCTGATGCAATAAGTCTTCAGTTTTACTCAACTTGTGTCTGCATCTGCATTAGCATCTGTTTTGTTTTATTTATAGAGATATATCATTCATGTGGGGGATTGTTGGAAAAATTGGACTTAAATGGGTTTTAAGAAAGCTGTCCAGAATTTTCAGGACATAATTTTGAGCAACTTTGAGCTCAAATTTAGGTGGGACCCACACTACGAAAATTGTGGGACCATATACGAACGCGTTCACCTCCGCAAGGAGATTAACGTAGTATATTCATATGTCCAATTTTAATAAGTTATGAATGATAAATATGTCCCCAAAGTGACTCACAAAGCAATGAAAGTTAATGAATTGAGTGTTTTAACTCTTGTCCCACATTGGAAGAGTAGTGGAAATTTGATGAGTTAATAACACCCCAAGTATGGACTAAGGCTTGGACGCCTTGGGGGTATCCCAACTCTTTGAAGGGGAGATGACCTAAGCTATGCACGGGTTGACTTTCGGTCAAAAGTCCACACGCACGCGCGTCCGGCCGGCCGGCTCGGCTCGGTTCGGGCTGGGGCTGGGGCTGGGGCTTATAAAAATCTCCTACATTTTTGGGCCGAATTTTATTTAACTTTCTAGGCTTTAATTATTAATTAATTATGAAATTAATTAATAAACTGTTGGCAGTTATTGCCAACAGTCAACAGTTAATTTCGTTTAACTGTTTTGGCAGTTATTTGCCAACCGTCACCTACTTTACTATAAATACAGATGCCTCCCTCCGTTTTTAAATAATGAAAATTTTCCCTCCTCCAGAATTGCTGCCATTTTCCTTCCTAAAATTTCCTGTCATATTCTCTTCAGAAAATTCTTTTTCTGCATAGCATCTGTTGCATTGTTGTTGAGTATGGAACACAGAATTTGAGTTCACTGCAATTAATTATTGTCGTGCTACATAATTAATTGGAAAATCCGTTCTATCTTGGGAGATAATATTCATCAACCTCGGAGCACATTGGAGGGAATAAATTGTCTTAAGGAAACTGTT
Source organism: Sambucus nigra (assembly GCA_949130495.1). Classification (NCBI taxonomy): domain Eukaryota; kingdom Viridiplantae; phylum Streptophyta; class Magnoliopsida; order Dipsacales; family Adoxaceae; genus Sambucus; species Sambucus nigra. The sequence continues at coordinate 146,496,153 of OX422210.1, read as the reverse complement.
CATAACAGGGCTCGAATTTATCTTTAATTCTTTTTATTATTTCTGAAAATTCAAGTAAGTGTTTCATTTCTGTAATTCTGTTTTTTAATTTTGTAATTATTTAATAATTCATAATTCTGTACAATTATTTATAAATAGTAAACATAACACTAACTTGAATTAATCGGCCTAACTGAATCGTGCTTCTACAAAAAAGAGATGCCGTGCAGAATCCAAAAATATTTGGTGAAAAAAAGATTAAAATGTGTCTTGTGTCAGATTTGAGGTTGGCCGATCCCATCGTTGCTTCTTACCCCAATTACGAAGGGCCCATATGATCATGATCATGTTCATGTTAGAAGCGTACATTTTTTCTACAGGGCCAATATCAAGAATATTATTTTACAACATGTTTCTTTTGTTATAAATAAAATCATATTTTGAAGATTTTCTTTGGATCACGAACAAAAAATTTGAAAAATCACGTACGTTTTTGAAGAGGCGCGTGAGAGGAGAAAATAATTTTATCTGATCTTTAAGTTAAAAAAAATGTAGAAGTTGATTATGATAATCCAAGCCTCAAGTGTATAGAATTTTTCTTGATTCAATCTTTTCTTTTCTTCTTCTAATCTTCTTTCTACTTGATTTAATTCCTTCTTTAATATTTAAAAACTTGGAAATGAGTGTATAATGGTGTTAACATCTGCCGCTACATTAACTTCTCAATACACTAAAGAAAACCAAAGTGCTTCAAATTGCTCAATAAAGATATATTACACTCGACGGAACCACCCGGGCAAAAGCTTTTCAACATAAAGTGAAAAAAAATTATTAACATGATGTATAACTAGGGTGGTAAACGGAGGGATACGAATCGGATATCATGTTATTCATATCCATATCCGTTATTTGGATGCACTATTTATTTCCCTATCCGTTCGGATAGTTAAAACAACTATACATATCCGTATTCGTATCCGCTCGGGTACCTCGGATTCGAATAATATCCGTATCCGTTTACTTTGTTTAGTCATCGCAAAAAATAACTATCAAAATATCCAATCCAATGAAATCCAATTCAATCCAAATAAATATATAACAAAATTGCTACCTCCTAACATAAAAAAATTATGGTTTCCATAATAATAGTAGGATTCCATAATGATAATATAGATTAAAGTCATCTATACTTTACAACCATGTAAACTAAAAGCCATCCAAAAAAAATATAGTATCATTTTATAACAGCAAATATAAATATGCACATTTTAGATTAAATCAAATTTATTGAGAATGATAATCTCATGGACCTTTTAGTCTTCAAAACATACTGATATTTTTATTTTAATAAGTATACATTTTTATTTTGTATATAATATACATGTTAACTTCAATTCTCATCATAATCAAAACCATCTCTTTATTTTTTTGTTTCTCTCGTACATTTATTTATAATTAAGGAAACTAATGAACAACCACCCGAACAATATATAAATACAGTTATATATTTATTTTGTATGTACCTATTGTTGCTAACTTTCTGTTGCAGGAGGAGGGGATGCGGAGTGACAGAGTTGATGCGTAGCGAAGGGGTTGATGAGTAGCGGTGGCGAGGTTGATGAGCAGTGGTGAGATGATGCGGCGGAGGGGGAGGTGGCGAAATGAGAGTTTTTTGTGGAGTGAAATAAGGGTTTCTTTTCTCTTCTTTTGTACGAAAGAGAAATGAAATGAAATTAGTTTTTTTTTTTATTTTGAGTAGAGTATATGTTCTTTAGTGAGTGTATGTTGTGTGTGATAGGGTGTATTGTAACCTTAATGTAACTCCATGATAATATACCCAATAAAATAATAATACATGGCATTGTATAATATACACAATAAAATAATAAGTTTAGGGTGTTTTTTTTTAGTGGAGTGTGTGTTTGTTTTGAGTTAGGGAATAAACAATTAAGGTTTTTTTAATATTATTTTATTAGTAATACCAATACTAATATTATTAGTAATATTTTAAAGGGCAATTTACAATTAGGTCCTTTGATAACAATTTTTAAACATTTAAGGACAATTTACAATTAGATCCACTTGTTATGCCACTAGCGTGGACTTGTACAAGAAGAGAATTAGTGGACCTAAGTGTTTAAAATTTGTCAAAATTCCTTTAATGTTTAAAATTTGTTTGTGAGGGACCTAAGAGTACTTTTCCCTATTTTAAACATATGTTTGACGAATACGAATATCCGGTAAAACGAATATCCGTTAAAATGGATACTCTGCATCAAATACGGATTATCCCAATGATTCGAACGATCCTAAAAATGGTTCACAATATACGGATGAAGACATAAATGAGAGTCCCAATGATTCGAACGATCCTAAAAATCGCGACTTCAATAGTGGCTTACAACGACCGGTGGAACGTAAAGAGGAAAAACTGAAAGGGAAGAAAAGAGAGGCCACCAACAGTGTGGCTGCACACACGGCCCTGTTAGATAACAATGATGATTTCAACACACTTTATTCCAAAAATTCTGCAGAATCGCAATCAATCAAAAGAAATCTGAATGACAAAATTTATAATTTAATTTCAATTCGCAACAAAGAGTACGAAGCACAACTCCAACACGATGAAGATCAAATTATGTACAAGGTTACTACTAACTTCACGCCCCAACAACTAGCCTTTCATGAGATGCGAATGAATGAGATAATGCATTGTCGTACTGAAGCATATCGGAACATCTCTCAACAATAGAGTTATATGATTTTATATGTTAAGCAATTTCATTTCATATTAAGTTCTTTTCAATTTGTGTCAAATACTATTTGTTATTTTTAATATTTTAATTGCATGGATAACAACGCGAACAAGGTTAAAATATTCATAACTCAAAATAAAATATAAAAATTTGCATAATAAAAATATAGTTACGAAAGTTATATTTTAATGACTAGTTAATTCAATTATTTCCTAGGCAACCACAGAACACAACATAAGGCATGCTCATAGCCCATTAACATGGTTGATAGATGATGTACTAAATCCATGTTCGACTTGACCCATTTGTAATCGGGCAGGTCCGAATACAATGAATACATTGGATCGTCAAGTTCAGTATTTATCAAATATTTAGCGTCCCACCGCTCTAGCCTTTTCTCCATCTGTGCAATTTCGTGTTGCAATAAACAAATACATTTATCATTATCTTTGTTTCGATCTTTGCAATATCTTACCGATTTTGCTTGTGGCACGGGTATATAATGCCAATGACAGTAGCACTCCAAATCGCAACGTCTATCAAATAACCTAGGCCATTTAAAAGAATCATCCCATGGATTATTTCATTTTGTTGGCGTTAACCATTTCATCACATGATTAACGTCGCCTAAAGAATGGAGTGGCCAAATAGGGATGTTTTCAAAAACCCTTTTCTCGCCAAACCAACTACATCCATGGGGATCTTGGTAGATCCTTGGGTTAGTCAACACTAGTTCAGCATTTCTAGTTGTTGCCGCACCATGTTTAACAGCAAACGATATTGATGCTTTAGACCTACCCGTTATATTCGCGACATGTTGCTTCCTGCTTCCCCCACCTGTTAAGAGGTAATCACATCGCACTACTCTTTTAGGCGGTGACCAGTTATAATATTGAACCTTTTCCCCGGACAGACTTTTCCTAGGAACATGTGTTAGGTAGGGTGAATCTTCATCAGCATGTAGACATGGTTATGCATTGTGAAGTTTATGATATAAGGAAGTATACCTAGTGTTGTGGCGGAATAACCAAATGAAACCATAAATTTATATAGAAAGATATGGAGGAATACCTACAAAGACAATGCGTGGTCAAATCATATATGAAGTATAACTGTTCAAGCACGCGAGTGCCATTATTGTGCATTATGACACACATCAATTTCAATGATGTGTGTAATTAATGTTCAAGCACGCGGGTTCCATTACTATTCAAGCACGGGAGTGCCATTATTGTGCATTATGACACACATCAATTTCAATGATGTGTGTCATTACTGTTCAAGCACGCGGGAGACGTTACTATTCAAGCAATCGAGAGTCGTTATTGTGAATTATGACACACATCAATTTCAATTATGTGTTTCATTAATGTTCAAGCACGTGGGTTCAATTACTGTTTAAGCACACGGGTGCCATTATTGTCCATTATGACACACATCAATTTCAATGATGTGTGTCATTAATGTTCAAGCACCCGGGTGCCATTAATGTTCAAGAACGTGGGTGTCGTTACTGTGCATTATGACACACGTCAATTTCAATGATGTGTGTCATTAATGTTCAAGCACGCGGGTGTCGTTAATGTTCAAGCATGCGAGTGCATCAATTAATCAAGCCCAAATATTTAAAATATTTCTGATGTTTTATTATAACATTACTAAATGGGACATATAACAAACGAACCACAATCAAGTTAATGATTCAGCATGACGATAACAAATGTGTTCTTCCAGGTCGTCATGCATGACGATTCCAAATGATACAGCATGATGATTCCAAACGTTTTAAAGTCTCAATCGTCGTTGTCTCGATAATTTTTAAGTATTCGTCCTATAAGTCACCGCGTCCACCGTACGCTAACATACGAAGTGCACATACAATCTTCTGGTGCGAGCTTAATCCAAGTCGACCCACGCAGTAGGGTCTTTGGATGAAATATGGATCTTTTTCGCAAACAGCTTCTAAAATGCGATTGAAGCTCGCCTTGTTCATCCTGAAGCGACGCTTAAACATTTCTCCAGTATAGGTTGGATTCTCCTGAAAATAGTCTTTCCATAAATATTGGTGAGTCGTATATATTTCGCGGTGAATCGTTATTCGCTCATGAATTTCTCTACTACTCCACAACGAACCGGATTGATAGATTCTCCTTAGCATTTTGTTATGAATCGCTACAACTTTATCATCAGAGTCGTTATTATAAGCTGCAGCAATCTGAGCTAGTATCATTTCGTCCATATCACTGTAAGACATAATTTGTATATAGTTGAGAAATATATTTTTCCCTGCAGGTGTAGATGGGAGGTGAAGATGTATCATTTCCTCCATATCGCACTACTCTTATAGTATGGGATGTGAAAAAACCAATTACTACCGATTAGACAACTCAAACTCACTAACCCATTTATTACTGATGTGATAACACGATCCAACCAACTCATTTATTACCGATTGGACAACACAAACCAACCTACTCATTTGTTACCGATTGTACAACACAAACCAACCAACTCATTTATTACCGATTGGACAATACAAATAAACCCACCAACCTACAGTGATATGGACAACACAAACAAACCTACCAACTCATTTTATTACCGATTGGACAACACAAACAAACCCACCAACCTACAGTGATATGGACAATACAAACAAACCCACCAACTCATTTATTACCGATTGGACAACACAAACCAACCTACTCGTTTATTACCGATTGTACAACACTGACCCACTAACTCATTTATTACCGATTGGACAACATAAACAAACCCACCAACCTACAATGATATGGACAACACAAACAAACCCACCAACTCATTTATTAAATGAACAATAAATCGAACAAGATTTTATTATAACAACATCCATTAAAAAATGAACAAGAATTCAAACAATATATTTTATCACCCAAAAAATGTGTTGAAAATTCTAAAAGCGTCATCGGCAAGAGATGCTTGTGTAGCCGATCCTCCGGGATCTTGTGAGGGTGGCTGGGAAATATTAGGAGAAGCAATAGGATATTCATCTCCGTGTATATAAGGCCATGTGTGTTAGTGAAGGGTAGTCTCTCGGAGCTGAACTAAGTCCTACGCCTCGCAGATGAGCATTATCTTCATCTTTTTCTCACAACATCCTCATTATCATAAGCTCACGTTCTAACATTATGGAATTAATTTTCTGGATGTAGTCCTCTCTTAAAAATACCATTTCACGTCATTGTGATCGTGAGTAGAATTCACTGGGCAGGTAAAAGATTTGGCGTGCTGGGCGGATCTAATTGAACGACTGTTGTGCCATTCCTAGTTAAATCGACAACTTCAACATCGCTTGTTAAGCATAACAAATCTGAAGAGGAAGATTGTTCATGTGTGTTGTACATACGTGGAGCCTCCCATCTATATGATGGTGCGATCGGTACCCGTACATCATCTGGTACAATCGAGGAAAATCCAAACACGTCTTGGTTTTGCCATCGAAATACTTTGGGTAGAATTGCATCCTTACCCACAATCTTCAAGTATGTGAGACATTTCTCCAGTGATAAAATTATCAAATGAGCAATTGCAGGTTCCCAATTTTCGATGTGTTGCATATATGTGTTTCTTGGAATGAATGACATTGGATAAGGCAGGTTATCGGGAATAGCAATATGGTTTGTCAATTGACGGTAGCAGTAGTCTTCGAGGTACCAAGTTCCACCTAACTCAGGATCGAAAAGCATGTACCGTCTCTGAGCCAAATCATGCGCAACTCTAGGGCCTTCTAACTGATTTTCAGGCAATCCCATAAATGGTTGCCAAATAATTGACTCAAGAGAATGCATTTCTAGTTGCTCCTGCATGGTGCCATAGTTAAATCGCAGTTGGCCGATTAGAGCGCCACGTTGATTTGTCACCCATCGTAACATTCTTGGCCACCTTTTCAATGCGTGGTTAAGAAAGAGTGGGGCCATCGTACGGAGATACTCGTACTCTAGGTACTGCAAATTTAAATAACAACTCATTAATAGTTGGTTACTCATAAATCAAGTACCTTTATAAATTATCAAGAAAATTAAAATGTGTAATTAGAGAAGACTTTACCTCTACAATTTGCCAGAAACAATTAATTATTTTCTGCTCATTTGTGGTGCATGCATCTAGGGCGTTCTAAACTCATGTAAGACTGGTAGAACTCCAATCCCTATCAGCCATGTCGTTTAGGTTGTGTAAAAATGATGCCCAATCCAAACTTACTGAATTAACTGCAGTGGAAAAAAATAAGAAACTCATCACGAAAACAATAAAAGAACGAGCGATTTGTTCCGCGCTCGCTAATATGTCCTCCAGAGCTTGCGCATTGAAACATGTACAATTTTAGGGTCCTACTGGATATGTTTCGTCCTTTGCGTTCGGGATTGCCATTCCGGGAAAATATAATTCGAATATTTCATCCACGGTATACGGACTACTCGTAGGAAAGGGGGGCAAAATTGGATGGTGTGACAACCCGCGATCCGAGATAAGGGGTGGCCAGCCCGATACTCAAACGTAACAGGAATCATTGATGGATATCATTCTCAGCATCAATAAAATAAACTGAGTATACGGTAAAACCACCCAATACCTCAGAAAACGGGTTGCCAATAAGTGTATAATTTTAAAAATGCAGTTAAGAAAATTAAATTTAAACAACCCAAATCTGATAAGCAAGTGGAATTCCATAGGAATATATATAATACAACTAAAACGTATGTACACAAATGCACCGAATAAGCTGTCGGTCCATAGCTACATAGAACACCGTACAATAAATTTAATATCTTATGTAATACATTCATTAATCAAATACAAATGTTTGGGCCACACGCCCGAGTGAAAAGACCCGATCATATCTAGAATAATAAGAATGAAAGCGTCTAATACAACGTCCTATAATAACCCGCAAAGTCTTACAGCTCGTCGAAGGCAAAGGAAGGGGAACATCAAAATTGGCGTCCTTGCGGGGGAGCACCTGAGCGGATACAATCATATAGACAACAAGAAAAGTAAACCGGTCAGGGCCGGGTTCTATATGATTACCAGAAGAAATAGAAAGTATGATAGAAATGAATAGTTATGCGTGAATGATAAGGATGATAATATGGCATGCTATCTACAGTTACAAATAAGGATTAAAAGTAAAGCACTTTAATTTAAAACCTTTAGTCATCAATACAATTTCCATTTCCTTCTTACATCCCTTATTAGGAATAAAACCATTTATTCGGTTTAATCAAGAAGTTATAATTTCCTTTCATTAATTAAAACTTCCCATTTTTATCTTTCCATCCCTTAATAGGGATATCATTTACATCAAGTGCTCTTTATGGTACATATATCATTCCCGTGCTCTTTATGGCACATATCATACGCTCTTTGTGGCGTTTAACAACCATCAAGTCCAACTTGATGAAAATATAGTTATATTCATATACATATAACGATATCTAAGACCGCCCGTCCGGGTTTCCCCACTGTGCGCGCCCCTAAATGACCATCATCTTCCAGGGCCTAACATAAGACAACTTGGGCACCTATCGAATTTCGTCGGGAAGCGACCATGTGCCTGCGGGGTAGTCAAGACCACACCCAGAATCTCCTACCCATCGCAGAAAAAGACATATATATAAAAGCGCTCACATGGCCTAGGACTATATCCACCCTGCATTCATTAGCCAGGGGGCTTCACCTCACGAACGAACTTCCCTTATGATGTCATTTAGAGAGGTGTGTAACAGTAAATTAACATTTACATTTTTATTATCATATTCATTACCAATATCCAATTCCATTACCCAAGCGATTAGTTCTTTTTATTTGAGCCTATCATTATTAAACAACCAGGTTCATTTTATTTGAACCAATCATCGTTAAACCATTTGGGTTCATTTTTATGCGAACCTAATTCCCATCGAATATTGCCATTAATATTCCTCAAAGTACAAGTCCCGACTAAATCTCCAAATAATCATTATGATTCTACGAATCCCCAAGGTTCATGTAATCTCAGTAAGCCCCTAAAGTCTCCAAGCATGGGCTCTCAAACTCCTAACTTCTACAAATTCAATAAAAGAAGTAATGCCTTAACATTACTTTAAACCTCCCCGGAATAAACCTCAGATGAACCCATTTCTAGTCTAGGGTAACGACCAAACTCAACTATTACTCTAGGACTCTAAGTTTACTTACATTCAAGAAGGTTCCTAGGTCTTAATCCTAAAGAAAAAGATAAAAATTTAAAAAAGAAAATGACTCAAAACAGCAGGACCCGAATCGATTCGCCCTAAGGGCCGAATCGATTCGCCCCAGCGAATCGATTCTCTCTGAAAGTGAATCCGTTTGAAAAACAAACCCAGGTTTCTGCAAATGCCGAATCGATTCGGCCTTAACCCGAATCGATTCGGCCTTAACCCGAATCGATTCGGTTACCAAGACCTGGGATTCTGCAACTATGCGAATCGATTCGCCCTAGGGGCCGAATCGATTCGCCCCTGCAGAATATCCAAGAATGGCTATGGAGTTCTAAACTCCAAATTTTCCTTAAACCCAAAACCAACCTAAACCAAGATCATCTATCACCACCAATACATAATAAAGGCCTCTAACTACCATTATGTACAAAAACTATCATCCAAATTCATCTCCAAGGGTTAATACCCAATTAATCTAACAAAACCCTAAAATGATTAAACACAACAAATTCACAACTAATCATACTAATTAATCAGCTTAAATCATATTGTAGCAAGTAAGTTACTTGCCTTAATCATGAAAATGCAGATTTGGTGAAGATGCAAGCACAATCCAAGCTCAAATCTCTCTTTTTCTCCAAAGCTTTCTTCTTTCTCTCTTTCTCTCTAAGTTAACAATTTGGTCTTAAGAGGAATAGTAAGTCTTAGCAAGACTAAATCGGGCCATAAGTCTAAAATTTCCAACTCTAATAACCAATACGCGATAAAATAATATGCGACTACACTATTTAAGCTATAACCAGTCAAAAGTGCCCGAAATGCCAAAATACAATATGGCACTTATTTTGACTGTCTCGCACCTACCGGGACTAACTACACCCTCCAAATTATCATTTGGGAATTTTATAACTCATTTTACTTCCGGTTTCATATTAAGCCAAAATGTCATTCTATATCTTATGACACTATAAATCCCCACATGGATATCTTTACCTACTCATCAGGTAATCATACAACGTTTCAGTAAATATTAACCTTTCCCATATTAAATTAATATCTACTCAACATCCATCATTTTATAATTAATTACTACACATAGTAAATAAATATAAAGTAGGCTACCAAACGTGAGGGTTGTTACAGATGGATACCAATTTGAATTCCTATAAAATTAATAAAATTTAATGAGTATTAATTACCGAAAAATTATTAAATAATATAGGTGAATAAAATAAATTGCATAGAATTATATTCAAATCTTACTAGATAAATGCACAAAATCGAAAGGGGTAATCCCCAACTCCACACAAGGTAGGTGAAATGTATGTGTTATCTCCGACCACCTACTAACTAGCGCTCCCGTCATTTGATTGTCCGACTTAGGAAAAGTTTTCTTAAATAAATGACTGAATCCGAAATTGTCGATGATATCTCGAACTTCCGGAACATCGATTAAACGGGCATATACTTCAATCGAACCTTGTAGACTCCCGCGCATGTTAAATAGACTCTCGTTTGCATGCGCAATAGGATCAACTACTGCGTCTCTTGCATGTGATCTACTATTGTCATACACCCGAACCAAATTTCTATACACGATTGACAAGATTGGTTGGGGAGGGACTCTCGTTTGGTTTAGCGGTTTTGCCACACTATTTCCTTTGAATAGCATGCATTTTGGATAATAAAATTGATTACTAAGATAAATAAATATGAATGTTTAAAATTGGACTGAAAATATGAAATTTGATATGGTAGGTGCTAATAATGGTATGAAAATAAATTAGGTATTTGGAATTAATATGAAATGAGAATGAGATAATTTTGAATGGTATTTTATAAGGGTTGGTTTTTAATTATGTATATTTTAACGGATAGATTTATAACGGACGGATTGATAACGGTTGAATTTTGGATCGTGGGGGGAGGGCCCTGGACAGGTGTCAGTTATCCGTCCAGGCTTGGATGACTGACATTCCTCCGTCCAACACCTGCCACATCAGCCTTTGCATCTTCAGTTAGCCTTTCCAGACACTGACCCCCGCAATTAACCTCCGACTATGTAAATATAAATCCTTTTTACCCTTTCCATTGGAGATAGCCTTAGAGAACTCTAGCTCCATAATTGATTTTTTTTTAAATAGCTTAGACCGATATCTGTTTTTGCACCTCCCAAAATGGCGGGACGGTTCCTACTCGCTGTGGTGAAAAAAATGTGAAAGTACACATCTACATTTCCCACCGAAGATGGCCTTAATAGAACTCTGGCTCCATACACTTCTAGCAGCAATTGATGATTTCGGTGGTTCGTGGATTCCTGTATAGGGAATAATATTATTTGCAAATATCTGTTTCAAGATGTATGTGTTTGCGCAGGCCTTCGTTATTGGCACAATTTATAATAATATACACAACTAAGTCTTACCAGATTCATCCACCCTGTTATCAAGGCAGTGAATCCTCTTTTAAAAAATTGATGTAAAGATTGATAATGCAAATAGACAGGACTTTTTCCACGCTTACGTTGCCTAAAACAATGAAAAAAATATCTGACAGATAAATAGAAAAATACAGAGCTGTTAGACTCTCTCCTGAACAAAATTTTTATTCTCTGTATACTGTGAGATGCCCACGATTTTAAACATGTAAGCTAAAGCATGGTTAACTAACATCAACTTACATGCTTTATACTATATGGTACACATATCCCATTACAATAAACGACTAGCTACAATATATATAATATTAATATATTCTTTCCATTTAACCCTATTTGAGTGTGTTTTTCCTTGTCATTAGTCTTGTAGCAAGTGATAAAGAGGTTATCATGAAATATGATAGTAATAACGCATGTCCAATAAAATTTTAGTCACCACTCAATAAAATAAAGGGCTATTAATTAATAATTTTCTTGAAAATACTTTTATACATGATTAGTTCAAGCCACAAATCTTGCTAATTTATTTTTCAATTAATTAACTATAAGTTCAAACATTACAGTTTCACTTATTAATGTATATGCAGTTACACTTATTAATATATATCTACATTAATAATTGTAACGCACATGAACTTATTTAAAAATCTAAAAAAGCTTGTCATTAACATTAATTACGATAAAGTTAAATGATTTTTCACCATCTTTTTGGTAAAATAAACAACAAAAATTAAAAACACATGGTCTTAGCTGCAACTAAACCATTAACAAAAAACATATGACCCCTAAAAGAATTCATTTTAAGAACTTGATAGTCGTGGTTCGAATGTAATAAAAAGTTTAAGAATCTTTTTACGTTTACTTTTTTTTCTTATAAAGATGGTGAGTAAATTCTAGTGCAATACATGCGTTTGAATCATTGTTCATTCATGGATATTTTTTTTTTTATCGAATCCCACCTATTTTTCTCTACTATTCTTGGAAACACATCTATAAATTTGGGATGTCATAAAAAGGTAGCACGACTATTAATTTTGGGACAAATGGAGCACATTCCTTGTTTTAAGAATTGTTTTTTCTCAATAATCCCTTACTATTATAATATAATCAGGAAGCTTGGAATAAATGATTTGAGAAAAACAAAGATCTTAGAATATTTAAAACCTCACCATGATGATTTCCCTTCCAAGATTTAGCCTCCTTCACTGTTAAAAAAAAAGATTAAAGGATAAAAATTGTTATGACAACATATGATAGAGAAATTATATAGAAATAATAATTAACATCAAATCATATATGCCTACAAATCAAATAAATTACTAAAAATATGTTGGCAAGTGAGGGTCTCGACAAATCATTGTCTTAAAATGTAATTGTTTAATTAATGTGCATGTAATAATGGTTAGTGTTTTCATGCATTCGACTATATAAAAACAAAAATAGTAGAATTTGCCCACTATCAAGTTGACCCGAGTTATTAAAATATAGACATGTTAAAATAGAAAGAGAAAGAGAGGTGGGATTCAGCTCACAAGAATAGTAAGGGAATGAATAAAATAAAATCAAAGAAGATAATTGGTTGTCATCCAAGGGTGACAGTTCACAGCTAAGCTATTGTATAATTAGGGATGACTAGTTCTTCATTGACACCTTAAATCGACATAATTTTGAGCAAAAGATTTGTGTCTATATCCAACACAAGTGAAGTCAAACGCATATTAATACGAATGCGACACATCAGAATATCATTCTAAATGCGTCGCATTTGAATGTCAATCTAACATTACACGAAGGGAACATGAGGGAAAGAACCTTGGGCAATCCTTCCATTATATAATCATAAAACAATGATTCCTTGATAGTGTAACAGAAAAAGTAATACACCATAAAATTATAGCATCAAATATCAATAAGTCCTTCAAACATTTTTAATATACATTTAGTCCAAATCTTTTATTTTGTATTCAAAAGCCCCTTATTCTCTTATTTTTAAAGGTTCGCGCCTACGGCATGCTGAAAGAATTTTCGGAGAAAAAATAAAAAAACTTGAACTAAACGTGTATTAAAAAATAATTTGAGAAACTATTTGATATATGCTCCAAAATTATATTGTTAAAATTAACACGAGTGACTTATGAATTGTTGTTGCACGGTTGAGAAAACGCAATGTTAAAAAAGATATGGAAAGCATTCTACTATTCTTTCCGTTATTCTCCTCTTATTCATGGTCCTGTCTTTTTCATTTCATTATATTGTTCTTTCCCGGCACATCTATTTTCAGGGCTGTGTTTTTATTTTCAACTTTTGATTTTTTTCGATTTTTTATCCCATTTATTTTGAATTTGGAATGAAATTTTAGTTTGTCGACTTTTGATTTCCGATTTTTCATTTTTTCCAATTCGATTTTTTTGAAAATATGACGATTCAATTTTTTTCGAATTAATTTCCAATTTTTTAAAACTTTCTCATATTCCACATCAATTGGGAGAGGATGAGGGTTTTAAAGTAGTGGTCTATAAAAGGAGATTCTCCTCATAACTTCTACACAAATGAAAAAATTGATTAAATCCTCAGGTATTTACATGTTGGGTTAAACATTTTTCTTTTGTTTCTTTAAAATGAGAATTTCAACTTACCGAAATTCCTAAATTTATTTATCGAAATTTTGGAATTTGTGGATGTTAATATATTATTTGAATATTTGATTTTTCCCGATTTTTGCCGATTTATAATTTTTTCTAAATTCGAATTTTTATTAATTTTTCAAAAAAATCGGATCGAAAATCGGAATAATTATTTTATTTCCAAAAAAATCTAATTTTTTTCTTCCAAAAAGGCATTTTCCGAACCGATCCGCCCAAACCACAGGGCTATCCTAGTGTGTAGAAACTTCTAAACAATTCTTCTTTCATTTAATGTGCACACTCCATCAAGATCCTCCTACGGTAAATAACTAAAGTTATAACTTATAATTCCAAGTTAATACGTGTACATCTTAAATAGATCACTCATTTTCCTCTCTTATTGCTTCGTGTGTTCACTTAGAGCATCCGTAGTGGTGTATTTGAGCGAAAGGTAAAGTTAACAGCGTGTGAGGCGCGTGTGTGTGTTTTACCTATCGCTAAAAGGGACAGCGAATGGTGGTGGAGTTCTTACGAACTTCTATAGTTCGTAAGAACTTAACGGTCACATTCAAACGGTAACATTCCTCCGTTTATATATTTAGAAACTTCTTCCTTCTTCTTTATTCTTCTCCATTCTTCTCAATCCGTTTATTTATTCAGAGCTTCTTCCTTCTTCATTTGTCTTCTGCATCTTCTCCATTTCCATCTTCCTTCATTTTCTTTTCTTATTTACTCAATATTTGTATGTACCAATCTCATATAATTCAGTCCAAATATTTTATATATTTTTCCTAAATTTATTTATATACTCTAAAAAATCATTCCATTTATTCTCAAATATAATTTCAAAACAGTCCCAATCTAGATATAGAAAATCCTCCAAATCAGATATTGTCAACACGATGGAATTATGTTGAAAATGGAAGAAATATATTAATATTGGGAAATCGAAAAAACACGGGTCGACTTCAACGACAATTCCTGATTCTTCCGCGCCGATTCAATCGTCGAATCCCGCAATTGACAACTATACCCGTATATACGACGGAGTATCACACGCGTCGGACGGCGAAACTTCGGTAATAAACGAAAACAAATTCGAATTTCGGGGGAATTGGGCTGAGCCAATGAAATTGTATAAATTGATTCAAGAGAGAAAGCCCGATATCAAAACAATTATTGACAGTGTCGGTTTTATGTCGAATTTCTTTTCTATGGTGATGCCCAATTCCGATCAATGTATTGTGACGGCGATGATCGAACATTGGTGGGACACGACGCATACCTTCCAACTACCATATGTCGAGCTTGCGTTCACCCCGCTGGACTTCACAATGTTTTCCGGTAATCATTTATGGCTTATTTCGTTCTACTTATATTCATAATTGTTTAAAAATGTGAAAATAATATGTTGTACTTAAATTCATAATTAATTGTTTGAAATATATTTTTAGGTAATTATATTCATAATTATTTCAATATACGACAAAAAAATTGAAAAATGTACCCGCATTCCGATTATGTCAATATACGAAAATAATTATTTATATATACTTAATGTTTCAATATGTGAAAATATATAGTTGTACTTAAATTCATAATTGATTGTTTGAAATATATATTATGATTTTCATATTCATAGTTATTTAAATATATGACAAAATTTTAAATATATGTACCGACATCATAATCGTTTCAAAATGTGAAAATAATATGTTGTACTTAAATTCATAATAAAATTTTGGTAAGTATATTTGTAGGTAATTATATTCATAACTATTTCAATATACGACAAAAAAATTATGAAAATGTACCCGCATTCCGATTGTGTCAATATATGAAAATAATTATTCATATTCACTTAATGTTTCAATATGTGAAAATAAATAGTTGTACTTAAATTCATAATTGATTGTTTGAAATATATATTATGATTTTCATATTCATAGTTATTTAAATATATAACAAAATTTTAAATATATGTACCGGCATCATAATCGTTTCAAAATGTGAAAATAATATGTTGTACTTAAATTCATAATTAAATGTTTGAAATATATTTTTAGGTAATTATATTCATAATTATTTCAATATACGACAAAAAAATTATGAAAATGTACCCGCATTCTGATTGTGTCAATATATGAAAATAATTATTCATATTCACTTAATGTTTCAATATGTGAAAATAAATAGTTGTACTTAAATTCATAATTGATTGTTTGAAATATATATTATGATTTTCATATTCATAGTTATTTAAATATATGACAAAATTTTAAATAAATGTACCGGCATCATAATCGTTTAAAAATGTGAAAATAATATGTTGTACTTAAATTCATAATTAAATGTTTGAAATATATATTTAGGTAATTATATTCATAATTATTTCAATATACGACAAAAAAATTGAAAAATGTACCCGCATTCCGATTATGTCAATATATGAAAATAAATATTTATATGTACTTAATGTTTCAATATGTTAAAATAAATAGTTGTACTTAAATTCATAATTGATTGTTTGAAATATATATTATGATTTTCATATTCATAGTTATTTAAATATATGACAAAATTTTAAATATATGTACCGGCATCATAATCGTTTCAAAATGTGAAAATAATATGTTGTACTTAAATTCGTAATTAAATTTAGGTAAGTATATTTTTAGGTAATTATATTCATAATTATTTCAATATACGACAAAAAAATTATGAAAATGTACCCACATTCCGATTGTGTCAATATATGAAAATAATTATTCATATTCACTTAATGTTTCAATATGTGAAAATAAATAGTTGTACTTAAATTCATAATTGATTGTTTGAAATATATATTATGATTTTCATATTCATAGTTATTTAAATATATAACAAAATTTTAAATATATGTACCGGCATCATAATCGTTTCAAAATGTGAAAATAATATATTGTACTTAAATTCATAATTAAATGTTTGAAATATATTTTTAGGTAATTATATTCATAATTATTTCAATATACGACAAAAAATTATGAAAATGTACCCGCATTTCGATTGTGTCAATATATGAAAATAATTATTCATATTCACTTAATGTTACAATATGTGAAAATAAATAGTTGTACTTAAATTCATAATTGATTGTTTGAAATATATATTATGATTTTCCTATTCATAGTTATTTAAATATATGACAAAATTTTAAATATATGTAGCGGCATCATAATCGTTTAAAAATGTGAAAATAATATGTTGTACTTAAATTCATAATTAAATGTTTGAAATATATTTTTAGTTAATTACATTCATAATTATTTCAATATACGACAAAAATATTATGAAAATGTACCCACATTCCGATTGTGTCAATATATGAAAAT
This sequence comes from Sambucus nigra, assembly GCA_949130495.1. Taxonomy (NCBI): domain Eukaryota; kingdom Viridiplantae; phylum Streptophyta; class Magnoliopsida; order Dipsacales; family Adoxaceae; genus Sambucus; species Sambucus nigra. The sequence goes on along the minus strand of OX422210.1, from coordinate 146,478,765 downwards.
AATTATTTACTTAATGTTTCAATATGTGAAAATAAATAGTTGTACTTAAATTCATAAATGATTGTTTCAAATATATATTATGGTTTTCATATTCATAGTTATTTAAATATATGACAAAATTTTAACCTTCGTGCAGGCATTCCAATTGGACAAGGACGACCGATTGAAAATCTACGAATTGAACAATATACAAATTTTGTTAATACCATAAATGAATTTCTCCCAGAAATTCATATATACAGAGATTTACTGGTGCGGGAATTCCAGTTTCTGACCTAAAAAAATACATTGAAAATTTTGTCAAGGTTGAACCGTTACCAGATTATATGTCCCCAATAATAGCTCGGACATTTTGGTTTTATGTATTGGGGAGTGTATTTTTTCCAAATGCTCACTCCACTGCCGACCTCGGTTATTTACATTATCTTGAGGATATTCCTGCCATCGGCACATACGACTGGGGTTCGGCTATTTATGCCCATATTTTATGGTCTTTGGACAAAGCCAGTCGACGATCGTTGACTAGCGTTGAATGCATGTGGCAAATACTCGAGGTATATTGTCGTTTCATCTTATTTATTAAAATTTATGTTTCATTACAATATACGTCAACTTATTCTAATGAATTAAATTTATTGAAAATTTTTGCAGTATTTACATCACGAGTACAGGGCCACGGCATGTCCTATTCTCGTCGATCCGTCTATCGATGCGTGGCCCCGCATATTTCGTTGGTCGAGGGGGAACAGAAGAAAGTAAAGGGAGCACAGCGATTTAACATCTCAAGTAGTCAACATCAGCTTGAGATGCGGTCACCCGAGTCCATTATATGGCAGCCATACGAGACTTCTGCCTACCGTGACTCTGATGTCATCTTATATGCTCGAGAGATATCGGGGTTACGGATGATTTTTTGGGATCCCCTATTTAAGGGTTTTTGGTACTTGGGTGATCGGGCCATCCGACAATTGACTGGGAGGATATGTATCGCAGACAACCCACAATCAAGTTTGTGTTGTGCCTTAGAATATGATTTCCAAGCAGCTGCCGCCCAAAATTGGCCTATCGTAAATCAATACGTAAGAGATGTGTCACAAGAAGAGTATAATGCATATTGGAAGGCAGTAGCACTCGGGCCAATACTACCGCCGATTGCCAGATATGTTAATGTAGATTTGATTGGAGTTGGTTCAGTGTCACCTTCGACGTTGCGAATCCCGCAAGCACCAGCACCGACAAATGATCCGCATGTGTATGAGACACAGTTCTCTGTGGGTGGTTCTACGCACATCCAACCACCGAGGCAGAATTGGACGGTTGACGTAGGCCTACGGGAGGGGGCTTCATATACTATAGATGTGTCGAGACCTGAGTTTTCAACCAATGCACCTCCAGCTCAATCTTTGACGCAGTTAGAATGGCGTCAGTCCTACGTCGAGGCAGCAGATAACATTCGAGGTCTACGTCATTTAATATTACACGAGACACGTCAGCGAGAGGATCAACTCAAATCACGTGATGATCGCATTGATGAGTTGGAGCGTAGACTAGCACGTTTTACTATGCCTAGTCGATGGTTTGAGGAGGGTGGTACTAGTTCAAGTCGTCCGAGCGTTTACAGACCACACCTAGCCCCACCCTCTGACCCGGTCCCGACATATGAGGCCCAACAAGGTTGGGGTAATTTATTTGGGTCTGACCCTTACACGGGTTCACATACAGATTTACGTGCTGATTTTGAGTTCGGCACGGGGCACCAGTGATGTATAATGTACAATTGAAAAATGTTAAGAATAAATTTTCTTATTGTTGTCTCAATGTAATTGCGATGATAAATGTTATGATGTATAATGTCTCATATTTATGAAATATGTTATGATATAATGTCTCATATTTATTTTCATTTATTACACATAGTTTTTTTGCGATTGCTCTGAAAAATGTTATGATATGATGACAAACAATTATTGCGATTGCTTTGATATGATATAATGACAAAAATTATTGCGATTGCTCTGATATAATTTTTTATTATTGACTTAAGTAGTAAGAACAATAATACACGATCAAAATGATTATTAGGAGTATGTGTTCAAACGCTTAGGTCGAACCTAGTAGAAGTACAACAATATGGTTTTCCATTGCGCACTAAACATTTAGGTAAGTAAGATCGTCGCATATCTGAATCAACATATTCTTCGTTATAGTTTGATATATTTGGTTCGTACTCTTCCCCATCATTTTCATATATGCATTCCGAAAAGTAATCATAACCGAAATTGGTGTAGTCTGAAATATCGTTATCTGATGCCAACGTAGAGTCGTTATATATGTTAATTAATTGTTCTTGAATGTGACGACCTGATAGGATCGCGCGTTCTGCTTTATGATAACGTTGTAGGCGCCTCTCCATCTGCCATATCTCTTCCTCCAATAAATCAAGATAAAATATATCCGCTTCTTCGGGATACGATATTGGCCAAAGTGCGGCAACCCGATTTTTTGGCACGGATATGTGATGGTAATGGCAAAGAACCTCCAGGTCACACCTTTCATCATATTTATCTGGCAATGTGACGTGTTCCCAAGGATACACAACTCCGTCTTCAGGTTCCGAATTGGGAGAGATTATGAATATATGACCAAAGTCATTGAGAAAACGTCGAGAAGTATCAATTGGATATGTTTGGAAAATTATTTTTTTTCCATACCAATCGTTACCAACAATATCTGTGTAAGAGCCATTGTAAATGGATGAATAGTAGGGAGATGAAGCCATTTTTGAAATATAAGACAATGGTAGATAAAACATTGTTGCAATCCTTCTAATTTATTTATAGGTAATTTTAAACCTTCGCAGATATAATTTTATTTTAGAATGATAAAAAATATTTATAATAATACAAAGGCACACATACCAATGGAAAAGATAAATTATACAAAGGCACACATACCATAAAGCTGATAAATTATCACATAATAATTGTAAATCCTTATAGTAACTCTGTAATTGTAAATCCTTATAGTAATTATATATAACTGTACTAGTAACTATATATTGACGTATTAATTTGGTACTAGTTAATATAAAGTGATAGTAGTAAATACATACAGTTATATTATATAAATGTACTAGTAAATATATATTGACGAAATTTATTTAGTAATATACAGTGGTAATTGTAAATTCTTATAGTAATTAAAAATAATTGTACTAGTAAATATATTTTGACGTATTAATTTGGTACTAGTAAATATACAGTGGTAATTGCAAATCCATATAGTTATTATATTTAAATGTACTAGTAAATATATATTGACGTATTATATACAATTGTAGTAAATATACAGTGGTAATTGTAAATCCTTATAGTAATTATATATAACTGTACTAGTAACTATATATTGACGTATTAATTTGGTACTAGTTAATATATAGTGGTAATTATAAATAGTAAAAACATATACAGTAGGTACACATCCCAATTGACACTGGGTACACATCCTAAGTTTCAGAGATACCCCTGTAATTTCTGCATCCCAACTTCCCAAATACACATGAGGTACACATCCCAATTTTCTGCATCCCAACTTCCAGAGATACCTCTGTAATTATTACGACAGATACACAGGAGGTACACATCCCAACTTTCACAAATACACAGGAGGTACACATCCCAATTTTCACCGATTCTTACGTTAGCATTTATTTACCTGGTACACATCCCAAGTACCATGGCAAACCTCTGTAATAATGATGACACGAAATAAACAGATCCCAAGAAATTTATAAATAGATCGATAAATCTTGATAAATTATAATAAAACTTAAATTATTAAACTTCAAAGCAAAACAAATCATGGACTCTTCCAGTTCTAGCGATGAGGGCCGAAATCTTCTGCTACAATATGCTCAATTTAATGAAGGTGGATCATGTGATGATTCAGACGAGGAGATGATAATTATGATGGAGATTACGCGGTGGTGTGATGAAACAAATATAATTTGCGATGGGAAAGAACTCGAAATGAGACGTCGAGTGAATCGTAGGAGATAAAGGGGACATGCAACACTATGGGAAGATTACTTTGGGGAAAATAAGGTATACAACGAGTATTTTTTCCGAAGGAGATTCAGGATGCGGTATAGTGTTTTCAATTGCATCCTTGAATCTGTTTGCCTTTATGATAACTACTTTGTTCAGAAGAATGATGCTTGCGGTCATCAAGGTTTAAGCTCTCATCAGAAAGTGTTGAGGGCAATTCGACTGTTAGCTAATGGGGGTTCCCATGACATGTGGTCTGAGCAGTATGCTATGAGTGAAACCACTCTATTAGAAACTATTATTAGATTTACAGACGCAATTGTACGAATATTCGGTCCCCAGTACGGCAGAAATCCGACACAAGGTGACTTTACAAGGTTACTCGAACAAAATGCAAATAGAGGTTTCCCAGGAATGCTAGGGAGCATAGATTTCATGCATTGGCGTTGGAAAAATTATCCAACAGCATGGCACGCTCAATATAGTGGTCGTAAAGAGTCACTAACTATAATCCTTGAAGCGGTTGCCTCCTACGATCTTTGGATTTGGAAATCATTCTTTGGGGTGCCTGGTTCTTGCAATGATTTGAATATCTTGCACCGATCTAATGTCTTTCAAGAATTGCGCAATGGCACGACAACTCCCGTTAATTACAATGTTAACGAAAATTCTTACGATATGGGCTACTACCTTGGAGATGGCATTTACCCTCCGTACGCTTCAATAGTAAAAACATTTAGGAACCAAAATGGTATTACACAAAAACAGAAATTATTTTGCAAGTAACAAGAAGCGTGCTGAAAAGATGTTGAACGTGCGTTTGGTGTATTACAAGCTCGATTTGCTTTTGTTCGGGAACCTTGTAAATTATGGAATAGGGCGTCACTATCAACCATTATGAAATCGTGCATTATAATGCATAATATGATTATTGATGATGAACGTAGAGATTGTCCATGGCAAAATGAGTACGAACAGAATGATGAAACACCTGTAATTATGAGGGGCCAAACTAATTTCTACGACTACCTCATACGGGATGCTAAGATAAGAGACGTAACTAAACATCAACAGTTACAGAATGATTTGGTAGAGCACATTTGGAACACCCACGGTGATGAAATGGTCGGTTGATGAATTTATTGTATTTTTTATTTTAATCGTGGTTAAATGTTATGTTTGTTCCATTTTCAATTTGTATTTGTAGGATTGTCGTAGTGATCATATACCTGTTATTCTATATAAAATAATGGTTTAACCGACAATATTATATAAGTGGAAAATTAATAAACAATACTCACATTTCATCTATTTAAGGGTGGCATTTCATTTATTAAGATGGATAGTGAATCACTCTCCATATACCGAAAAAAAAAATGAAATACAATTATGAGGGTTCAATACATCATTTAAAAACACTACTAATCATTAATTGAACCGCTTGGACCAGACGACCCGGCAGAGTTCGATTGCAACTCAGATATCGCAACTTCGGTCGTAACAACCATCGGTGTTAGGTCATTGAACCTTTTAAAATGAAACTGCTTTTGTATTTCATTTATATGGGTCATATCCAGCTCCATGATGTACGATTGCTCTCGTCCTAGGCGCACGAGTTGATCCTGCTTTTTGATGAGTTGATCAGCTCGCTTTATCTGAATGAACGCATCCATTTGAGAGTCAAATTTAAGGTCACGATTATTCTTCCACTCTTGCTTGCTTTTAAACATTGCATTGAAGTCTTCGCAATGTTTGAGTACTACCGTGTTACAATCCAAGCTGTCAGAACGCGCTCGTTGACGTGCACGTTGTTTCTCACCCTTCCTGCCTGGGGGTCTATCCGGTACGTCTCGTACCCCCGGAGTATCATCTTCGCGTACAGGTGTAGGGTTGTCGTCGTTCCCCGCTGTATTTTTCAAGTCAAATTTTGGTAAGTCTTTTAAATTTTGATAGCAGTTATCGAACGTAAAATGTTTGTTGGTTTCGGTACGGTACGCGTCGCGTGCATTAGTAACCGCTTGGAATTCGTTCGTCCCGCTTCCCATATTATTCATTTGGTGAGAAAGCTTTGCAATATATAGCATTATTTGATGCGATATATGATTATAACGTGTTGATAGCATGGATCTCGTACGAGTAATTGTAATTCCATGCGTGACGTTATACTCATCTTTCACAGTGTCCCAAAATGTACCCGATGATATTGAGTTTCCTTCAATACTTCGAGTTGTATATTTTGCATAAATGGTACATAATACTTCATCCTCAAAATGAGTCATATTATGTTGTCGAGATGTACCAGAAATAATTGGTTAAGAAGAAGACATATTTTTTTATAGAAATATAATATATTTAAAATGAAAATAAAAAAATGAAAGAGAAATTGGAAGAGTCTAAAAATTTATAAAGGGAGACAATAAGAAATTGGACGAAACTTGGTCCTATTTATAAACAATTCTCTCAAACGGTGTTAGATTTCACTGAGGGTAAAAAGGGTTTCCTATGAACTTCTTTTCTTCGTAGGAATTCTTACGATCTTCTGAAGTTCGTAGGAACTTCCTACGAACTTCTTTTGTTAGTAAGAACTTCTTACGGACAAAAGAAGTTCGTAGGAAGTTCCTAAGAACTTCAGAAGATCGTAAGAAGTTTTTACTGAATCAGCAGCCAACCAGTAACTTTGCAAATCCCTTACCCTTCCTCTCTCCAGTTTTGGCAACTGCCTATCCCCATTGTACGTCTACAAATTTGTAAATTTACCATTTTTTTGTCCAAACCCTCCACCATTGTGGATGCTCTTACAACATCTCACAAAATTTTCCTCAATCTATGATCTTTTGTCTTCTGCCGTTACTTCTCCCTACCGATTCCCTTTCAACTCCTTTCATATCCTCACTTTGTACCCTTCGTTTCTTTATGATTATCATCTCTTTCATAGCATCTATTACCTAATATCTCAATATTATTTTGGTGTCTCCTGGATTGACACGTGGTTTCAAGAATGCTTCATTTAACAGTGTCATATTTGACTCTTCTTTATTTACCTTAACTAGTTTTTAACCCCGCCCAATGCACGGGTGATTTATAATACTTATGTGCAACATTGAAATCCATAGGCTTCTCTTCTAAAATGTGTAGTTATACATAAATAAACATAAATACATATTATAGAAACACAATGAAGCAATTAGGTTAAAATGGAGAAACCCTCCCAAAAGAAATCTTAAAAGAAATCCAAAAAGCACGTACTCCTAGAAATATATCAAGGAAAAACACACACCTTTTATATTAAGGATAGGGAAAGTATTTGATTTCCATAATATAAACCATATAACATTGTCATAATCCATCAAATTTCAATCCCGTCATAGCATCCTAACACACAACAACATTCACCGTGTCAACAACACACAATATCAAATCTCCTTTTGGACAAACTAATAATACGACTCCAACCATCTGCAAATAAAATAAAAATAAACATATTATATTGTCGGAATTAAATATTTTAATATTACTCTTTAACATCATTTCATACAAATACTTGATCCAAAAAATAAATAAGATGATCAAATCCCAAAAGCTCGAGTGTTTTCTCCCTATAGCTTTAACCTTTATAATGATCATTTCCTACACACATGAAAACCAACTACCAAAAAGTTAAAACTTCGTTAAGCATAACTAATTTATAGAATCCTAAAGTAGAGGTGTAGTTTGCAGAAGTTGGTGGCTGGAATGATTGTGAATAAACAATTTTGTAAGCAGGAGGAAATGCGTAATAGAATTGTGTGGTGTATATATGAGTTAGACCTATACATATTTTTTATCTTTAACCTATAATGATCAAGCTACTCCTTTCAAACTCAAAAAAACTTTTAATTTGCTAGCCATATACCATATTTCTATATCTATTTTAAAAGAAAAAACTGAAATCCAAGAGATATCAATCTGTAAAGTTCATAGCCATTGAATATCAATGCTTCATGCCTCACCACTTAAATATTATACATTAGGTTTCTTAGGTCTTGGCTTTCAATGAAGATGTGAACATTTATAATGAAAGAACAATATCCAACTTATAACAGATAATATAACATCAAATAAGAGGTTCGTATGCGATTACACAGGCGAGTAATGAAAGTATTTTGGTATAGTAAGTACGAAGAAAACCTAAACATGGGAAAATACTACTTTATATGTCCAAAAGGAATTCAATAAAAGATTAATAAAAACCAATTACTTTGATTTCCTCAATGGTACACATGTAGATGGATGAAACCTATATAGTGATAAATTAGTAAATGAAAATATTAAAGAGAAAAACAAAAATGATACTAAATTTATTTTAATAGTATCCACACTTCTTTCATACGTTAATACTGTAATACATGAGACTAATGTCTTGAATAATTTAATATAATGTGGTGAAAAATTATTTTATATCCCATGTTTAGCCTAGTTATAAAAAATACCAACTGAAATATAAATTTCAAATGAAAAATTAATTGAGCCTATACAAAGAAACACATATACGCACCTTTTAGACGATGTAGATATATAAGAGACATCAAACAATAAAAGTGTCATCCTTTCCAAATAACACAACATTAGCGATGTGAAGTTCGAAAATCATTTTCATGAGAATGGCAAATCAAATAATTTGTACAGGAAAACATGGAACATTTAAACATTACAGAGAATCCACCATTTTTCACAAACCATCTTGGATTTGAAGTTTTAGAATAATATTAGTTTTACATGATCTGACTCCAAAATGGATTTATCAGGTTCTTGATTACCAATTATAGACGAAAGGGCTTATATAACCTATGGAAGGAGAGAGTGACCTCCTCTCAAATTTCTTTACCTGCGGCCATTGAAAAAACAAATACAAAGAATATCACAATAAATAAGGTATATCAAATTGAATTTTTAACATTTGCGCATGTCTCCCCACATCCCAGAACAGATAATTAGCATTTCATAAATATGTTATTCATATAGATGGGATAAGAGCCTAGGATGAAAATTACCCGAATTACCCGAATATACGTTCTTGTCCACGGATTTTTGAACTCGGTATCATCAAGTTTGCGTATCTGAGTAATATAGAAAAATATAAGCAATTGATTGGAGTCATTAAAGTCGTTAGTTACAATTTTGATTTCTGAAACCTCATATACTACTTCTCTTGAGAAATACCAAAAGCAGGATGTTAGTAGTCCCATAAATATAGGCATTTAGTTTCAAGAACATTGAGGAGGTCAAAAACTCTAGCAATCTGGGTTTTGGCTTTCACTGGATTTGAGGGCCATGATTTCTCCAATCAATAGAATTTAAGTTTGGTAGGACTGTACCACATGTAAACACTAAATACCACTCCACGATCATCAATGGCTTTGCCTTAAGAATGGTCCCCCATAAAATATGGAAGAATTTATTTCAATTGGAAACCATAATATAACCTTTATTAGCGGGAGTTAAATATGTAGAGGGGGATGAAAGGTGTGATAGGAAATCAATTAGGGAAGAGGCAGAGGGAGAGAGAAGGGTGAGAAAAAATTTGGGGGGATGAAATAGAGAGAAACAAGGTGTCTTTCAATAAACGAAGTCTTCTTTTAATACCCAAAAAGAGAGAGTTAATAAGGCATACTCCTTAGCCACGTGTCAAATTAGATAAAGATGTGCAATTAATGGTGTTGCCACGTGGATAGGCTAATTGCAAAACATAATAAATGCCTTGTTTTGCATTTTATAGTATTAAGAGATTGTTGCTCACATTCAAACCCCACATATTGTCCAACCCCCATATACTGAATCAGATCCTCACGGCCAACACTCCCCTAACTTCCAGAAGATCAACCAGCGTTCCCAAATGATGCATCTCCCAATTCCTCTATGTCCCTTAAGTTCCTCATTGATTTCACAACAGGTTTACATATAGTACATAACTCCGCAGCAACCATTATTATTGTCATCCATTTCTGTCATATCTTCCATCAAAGGTATTTATCTTCTCTGTTAAGTGTATGTATGCAACATGTTTGAGGAAATATATAAGAAAAGTTTGGTTGTTAATGGTGTATTTTCAATTTTGTGTCTGTGATATATTCCACCAATATATTCTTTGTTATATAGATAAAGTTTTGAATTTCTAGATGGTGATGTGGTGTAAACCTTATTCAAAGCTTTACGATACGGGTTGAGTCTTTAATTGAGATTGTTTCAATATGTGGAAGGAACGTGTCTACCAAATTTTGATGAGTTTCTGTGAAACAACTATTATCGGCCTCGACATTGCGGAATTTGGCAGATCCACAGTTAGGGTTTTATTGTCCTAAATTTTCCAACCTCAAGGGAGACAATGTCGGAGAAGGTCGGATTTCAAATAGTACGTTCGATTTTGTTTGTGCGCTTTTCAAAATACAAGTTGCATTTTTTCTTTTTAAATTATTTACTTTTGAAAGAGAGGTGGAGAGGTATAAATAATTTTTTTTTTACCGGTCAAAGGGGCTTTTAATAGATTTGGTGGGTGGGAATAAAAACTCCATTTTTGGTCTTAGTTCAATATTTATGTAATTATACTGACACCTAAAGGTCAAACCTGTTTAGAATATAGCAACTCAGAGAGCAATAGTTTTATTTTAACATCAAGAGAAATAGTTACTTGTGATATATATAGTGATGGATATATGTGAATGTGTGAACATATACCTATACCTGAAAGGCTGGACATATTTGTAACTGGTGTGGTTTAAGTCTACTAGCTACTGTCCAATGACTTTTTGCACAAAATGCTTCCGTGTTAGGAATTTCAGATATATGTTACTTCTGTTGTTATTAAACCTACATATTGCTTTTACCTTTGTTTCATCATACCGTTTACAACACTTGATCTTCAATTTCACACAATATTGTTCATATGCCAACTTTAGGTTACATATTTTCACAGTAAATGTGCAATATTGGGGTTAAGACTATGTTTTCAAATTTGGTTCCATTAAATTTTTTTACACTCATTATACGAACTTTACATTACTTCACCATTCCATTTCTTACACAATGACTACTACTCTTTGATGCAATATTATACATGACAACTTCCAACAATTATTTACTACCCGTGTATCGCGCGGAGTTGAAACCTAGTAATATTATAATACAAAACCCTGTAATCAATTTTCAAGCTCATGTAGTGAGCCACGTGTCACACCATAACCATCTTTGTATCTCCACTCATTTCCTCTCCTTTTTCTATCTCATAGTAAATATGGTGTTCTCTGGAAACAAAAAGGGGGGTGAACTAATAAAAATTATTATTTACGTTTATTTTCTCTCTAAGTAAATATGGTGTTTTTTGGAATCCAAAAGATAGGATGAACCAAAACTTTTTATTTTTGTCTGTTCCTTTTCTCTCACTCTCCAATAACACCTCTCCCTTTTTACTCCATTAACATCTTATGTCTTCCCACGCAAAATGTGAAATTAAAGCCAACTCCTTATAACAATGGCATTACAATTCTATCTTCAAACCTCCCCTCCAAGCCCTAGATTGAATGCCAAAGATGTAATAAAAATCGATGCCCGATTTTGCTGAGGTACGGAGGTCACTGTATACTTTAGTTTTTTTTTTTTAATTTGACTGGATTACTTTCACTAAATTGTAGTTGTATGCACATATAGATATTTGCTCAGGTTTTTGAATTGTTATAAGATTTGAGTTAGATTTATGATTCCAGTAGTTGTATCTCTTATTTATCATTTTTTTTGTTTTGGGTTCCTTTACTAGATCCCAGCTTCCATGTGCTTCTTAGCATTTGGTTATATTTTTTTTAGCTTTTGCTTCATATAATGTGTCTTATGTCTTATGATTTGGGTTTTAATTTGTTATGATGTATCTGACTTTTGGAGATAGGGTTGGGCGAGAGAGGGAGAGAGTCGTACTTAAAATTTTCACCTACGGCATGCGAAATGGGTTATATATCATCAAACATGTATGATAAAATTCCCTTGCGAATATTCTACTTTTTCTGTTTAATTTCTTATATTTATTATAACTTCATTTCCATATATGATTCTTGGAGCAATGTGGTATTGTTTTGGACCAAAAATTCTTACATTAGGATTATTTAAATAAACACATCGGATGTCATCCTTAATTTATTGAAAATGGCATCCGCCACAAAATTGTATCAGATATTTATAGTTGAAAAAATGTTTAGAAAAATATATTTAATATGATTAAGAGATGCCTTTGATAAAGGCATTTAATCTTGGGTATAAGTATATATATTTATTTTGAATGAAGTAAATAAGTTAGGCTAAGTGACCAAGTGGTAAGTTAGTGGGTGTGTGTGCTTGAGGTCATGGGTTCAATCCTTAGGAGGCACACTAATTATTAAGGGTCAAAGATTGGGCCTTGGGCCTCGGGCTCTTTGGGATTTCTAATGTGCATTAAATCTTTTCAAGCTAGTTTTAATTTTTAATTATCCCGTTTTTAAAACTTTGACTGTTTCTTCCATCTGGTAAAATATAGTTGTTAGTGGAGAGGTTAGTGGGTTAGTTGCCTAAAACCACTACCCACGTTTTTGACCATTTTTTATATAAAACACAGGCTACATCTTTGAGAAAAACACAGAAAAAAATCAACCTCTCTCACTTTCTTTGCAAAAATAATTTTACTATTTTTTACTATACACTTATGTTCGTTATTCTTTGGGGAGTGCTGGAGTATCATGAGAGTTCAAAGATTTAACACAAAGCTAGTAGTTAAATCTGATCGTTGAATCATGGTAGGTGTATGGTCACGAGGCTGATAGCTACAAATATCAGCGAGCAATTTCACCTTTAGGACTTTGTGTCAAACGCAAACCTCGATCGGTAAGTCCTTCCAATTTTATCTATTTCGTATTTGGGTTTTTTCATATATTCTGCAATTATCATTTCCTACCATCTAAAGGTGAAGTCTGTTGTTATTCTACAATATTCTATGGAAATCCTAATGCAAAGTACTCTGAAAAACCGAAATTGTTTGATGAAAAGAATTTTAAGAGATGGCAAATGAAACTGCAATTTTACCTAACAACTCTTAAGGTCATTGATGTTATTGCATCTGATAGACCTTCTACACCTAAAGAACTGGTTGTTTGGAAACAAGGGGATTATATGTGTAGGAATTATATTATGATCTGTCTATGCCTTGAATTGTATGATGTTTATTGGTCATGTCCTACTGCTAAAGAATTATGCTACTTACTAGATAAAAAATATGCAACTAATAAATCTGTTGTGTCGCAACTTGAAGAACTAAAAATTATTATTCATGAAATTATGGCCGAGGGTTATAATATATGTGAGGGATTCAGGTGTCTGCTAAAATTGAAAAACTGATACCTTCTTGGAAAGATTACAAAAACGGGCTGTAACATAAGAAAAAGGAGATGTCACTAGAAGACTTGATAGTTCGTTTGAGAATTGAGGAAGATAATAGGAATGCAGAACTTAGGGAGAAAAATTATGAATTCAGTTCTAAGGATAATTTGGTAGAGGCCAAATCAAATGGAAACCAAAAACAAAACCAATCTAAGCCTAACCATTCAAACTAGAAACATGGGCACCATAAACCAAACCAGAATTCAAGGTCCAACCATAAATTCAAACCTAACGATCAGAATAAAAATTATAAACCTCAGTTTAAATCTGAACCTGCAGGTAAATACTATGTATGTGGAAAACTAGGTCATTACGCTAAAGATTGCAAGTTTAGGAAGAGTCATAATGTGAAGCCTCAAGAAAATGTAACTGAGGAGGGTAACTTTTTTGCTGTTGTGACCGAGGAAAATATTGTGAGTAACATGACATATTAATGGCTTGATCTTGGCGCCACCAAACATATTTATGGCATGAGAGGTGCCTTTACTACCTTCACTGCTGTGGGTGAGGATGAACGTCTGTACATAGGAAACTCCTCTTCGTCTAAGGTTGAGGGCAAGGGAACCGTAGTTTTAAAGTTCACTTCGAGAAATGTTCTCACATTGAAAGATGTTTTGTATGTCCCTGAGGTTAGGAAGACTATGGTGTCCGATTTTGTCTTAGTTAAGAAGGGTTTTAAAATTGTTCTAGAGAGTGATAAGGTAGTTGTGACTAAGAGAGATGCTTTTGTGGGGAAAGGTTATGTTCATGAGGGTCTTTTCAAACTAAATGTAACCATGGTTGATAATAATAAAACATATACTTCTTCTGCTTATTTGATTGACTCTTATGATATGTGGCATTTTAGACTTGGTCATGTAAATAAGGCATCTATTAAAAAATTGATGTTTTGAGAAATATACCAAAATCTGATATTTCTACCAACTCTAAATGTGAAATATATGTTGAATCAAAATATGATAAAAAAAAAATTTCCAAGTGTCGAAAGAAGTTCAACTATTTTAAGTTTAATACATTCTGATATTTGTGATTTAAAAGGTAATGTGACACGTGGTGAAAATAAATATTTTGTTACTTTTATTGATGATTACTCTCATTATTGTTATATTTATCTCCTTATGTGTAAATATGAGAGTTTCTCAAAATTTATTTCTTATAAATTATAAGTTGAAAACCAATTGAAAAAATCCATTAAAATATTAAGATCCGATAGGGGAGGAGAATACACCGGTGATCTTGAGAAATATTATAAAGAAAATGGAATAATTCATCAAGTTACTCCTCCTTATTCACCCCAATCTAATGGTGTAGCTGAAAGAAAAAATATAACTCTTAAGGATATGGTAAATTTTATGTTAAGCACTTCGGGATTACTTATAATATGTGGGGTGAGGCACTTCTTACTGCTTGTTATATTCTTAATAAAATACCTTTTAAGAAAAATGATAAAACTCTTTATGACATGAAAAAGATTAAACCTTCTTATAAACACCTTAAAGTGTGGGGGTGTCTTACTAAGGTTTCAATACCAGTACCTAAGAGAACTAAACTTGGCCTAAAGACTGTTGATTATGTTTTTATAGGTTATGATAAATATAGTAATGAATATAGGTTTCTTGTAATTGATTCTAAAAATCAATATATGGAAAAAAACACTATTTTTAAGTCAAGAGATGCTGAATTTTATGAGGACAAATTTCCTTTTAAAGTTAGAAGTGAGGAACTAGTAGTTCTGTTCCAGTAGGTCCTAGTGTTAGAAATAAATCTCCAAATTCAGAAGAAATTGAAATTAGGAAAAGTAAAAGACCTATGATAACAACTTCTTTTGGTCCTAAATTTTTAACGTACTTAATGGAAAATGACCCCGTCACTTTTAGTGAGGCAATGTCCTCACCCGATTCTATTTTTTGGAAGGAAGCTATTAATAGTGAATATGATTCTATTATTTCTAACAACACGTGGGAGGTTGTTGACTTGCCTAAAGGATGTAAAACTACTGGATGCAAATGGATTTTTAAAAAGAAATTGAAAGCTGATGGTTCTACCGATAAATTTAAGGCAAGATTGGTAGCTAAAGGCTATAGGAAAAAGGAAGGAATTGATTTATTTGACACTTACTCTCCTGTTACTAGAATTACATCTATTAGGCTATTAATTGCTATTGCTTCATTACATAATCTGATAATTCATCAAATGGATGGTAAAACGGCTTTTTTAAATGGAGATCTTGAAGAAGAAATTTATATGGATCAACCCGAGGGGTTTGTAGTCCAAGGCCTAGACAAAAAATTGTGTAGACTTAAAATATCTTTATATGGACTAAAACAAGCCCCTAAACAATGGCATGAAAAATTTGATCAAGTAATGATCTCTAATGGTTTTAACATTAATGAAGCAGATAAATGTATTTATAGAAAATTCAAGGATAATTCTGGCGTGATTATTTGCTTATATGTGGATGATATGCTTATTTTTGGAATTGATATGGATGTAGTTAATAAAACTAAAAGTTTCCTCAATAAGCAATTTGATATGAAAGATTTGGGTGTTGCTGATGTTATACTTGGAATTAAAATCATTAAAAATTCTGAATGAATTGTTTTAACCCAATCTCATTATGTAGAGAAAGTTCTTAGAAAATTTGAACAATTTAATTGTATTCCTGCTAAGACACCTTATAACCCTAGTTGTCACTTAAGAAAATATTCTGGTCCTGGTGTATCATCATTAGAATATTCTAGAGTTATTAGTAGTGTAATGTATCTTATGAACTGTACTAGACCTGATATTACATATGTTCTGGGTAGACTTAGCAGATATACTTATAATCCTAATAATGAACATTGGGATGCTTTGATTAGAGTTTTGAGATATCTAAAATACACAATAAATTATGGCATTCATTTTTTTAGATATCCTGTTGTAATAAAAGGTTTTTGTGATGCTAATTGGATTTCAGATAATGATGAATGTAAGTCTAGGAGTGGATATATTTTTGCCTTGGAAGGAGGCTCTATATATTAGAAATCTATAAAGAAAACGTGAATAGCTAGATCTACTATGGAGTCAGAGTTCATAGCGTTGGATAAAGAAAGCGAACAGGCTGAATGGTTAAGGAGCTTCATATTATATATTCATTTGTGGCCTAAACCAATTCCGGCCTTGTCCATTCACTGTGATAGTCAAGCAGCGAGAGCACATAATAACTCCTACAATGAAAAGTCTAGACATATCAGAAGGAGACACAACACAGTGAGACAACTATTGAAAGATGGAGTTATAGCAGTTGACTATGTCAAGTCAAAGGAAAACCTGGCAGATCCATTGACTAAAGGTCTAGCTAAAGAGCTAGTTTATCAAACATAGAGGGGAATGGGCCTAAAGCCTATTAATATCTAAATCACCTATAATGGAAACTCAATCCATATGATTGGAGATCCCAAGATCTATTTTCAATGGGATAACAAAGTTATATGAGTGATTTATTGGGGTACAAGTTTAAGTTTTACTTAAAACCCATTCCTATGATGTAGTACCTCTGTATCGATGGAGGATTGGATTTAATCTCTTAATGCTTTCTATAGCTCTTATTCAGTGGGGTGTGAGATACAGTACACTCTTGATAGAAGCACTTATATGAGTGTGGTAGTGGGGCCGTTTCCTACGAGAATTAAAGTTAATTCTCTAGGGCACTCAAGAAACCTGGTCATGCTCAAGGCCGAAACGAGCACAACTGTGGGAACTCGATGATGATTTTTGGGAGTCACGTGTGTATTCTAATGACCTAAGTTTATAACAAAGGTAAAATAGTTTAAGACATTAGTTCACTATCAACCGGTAAACTCAATAGATTAACATAAAGCAAATCGAATGACACTTTCGCTATTTACGTCACTCCTTATGATACTCCAGAGCGTCTTTTTATAATTATTTATTTATTTTATTCATGTGGGGGATTGTTGGGTATAAGTATATATATTTATTTTGAATGAAGTAAATAAGTTAGGCTAAGTGACCAAGTGGTAAGTTAGTGGGGGTGTGTGCTTGAGGTCAAGGGTTCAATCCCTAGGAGTGTAAGGATATATTTTTATAAGTCCGTTATCAATTTATTATGTCATATACCGCTACACCGTCGAAGAGCATTCAAGAGCCATCTACATCAAGACGGATCCGAATTAATCAAGTTCTTCATCAAAAAGGCTCCACGAAGTTTACTTTGGTAAGATTTTGTTTTAAATACCGTAACTTTTCACTTAGAGCATTTGGGATATTTTTATAAAATATTTTATAAGTGTTGGAGTGGACCTTTCATCAAATTTAAGAATGAGTAATTTTTTTCTAAGTATTGGAGCATGCCTCAGTTTTGACACCCAGGTCTTTCAAGCGAGATAGCAATCTCTATCGAGCGACATAAGGCTGTCGCGAGATGTCGTTTGAACGACATATGTCCTTCGTTCGCAGGAGATTGCTATATCGTTCAAACGAGCATGATTTTCGAGGTGGCACAGTTTTATTATATATACTCATTAAATGGTAATGTTTTGTTTAAGAAGTCTCAGCGTTTTGCATAACAGAAAAACTACGAAAGCAGAATTCTTTTGGCTTCTTCATTTCAGGATTTAATCCCCTTTTTGTTTTCAATTCACAAAACTCCCATATGCTTTAGTGAATTGTTTATGTTTTCAAGAACACAACTTTGCTTTTGTTTAACCTTTGTGGAGAAGAGATCTGCATATTTGATCGGTGGATACCGAGTGTAGTCATTTTGCATGTGGACGAGCCGAAGACGACAGACCAATACCTGGAGGGTATTTCGATGTCTCTCGTATCTTTGAAGGTTTGTTGAAGGTACCGTGCATTACACACTTGTGGGCAATTATCAGGTTGTATATAAGTCAAAGGTCTTGTGAATTCTTCAAAGTGTTTATAAGAGTTTTTATCCGAAAGGAGTTTTTTCCGAAATCGGTCATCTTTATTTTTCATGCATGTTTTGAATGATTTATGCTTTTAGATGCATGTTTAGGGGATGAATTTAGACTACAATTAAATAAGTGTGCCAAATTAGAAATTTATGAATTTAATCAATTATCACACAGTCACATTTTACAAATTGGTATCAGAGAGGGTTGCGCTAATTTATCGCATATTCCTATTTTTGGCAAAATTGTGTGATATTGATTTTTTTTTTAAATCAGTTTTGTGAAAAATCGCAATTTTTCCTATGGAGCACTTATATAATCAGATGACTATTTTTAACGGGTCTAATTATGCCTACTGGAAAGCTCGTATGAAATCTATTTTAAAATCTATTGACAAGCGTGTTTGGTTGCTTTGTGAAAATGGGTGGAATCCTCCCACGGTCACCGTTGATAATATCACCTCTTTAAAACTTGTGTCGGCCTGGACTGAAGATGATTATAAAATGTCTAATTTTAATTCCCGTGGTTTGAGTGCTATTTCTGTAGCCGTCACTCCCAACGAGTTCCGCCGAATTATGACGTGCACCAGGTCTAAAGAGGCATGGGATGTTTTAAAATTGACACATGAGGGTATGAACGCGGTTAAAGAATCAAAATTATATAATTTGGCCCCCCAATTTGAGACTATCACTATGTCTGAGTCTGAATGCTTTGATGATTTTTATGCATATTTGTTGGACATTGTTAACACCAGTTTTAATTTGGGTGAGGTGATTGATAACACGCGTGTCGTTAAAAAGATTTTGAGATCTCTCCCACAATGCTTTATTCCTAAAGTCACTGTTTTGAACTCTTTGCAAAAATTGAAATCACTTAAATTGGAAGAACTTGTAGGAGACCTTCAAACCTATGAGATTGACATGTTTCCCAAAACTATTAAGGCTAAGGATAATGACGTTGCTTTAAAGACTCACTTTAAGAAAAAGAAAGAAAAAGTTTGTGAGTCCTATTTTGAGGGTGAGTTTGATTTTGATGATGTGGCCATGCTTGCGAATTTTTTTAAAAAGTTTCTCAAAATGAGAAAGGAAAATTCTTTCAAGAAAAAGAGATCTTTTGAGTCAAATAAAAAGAAAATGGAGGCCAAAGATAGTGATAAGGAGGATGAGATCAGGTGCTTTGAGTGTGAGGGCAAAGGGCACATAGCTAAAGATTACCCTACTAGGATAAGAAGAAAGGGCAAAGAGACTGCTATGCTCGCCACACTTAGTGATAGTGAGGGTGATGAGGGAGATGAGCCTGATAAAGGTTTATCTCATGGGATGTGTGTAGATTTTTTGAGTCGTGTGAGCACAACCACTTTGTCTAACATTGATAGTGGTCATGAGAGCACCAGTGATGACTCGAGTGTTTCTAGTGGAGATGAGAGCGAGTTTGAGAGTGGAGATAAAAGTGAGCTCCAAAAATCCTTTAGAGCTTTGTACACCAAGACCTTGTAAACAAAGAAGTATAATAGATATTTAGGTCGTCGGGTTATAAATTTGGATAGAGAGAAGGAGGTTTTAAGAAAGGAGAAGTGTGATTTGACCAACACATTGTCTAGTCTGACGACACGTGTATCCTAACTCGAGAGTGATATCGAACGTGCCAGGGACGTCAAAGTCAATTTGAGAATGCACCTAAGAAGGCTGAAAAGGTGATTCTTAAGGGTAAAGGTGAGAAGTTAGGAATAAGTCATGACGGTGCTTCTACTTCTCAATTAGCACCCGAGCAAGTTCCCACTTTAGTGTTAGATTCACATGAGTCTCACCCTAACCCACCTAGGCATCCCATTCCTATTAGGAGAGTGCATCCTAGAGTTTTTGAGAAAGGTGTTCCTAGGCCTATATATGTTTGTTCCCATTGCAAAAGGAGAGGACACCTTAGGGAATTCTCTTTAAGTTATGTTATGTGTCACGTTTTGCTACTACACGTGTTTCTGCCACACATGTACCAACACATGATACTTTACTTGCTCTCGGAGACTACATGAGAGAGTTTGCACATTTAGGTGAGCAAGTTAAGTTTTTGGTCAAAACTTCACAAGATTTGATGGAGGTTTTTCATAAGTTGGCACCACCTTTGGAAAACCCCTCCGCACTTAACAATTGAGGTTTGACTTGTTTACTAGCATAGGATGACTTTCATGATGTCATTATTTATCTATTGCTAGTATGTATCATTTTTGTATAAATTTTTGCTTTTGAAAAATACAAAATATTTTATTTTGATAAAATTTTTTGAAAAATCCAAAAAGATTTTTGAATTTTGTTTGAACCGTTTATGGATGTACACTTAGGATCACCGTGTCATAGCATCCTTCCATTTTTTCCATGTGTCTATTTGATAGTGTTTTGAGATAATAAGTCAATTCATCCTTGTGCTTTATAATGTTTGGAGTCATTAAGATGTAATTAAGTGTTACTTCCTGCATGTTTGACTCATGTTTTCCTTTACTGCACACATGAACGGATTTGTTTGAATATTGTGTCTGTCTTATCACATGTTGGTTGGGTATTTTCACTTCAATCATGTCCTTAAAACGAACCAAGCGCGATAAAACTTGATAAGAAAGTTGTGCATATAAGAGCCGTCTGTGAGTTTGTGTGCTTTATTTGAAAACGGTGAAGGGCTATGAAAGATTATTTTTTTATCCTTTGCGATTAAGCCTCCGTTTAAATTGGACCAAGAAAATTGAGGAATTTTATTATCCAGTGTCTAAAGAGGTTTAAAAGAGCCCGAAAAAATTTAAAGGCAATAAAAAGAAATTCATGCCAATTATGGACCATTTAGGTTTTTGGACCAATTCTCTAAAGTTTGAGAATTTAGTTTATGCATCTCGAAAAGAAAATATTTTTGAGGGAGTTTGGTTGGAGAATTTAAACGGGTTTGCATGTCCTTGAAAATCTTGAAAAAGTGCTAAATAGTTTTGGACGTTATTGGTGTGGAAGTCACTTTGACTTTGATTTGTTGATTTGCATAAGACGATGTCATCTAGATTCAATAATATTTACACCTAATGATACTTTTGATGTTCATTCGTTAAGGGTACACGTATGCATCGTTTACATATGATTGATTGAGTTTATTTACCTATCGAATGTGTTCACACCCATTCGTTCCATTTCTATGACTTAGTTGTTTTAGTTTAAATCCATGGTGTGATTTTTAGTATCTTATTTTTGTATGAAAAATTAAAAAATCCAAATATAGTTTGTGGATGTTTGTGGAATACTCCTTTGCATGTGCGTTTATTGATTCATATTTTCTATGCAATTGTATCGTGACACTCCATGTTTTGATTTTTTCTTCTTATCTGTCTATTTGAGGACATCATAAAAAGGGGGAGGAAGAATTATCATGTTATGGGGGAGTTTTTGCATTATAGGGGAGATTTGATTTATTAATGATTTATTCTTTTATCATTTCAAACTCGATGCGTCACGATAGGTATTTGCTTTATCTCATGTATGTAGGTACAAAGATTGAAGATCACGGTGTTGCACACCCTGATGAGAAAAAATTTAAGAAGATTTGACGAAGATGTTTGGAGAACAGTTTTGAGGTCTTGCAAATTTATTCATGGGAGGGTAGATTTGTATAGACATTTTGGTATTTGATAATTCAGATTTTTTATATATGTACCGACATAGACATAGGGGGAAATTTGTAAGGACATATTTTTATAAGTCCGTTATCAATTTATTATGGCATATACTAATACACCGTTTAAGAGCATTTAAGAGCCATCTACATCAAGACGGATCCGAATTAATCAAGTTCTTCATCAAAAAGACACCGCGAAGTTTACTTTGGTAAGGTTTTGTTTTAAATACTTTAACTTTTCACTTAGAGCATTTGGGATATTTTTATAAAATATTTTCTAAGTGTTGGAGCGGACCTTTTCATCAAATTAAAGAATGAGTAATTTTTTTCTAAGTATTGGAGTGTACCTCGGTTTTGATGCCCAGGTCATTCAAGCGAGATAGCAATCTCATTCGAGCGACATAGGGATGTCACGAGATGTCGTTTGAACGACATTTGTCCTTCGTTCGCGCGAGATTGCTATCTCGTTCGAACGAGCACGGTTTTCAAGGCAACACAGTTTTATTATAAATATTCATTAAATGGTAACATTTTATTTAAGAAGTCTCAGCATTTTCTAGAACAGAAAAACTGCGAAAGCAGAATTCTTTTGGCCTCTTCTTTTTAGGGTTTAATCCCTTTTTGTTTTCAATTCACAAAACTCTCATATGCTTTAATGAATTGTTTTGGTGTTCAAGAACACAACTTTTCTTTTGTTCAACCTTTGTGGAGAAGAGATCTTCATATTTTATCGGTGGATACCGAGCATAGTCATTATGCGTGTGGACGAGCCGAAGACGACGAACCGACGTCTGAAGGGTATGTGACACCCCGCCTAATTAAATACCGGGCGATCACTCCTTTATTAAATCAAAATCAAGTTGAACAGTTGGATCATTCTTAGCATCACTGTCGTGAAAATAAATTTCCAATTTAAACACCCTAATTAATTAAGCTAAGTGTCAAAACCATTTTTAACATTCCTTTCAAATTTTATTTTGAAAAATAAAGATTTAATTATCTACAACAAATCAATATTTAAAGAATCACACCACAATAATCCTGGAACATATAATCTAATTAATTTAAACATTCAACAACTAAATCCCAGCATTTAAAACTTAAAGTAAAACATACATGCTGAATAAATCCCAAAGTAACAGTACTAGAATAACTGAATCACAATGTTCCAATAAACAGCTAAATAGAGAAAAGGGCGACACATGCCCCAATAAGGAGAATGATAGAAGTGTAATCAAGTAAATGAAATCGTCTAATCAAGTGGCCTGCACTCCCCCCTAAGCTGCAGCACGTTCCTTCCAAGGTATCCTAAGCAAGACGCCCCTGTGGCTGGGCACCTGTAATATATACATATATACACAAGAGAGAAAGATAAATAGGAACGGGTCAGAGCCCGATAGTGTATGATTTAAAAATTCGTTTAGCAAGTATTTAAATTGATACAGGCCAATGCAACAACATATTAGTGCGACACTCTCTTGAGAAATTCTCACCTCTCTTCTAATGTGCACTCCTATCGCACTAACCTTCTCAATGGTGTATCTCGTCATATATCACACTATCTTTCCCCAATGATTTAACTTATCTTAGGTTATTCACAGGATTTGAAATTGAATGATACAATTGTTTGAAAAGAATATTTCAATTAGTATCCAAAATTCTCATTTTAACTTTATCAATTTATAAAGTTTTCCAGTGTCATATTATACTCTTTCAAAACAAGTATTTACAATATGAGTCATCAACCATGTCCTACTTACCATATCACAGTAGGCAGTTCCAAATTCCAGTATTTCATATATATATTAAATACTCGTATAATATATATATATATATATCATAACAGCACCCTAAATAAAAACTATGGTGCGGGCATACTCTACTATCCAATCCCTGTATCACTCGTATTAAGGGGAATACAAATTCGGAATCACTCTCGAATTGTATTAACACATAAACAAACAATATTGAGGCGAAGTATAGATTCCAAGTCTCTAAGAGGTCAGTACATACCCTCAGGCCTCTTAGGACCGTCTGAACTATCGATTCGATAGCCTGTACCAAGGATATCTATCTTCTAGGGTACAAGTCAATATCCCCCATAAAGGTCCCATCGAGATAAGACTGTCCCAGCGCGGTAACCTCAGGGATAGAAAGTAGCGCGGGCATGATTTTCACAAGTATATAATACATGCATACACAATCATATAAATATACCACTTTTATTATACCAATTTAGGTTTATCCCATAACCCACATTCACAACATTTATCCTTATTTTCCCATTATTATATATCAAGTATAATGGTTCGTTTCTAACTTTAATTCGAAGGGTTTTTCCAACTTACTACGCGATTGGACATAAATATTGTATATTTATTCCCCTAATTTCAGTGCATTTGTGAACCCGAGTGATGTAACCTATATGGATTTGACGCACATTTATGCCATTAATCTTCATTGGCAAGTATTTCGTGTTTCTTGCTTCTCTTATTGGTTTTACAGGTTAATTATGCAAGCAGCGCAAAAGAGAAAGCGGGACAATGAAAGAAAAACTAAGAAGGCAAGTTCAAGGGAATTTTGGTAATTCTGCAGCTAGATCCCGAAGGAGGAGTCAACTGGAAAGTTGAAGAGCTCGAAACAACAAGAACACTGGAAGAAACGGCACCCAAATCCGAGCTACGGTTAATGAGTTACGACCCGTTAAAGTTGAAGAAAAATCCAAGGAAGAAAGGAAAGAAAACAAGAAAAATTCTAAGTGTTGAATGGAGCCTTGACCAGCAAACATTCGCGAACCCAGGGGCGAACCGGTTTGGGGGGCGAACCGGTTCGGGGTACATGCGAACCGGTTCGGGGGTCCTGATAAGCGAATTTCCTCCTTTATTCAGATTGGCTCTAAGGTTTCCTTCTTATACAACATCAAAATTTCGTAGTTCCTTCTTATACAACATCAAAATTTCGTGGTTTAATCCTCTACATCACAAAAGGTTTCCAGAATATCATTTAAGTCATCTCTACATGCAATTTCCTATCTCAAATTGGGTTTTTCTTCCATACAATTCATCCTAATCATTCCTAAACTAATATGAAGGATGCATCAACGAAATAAGCAAGATAAACACTTACCTGGGATTTTCAGAATCCTGGTTTGGTGCCGAAATTGGTGTGGTTGCATTCCCCGTCTCGCGATCTACGCGTTGGTGGTGGCGGCGGTGCAAACGGATGGATTCCGGGCCTTGGATTGCTTTGGAAGCTCTCTCCTTCCCTCTCCTATGGCCGTCACTTGTCTTTGGTTGTTCTAACCCTAGAAGACAACCTTATACATCTAATATAACCCTTGAAATTTCGTGGGTTTAATTACCCAAAAATGTAAAATGACCAAAATGCCCTCCCTGGGTACTAATTAAGCCAAAAATTGCCCCGAGACTCAAACCAAACCCCCGGGTACGCTTTTCTGACTATCTCGACCCTTCTGAACACGTTGGCGCACTCAAAACGACCATACGGATAACTAAAAATATTTCACTTTTATTAATCAATATTTATTCCCGACGCGACACCGACGCATCCCGACTTAAATTTCCATAATTGTCATTTTATTCACACGTGACAATACTTATAAAAATAAATCTCATATATTACTATACTCATCCAGTAATATTCAACAAATAATAAATTTCCAATAATTACTAACTCTCGCCACGCTAGTAAATATTTAAAACAACATTCCGAATTAAAATTATATTAATTTATCTCAATTAAATTTAATAAATCCCATAATTTAAAAGCCATGAAAATACGGGGTATTACAGGGTATTTTGCTGTCTCTCGTATCTTTGAAGGTTTGCTGAATGCACCGTGCATCACACTTGTATGAGATTATCAGGTTGCATGTAAGTCAAAGGTCTTGTGAAATTTTCAAACTGTTTATAAAAGGTTTTACCCGAAAGGATTTTTTTCCTGAATCGGTCGTCTTTATTTTTCATGCATGGTTTGAGTGATTTATATGAATTTTAGATGCATGTTTAGGGGCTGAATTTAGACTCTAATTAAATAAGTATGCCAAATTAGAAATTTACGAATTTAATCAATTATCGCACAGTCACATTTTACAAGGAGGCACACTAATTATTAAGGGTCAAAGATTAGGCCTTGGGCCTTCGGACCTCGGGCTCTTGGGAATTTCTAATGTGCATTAAATCTTTTCAAACTCGTTTTAATTTTTAATTAAGCAGTTTTTTAGACTTTGACTATTTCTTCCATCTGTTAAAATATAGCTGTTAGTGGAGAGGTTAGTGGGTTAGTTGCCTAAAACCACTACCCACGTTTTTACCATTTTTTTATATAAAACACAGGCTACAACTTTGAGAAACACAAAAAAAAATCAAACTCTCTCACTTTCTCCGCAAAAATAATTTTGCTATTTTCTACTATACACTTATGTTCGTTATTCTTTTGGGAGTGGTGGACTATCCTGAGAGTTCAAAGATTTAACACTAAGCTTGTGTTTAAATCTGATCGTTGAATCCTGGGACGTGTATGTTCACGAGGCTACCAGCTACAAATATCATCGACCAATTTCACCTTTAGGACTTTGTGTCAAATACAAACCTCGATCGATAAGTCCTTCCAATTTTATCTATTTCGTATTTGGGTTTTTTCATATATTCTACAATTATTATTTCCTACATTCAATATATATATGTAATGGATAATTCCTTCTTAGCCATATTTAAATAATATTTCAAAGTATTATGGCCTTTTGTGTTGTTTGTGATGTTATCCTTCTATTACAGTATTGAAATTTATGGTCATTATTTAAACTATATTTTAGTAACAGGCTACTGCCCTTAAGAGCTTCAACAATATGTTTTATAATATATCATCACATTGGCTTATGAAATGGTAGCATTGATAATAAAATACTTGTAAGCTATAGAAACACATATTCAGTCATTAGATGATATTTTTTTTCCTATTACAGTGCTGGAATTTCTCATCATCAGTTCAACTATATTTTAGTAGCAGACTACTCTTATGAGCTTCTGCAATATCTTTACAAAAGATCATCACATTGTCTTATCTAATGGTAGCATTGCGCATAAATAGCCTAATGTCATTAAAAAAAGGTTCCCAAAGGACTTGTCGACATCACTATTTCTCTCACATAGTTATCCACTCACAAATCCAGACCTCACTATGTTCACATACACAAAATCACATACTAGGCATACACACAACATATCCATATGTATATTAAGTATAGGTACAGACACGACCTATAATAATTATTGATATAGGTATACACTCAACCTATAGTAATTACCCGTATGTAGTATTTATCTCTCGAATACTCACCGCACCAATCATTTACAATATTAATTCACTATTGTATTTTTCCAAGTATTAATCTCTACCCGAAGGGCACATTGTTACCACTTATGTTAATTCAGTAGTTATTACACTTATACCCTACTGGTTATAGCCTTAAGTCATGGTTTACCCTTCCCGCAATCTAAATCCTAACTTTTTCGGTGTACAATTCACTCGATTTTCTAGCATCGATTAATTATCCCAATTTAACCCATATCGATATAAATCAAACCTTAGTCTCATGCCTACTAACCTCTCCTAATTCTTGAAAAAGCATGTCGGTGTGATAATTGATTAAATTAATTCGCAAATATCTATATTGCCACACTTATTTATATAATTAGAGTCAATTTGAACCAAAATAATTCAGCCCCTAAACATGCATCTATGTGTGTGCGCGTGTCAAACCATAAATATATAAAGCATGTGACATAAAGTTAAGGAAAAAATCACCAAAGGAAAAAACATTTTATTTCTAGAACTTTGAAGAATTCACAAGACCATTGACTTACATACAACCTGATAATCGCCCACAAGTGTAACACATGGTGTCTTCGTCAAAACTCCAAAGCAACGGCTAGAAATAACGTCGGCTGGAATCTCCTGCAAGAACTCCAGGTGGTCAGCAATGAAGAAGTAAACGGCTTCTCCACAAGTTGTGAACTTTATAAGGACTCCCTCCATAATAGCATGCAACTATCGGTTGTAGAGTTCTCCCCACAAAGAATGAACAAAAGTAAAATATGTTCTTGGGTTCCACAAAATAACTCACACAAAAGTAATTGGGATTTTTTGTGAATTGTAAACAAACAAATATTTGAACCCTTGAATTGTTGGAGAAAAACTTTCTGTCAAAAGATATTTTTCTAATTGATTTTGGGCAGATAAACAAAACAAAAGTTTTCAAAGGATAAAACTCTTTAAGGTTGAAAAATGTTCACCGCGTTAAAAAGCAAGCTCCCAGACCCCTTTTACAATAATGTTAAGTCGGTCAAAGGATAAACATGAGGTCAGTGTGTCAGCCGAAAAGTAGCGTTGCTCGAACGAAAATCCCATCTCGCTCGAACGAGATACACGTGTCATTTCAACGACTACGCACGACATCTCAATGTCGTTCGAACGAAATGGTGATCTCGCTTGAACGACCTTGGCGTCGAAACCCAGGTATGTTTGCTGCCTTATAAAATTTGTCAAACTTTTCAAAAAACACATTTTTCTAAAACAGTTAACCTTTATAACAAAAAATATTTTTAGATAAAAACTGTTAAAAACTCCTTTTAAAAATATCCCAACACTCTTAATATGAAATGTAAATGAAACTTTAAAACATTATCTTACAAAAGATCATATTGTTGGGCTTGAATGTTGAAGACAACTTGTAATTCACATTCGTCTTTTGTAGATGAAAACTCCTTTAATTCTTCGACGATTGTAGTGGTATACGATATAACAAATTGTGACGAACATTTATAAAAAATATGTCCTTACAATTCTCCACATAATTAGTAAACTAATCACCAAAGTTCTTTGTAATTCAAATTATGGGGATATATAACAAAAAGGAAAAATTGTGATTTTTTGGGTAGCCTAATCGATTCTCCCAGGAGGCCAAATCGCTTCGCCTGACGAATGGATTCACCTCTAGGCCAAATCGATTCGAAATGTAGAAGGTCTCTAATTTCGTCTACGTTGTTTGCTATTTTCAACCTTTATAACTTTATCAAAACTTCATGAAACTTCACCAAATTTTAAACCCTCATGTCTAATCATTATATAAACGTATAAGAATGATTTCCAACATAAAATTCTCATAAATTTATCACGAATTCAATTCAAGATCCAATTATCTTTCAAAATTCCATAAAATCCTTATTTTTTCATGTTCTTCACTTCTTTCAATTAAGAACCCAAATTTATTTATTTTAAATCATCCCAAACCCTCTGATTTCGTGTTACCAACATCAAGGAATATATCTACATGAAATTCCTACTTCAATTCATGGATTTTCCCACCCAAATACATATTAAATCTTCTGAAAACATAAAATAAAACCCTATTCTACATGGGTATTATAACATGCTTATAATAAATGCAATTTAAATACTTGCCTCTTTATAGAAGGTCTGAAATTCGTTAAGATGATGGTCTGGTAGTTCTCCCCTCGCTTCGATCTCGATTCCGTCACGTTCGGGTCGAAAAAGGGTGTAGGAAGCTTGGTTCTCTCCTGATCTTCGCCTCCTGTGGCCTATCTTCTTCAATCTTTGTGTTAACCCGAGCTTCCTCTCTCTAATGGCAGATATAAACCTACAATTTTGGGAGTTCTCTAAACATCAAACTCCCGAATGACTAAAGCGCCTTAAACGGTGTCGGATTGGTCTAAAATTTCCCTAGGCCCAAACTATACACCTGGGTATATTATTTTGACTATTTCAACCCTTCCGAAACTAACCGTTACCTCAAAATCACCATCCGAGTCACTTTACAAAATCATCTTATTTCCACCTCAAAATACAACATGCGTGAAAATAAAACATTAATTGGATTAATTAAATAAAAATCATCGAATTAAATAAGTTCTACTAATTAAATAAATTCCTAAATCACCAATTTAATTAATTTTCAAATTCTCCAAAAATACGGGGTGTTACACCTAAATATATGCCCAAGTGCCTTGGTGCATAACTGTCCACTGCAGACTCACGAGGCTCGAGTCCACATCACTGAAGTATTGATGGGAAAAGAGAATGAAGTCGTTCGTTCAAATTAACAGTGCGATATACGACATATTGAGGGTAGTTATGACACCTCGTTGAATTAAATTTCGGGTGATCAATTATTTATTAAATTGAAACAAGTTTCTCATTTGTCTCATTCTTACCATCACTATAGAAAAACATATTAATTACAAATCACATATTAGTTAATTAAATCGTTGTCAAATTTTATCTTTCACTAAACATTTAATAATATGTTAAAAACTAGATTAAACCATTCACACAATAATAAAGTCTAAACCATCACATGATATAATAAATAAATATCTTGCCGAATAAACCATCGGCTACAGATCCCAAATCCAAATAATAATCCAACAAATAAATAAATTCGAATATAAATCTGAACTGAATAACTAAATAACAACTGGAGGGGCAACACGCCCAAATGAAATACTGAGATAAGGAAATTCTAATCCAGGAATGAACAACTTAAGTGTATAGTCTAAATCCTACATGCATCCACATATGCTGCAGCTACGCATCCCTGTTATAGATAATCAAGTTTGGCGTCCTTGTGACTGTATACCTAAAAGGTTTTGAAAATATTTATAGCAAGGGTTAGAACCCCCAAAATTTGAAAACATTTAGCAAGTATTTATCACAGTTCAAAAATCAGTTATTAGATACACATGTTAGGTTCACGCACACTCTCTTGAGTTTCCTCACCTCTCCACTATTGTGCATACCTAATGTCTCCTACTTAGACCACCTAGATGCACTACCCATGCTAACTAGATGTAAGTATCTAACTAACATACAATATGTTTAATTCCCCGTGTTGCCCATACAACATGCCATTCGATAAATAACATTTCTCGTATGTTATGAGAGTTGAAGTTAACATTTCACACATGTTATCATTTAATCATTTAATTAAGTTTCTCTACTTAATTCACCACTACTTAACTGTCTACCGTCACACGTAAGTAGAATATTCATACTGATATACATCTCACTAATATATATATATATAAAAAAATAACGGTGGCTCTCTAAAATGACCGCAGTAACACAGGCATACTCTGCTATCAGTCCATATACCTTTCATACCAAATCAAGGACTAATAGTTCAGAATGTCATCCTCGAACTACAAACTAAAAAAACACATTCTTGGAGGCAAACATAGTTCTAAATCGTGGACAACGCACATACCTATCATATTCAAACGACAAGCAGGCACCATTATATTCATGCAAATAATGGTCCGCCCTAAATTCTCTGTCCTGGGGCACTCATCCAGACATCACTGACATCGTCAAGGTGGGATTACCCACTGCGCGGGAACCTCCGTGATAGCAGGCAGCGGAAATATGATATAATTTAATATCAGTCATGTAATAAAGAAACACATAACCTATATATAGATACATAAAATCAGTAGGTATACACACAACCTATTTTATCATACTTCCTACGTAGTATATATCCCTCGAACATACTTTCAATTTATGATTATTCTCACTGTCGTATTAATTCGAGTATTATTCTCTACTCTAAGGGTCCTAGTTAATCCCTGTAGGTATTTCAGTGGTTACTCTATCATACACTATTATCCTAAATAATAAGATTATTTGTAATTACCATAACTCGTTCCTTTCCTCTTAAACTAATTATTTTTCGATTTAATCCCGATTAAACTTCACCTTAATTCTCTTCATAAGACTAAGTCACCACTCTATCATAGGCCTACTATAATCCAATAAATCTCTTATTATGTTTAAAGAAGGCTCTAAAAGCTTCTCAAACAATAGCTCACAAGTTAAGGGCTTAAAAGGGGAAAATTGTCCAATCTGGATAACCAAAATCGATTCTCCTTGCTGAATCGATTCGCCCTTCGACCGAATCGATTCAAAAAGTAGCAGGTCATCTTCTTCGTTGGCTTTTAGCATTTTTCACCATTTTTCCTTAACACAACTCTCATGATTCTCCACTAAACTTACAACCAATTGTCCCAAACATCATATACATGTATTAGGATGATTTCCAATGTAATTATAACATCAAAACATGATGATTTCTATCCAAGAACAAATCAAATCAATTATTCATCAAAACCCTAGATTTTTGTGTTCTTCAGACATACTCAACATAAAACCCAGATTTTTCTCATCAAAATCATCATCCATTATCCAGTTTCTTTTCCTCTACATACATGAATTCAGTTTACATGAAATCCTACCCAGAACATGGATTCTAATCACTTTTACTTTCCAAATTCATCATTTAAATCAATATATTTTAACCCTACACTACATGGGTATTATAACTTCAAGAAAAGTTGTAAGATAAACACTTACCTCTTATGGGTATGATCTAATTTCATTATTAAGATGATGGATTGCTTGTATTCTCTTCCATTCCTCAATCTAAGGTTGATGGGGGTGCAAGAACGATGAGGAACACCTCAAGAATCCTCTTCAAATCTCTAAGAATGATCTCTCTTTCTTCTTTAATGGCCTCTCTGGGTTTTCTAATCTCTTAAACCTATCTACCAACTAATATAACCTTTGTAATTTCTTGGCTCCTTCAACTTTAAGCTATAAAAAAGACTAAAATACCCTTATACAATGCCGGTTTAGTATAAAATTATCCTAGGACCCAAATAATGCCCCCGAGTATACTAATTCATCTATTTCGACCTTTTCGGAATCATCCGTGACCTCGAAATCATCATTCGAGTCACTCTAAAAAAATATCCTATCTCGACCTCACATTAATATACACGCGACTACTGGTTGAGATATAACCTAGTTATGTCAATATCACTTACCATGATGTAAATTAATAACCGTAAATTATTTCATATTCACATAGCATCAATCATTATCTCTCTCGATTAATATTCTATTACCACATTAATATTTAATTCAATTAAATTACATCACTCGTGTAACTTAAAAATATACCAAATTAATTAAATTCTAAATAAGTAGAAAATACGAGACATTACATAGTTCCCCCTTATAAAAGAATTTTGTCCTCGAAAGTAGGACGTAATTGCGGTGAATGACTCTGGATACTGCTCTTGCATGTCATCCTCCCACTTCTATGTTAACTCATCCACATTATTGTGCCCCCGCTGGACTTTAACAATTGGTACCACCTTAGACCGAAGTTTACACTCACTACGATCCAGAATCGCCATCGATTTCTCCTCATATAAGATGTCTATTTGTAAATATATATGTTCTAGTGGAACGTGCTAAAAAACTATCTCGCTCCTCTGGTACTTGTTCAGCGATGCCACATGGAACACATCATGTATCCGTTATAGATGCTCTAGTAAACCCAATATATATGCTATTGGTCCCACTCTCTCAATACTAGGGAAAGGTCCCACATACCTCGACGCTAACTCAACGTGTCTCTGGTCTGCATCATCATAACTCTTTTGTATATCCTGAGCTATTCGAATACGCCCCCGAATCAGCTCGATCTTGGTAGTAGTCTCATGTATCATCTTTGGCCCCAATAACTTATTATCCCCCACTTCTAACCAGGGCGAATGATAAGGCCTCACATAAAGCGTCTCAAATGGTGCCATACCGATAGTCAACTGGTAAGAGTTGTTATACGTAAACACTACCAATGGGAGGTATCTCTCCCATCCTCCTTCGAAATCTAGTATACATATCCTCAATATGTCCTCTAAGCATCTGATTAACCCTCTTAGTTTGTCCGTTTGTCTACAGATGGTATGCGATATGTCCTTATCTATCCCTATCTTAACCACAAGTCTGTGCCCATGGCCTCCTAAAAGCTATGCCAGAAATAGGACTCAGAGATCTTATCTCTGTCAGACACAATGTTAATCGTCACACCATGCAGTTTTACTATCTCAACAATGAACAACTCTGTATACTGGATCATCTCATAGTCAGTGCGGACTGAAAAAAAAATGGGCCACCTTGGTCAACTGATCCACTATCACCTAAATGGAATCGTGACCCCTCTAAATACTTTCCCACTTTCACACGGGAATCTCTAATGGCTGTAATATCCCTAAAGACCTCTGGTGGTTTACCTTCACAAGTTGACAGGTAACACACTTCGAGACAAACTTAATTATGTCCCGCTTTATCCTTGACAGCCAATACTGCCTCCTTATGTCCTAAAAAATCTTTTCCCCATACGGATGTACGATAAATCTCAAACCGTGAGACTCATTCATCATCACATGACTTAAATCCACGTCCTCAGGCACCACAAGTCTCTCATTAAAATGTAGATCACCCTCTAAGCTGATCAAGAAAGACTCTTCACCCTCAATTAATAACGGACATACCCTGTCTTGACAGAACTGATCCTCCACTTGTGCTATCACTACCCACACAATAATTTCGGGAGTGATTGCTAGAACTGACATACAAGCTCTGGTGATCTCATCGTCGTGTCAAAGTTCACTCTACTTCTCCTTCCAAACCTCCGCTAACTCCCCAGTGGGTGTTCAACTCAACGCGTCTACTACCACGTTAGCCTTACCATGATGATACTGTATATCTAACTGGTAGTCCTTAATAAACACTAGCCACCGCATCTACCTTATGTTAAGATGCTTCTGTATGAATAAATCTTGAAGTGACTTATGATCCGTGAATAATATAAACTTCTCCCCCAGTAGATAGTTCCTCCATATCCTCAAATAAAACACAACCGCTACAAGATCAAGGTTGTGTGTGGGGTAATTGTTCTCACGGGTCTTAATCTTTCAAGACACATAAGCTACAATCCTCTCCTCCTTGTATAATACACCCCCCAAGTCTATGCAAGGATGCATTCGTATAGACTCGATACTCTACTCTTCCCCTAGGTAATGCTAGTACACGTGCTAACATTAATTTTTCCTTCAGCTCATCGAAAGATAACTGATAGAGATCATTCCACAAAAACGGTGCTCCTTTGTGAGTCAGGTCCGTCAACAAACCCGCAATCTTCGAGAACCCCTTACTAAAACGACGTTAATAATTGGTCAACCCCTAAAGACTGCGAATCTCTGTCGGTGTCATAAGCAATCCCCACTCTTTCACCATCGATACCTTACTCGGATTAACAACAATAACTTTATCTCACATAATATGGCCTAAAAACTACACCTCTCGTAGCCAAAATCCACATTTCTCAAATTTGGCATATAACCTGTAATGTCTACAGCACCATACGCAGATGCTCTACGTGCTTATCCTCAGTGCGAGAGTAGACCAGAATGTTATTTATGAACACAATCACGAACTGGTCAAGAAACTCCATGAATATCCTATTCATGAGATCCATGAACGCTGTCGGCACATCGGTGAGCCCAAACGACATCACTCTAAACTTGTACGACCCGTATCACGATAAAAAAGTGGTGTTAGGAACATCCTCCCCTCGAATACGTAACTAGTGATATCTCGATCTTAAGTCAATCTTGGAGAAGTATGCGGCTCGTCTCAACTAGTCAAACGGGTCATCGATCCTCAACAATGGATACTTATTTCGTATCGTGACCTTGTTCAGCTCCCTGTATTTTACACACAAGCGAGGCAAACCATCCCTCTTATTCACAAATAACACCAGTGCACCCTACGACGATGTGCTCGACCGAATAAAACCCTGCCCTAATAGCTGCTGAATTTTCTCCCCTAACTCCCGTATCCCTGAAGAAGCCATACGATACGGTGCTCAAGCAATCGATCTCGAACTCGGTGCTAAGTCGATAACAAATTTGATCTCCCGGATCGGTCGCAATTTGGGTATCTCCTGAAATACATCCTCAAAATCTCTCACAACTAGTATCGAGTCTAACAGAATAACTACCTCTTGTGAGGTCTCCTCCTCAATGTAGTATAAGTGTGTGCGCGATCCTCCCTCAAGAAGAGGCATCACTACTAAGAACATATCCTATCCTGGAATAGAGATCACTATGATCCTCTCGTAACAGTCTACCATTTCCCTATAATCTGCTAACCAATCCATCCTCATAATGACATCGTACCGCTCCATATCTAATATAAAAAGGTATGCTATTAAGCTCAGTCCCCCAATAATGATGTCTACTCTCCTATATATCGAGTGTATAAGTGACCCACTACCCAACAGTGATTGTACACACATAAGGCGAGTGTCGATTATCTCTAAAATATCGGTTGGTCATGCAAATCTAGTGGCAATAAAGGAATGCGATGCCCCCGTATAAAAAGGATCTTACCCTCAAGCCCATGAATAGGAACGTACCCTCGAATGCTGGCGGCGCCTGAGGTTCTGGTAGTATGGGATCTTCTCAAACGTTATACACACGTTGTACTGCATCTGCCCCTGCGACTGTGGGGCAGGTGGAGCTGGTGCTGCTGAAGGCTTTTGCGCCTGCTATCCCTACTGGGTGCCCTACTGCGGTGCCATGCCCTGCTGAGGGTAATTTATCCTCTTGTGGCCCTTCTATCCATAAATAAAGCACTGGACCGAAAACTCCCTCCGTGTCTGGCACTACTGGCTACCCTAAAACCCAGCCCTGTGGGCCTCCATCGTTATTCCCTTGGCCTTGACGGCCCTGAGGAACATGCTTCTGATTAGGGACCTGCTGAACCTACCTAAAACCTTGACCCTCTGATTAATAGCCTCTCGATCTAAACCTCTTGATCGGATCCCCCTTTCGAGAATCCTGCCCTACTGCCTCACCACCTGCTGCTAAGGTGCCCCACTTTTACTATTCCTTCCTGTCCTACCTGGCTGGCTCGGCTCACCCGTTCTCTTGCTTCCCTTTAGGTGGAAGCGGTGGTTGTGGCAGTGAAAAAGTGCATTATTAATGACCTTTGTATAAGTTTGCAATGTTGGGTTGCTAAGTAAATGTTGCCTGATCCTCCTGGTTAGCGCATCCATAAACCCGGGCTTCATCTTTTCTTTGGTGTTCACCCCATCAGTCATAAAGTTAGCCAAACGAGTGAACTCCTCCTCGTAATCAGCCACTGAAAAGTCACCCTGCGTAACACCACTGAATTTCCTCCTCATCTCTGTCTGAACAGCAGACGAAAAATACTTGCGGCCAAACCGCTCCCAGAACTCTTCTATCGCCATTGTATCCCTATCTGCTGAGGTGGTAACAGACTACCACCATTGCAATGTGCCCCCACAAGTCTGAATGTGGCAAGCATTTATTTTTTAGTATGGTTGCCCTTAATCATACCTTGATGACATCATAGGTTCTTCTTCCACTGACATGCTATAATAACATCTGAGCTCCTCGAAAACTCTGACGGGTGGCCTTTCTGAACAATAACGGCCCTGATTGGGCATGAATCAATGGTGCCACTGGTGGCTGTGATCGCGTCTGTGGAAAATGGGAGACTATGATAGTCATGGCTGCGTTGACTTCCTAGGCCACTATCTCGTCCACCTGTGTAGTAGTCATTATTCTCGGTGGTGCCTACAGCTGCGGTACCTTCGGCTCCTGATGATCCTCTTTCACCTCATCTTTTGCTATTGCTTTAGCCGGTCTATCTCTCCTAGGTAACATCTGAAATTTAAAATGAGTTCTATGAGTTCATAGTCAATACAAAATTTAATATCAGAAGCACGATATCTCAAGCAAGTGAAGATAAAAGCAACAATCCTAATAATAGGTCTCTATATAAAAAGAACGCTATGCTGAAATCGTAGTAAATCGTACAGATACTATGGACACTAGAACCAGATGCACTGATACCATCTGTGACACCCCACTCAATTAGATATTGGGTGATCAGTCCTTTACTAAAGTAAAACAAGTTTCTCATTTGGTTCATTCTTAGCATCACTGTCTAAAAACATATTAATTACTAATCACTTATTAGTTAATTAAGTCGGTGTCAAATTTTATCTTTCATTAAACAGATTATATATGCAAAAAACTAGATTAAACCATTCATACAATAATAAAGTCTAAACCATCACATAATAAATAAATATCTTACCGAATAAACCATCGACTACGGATACCAAATCCAAATAATAATCCAACAGATAAATAAATAAATTCGAATATAAATCTGAAATGTATAACTAAATAAGTACTGAAGGGGAAACACGCCCAAATGAAATACTGAGATAAGGAAGTCCTAATCTAGGAATGAACAACCGAAGTGTCTAGTCCAAACCTTGCATGCATCCATATATGTTGCAGCTATGCATCCCTGGAATAGATAATCAACTCTAGTGTCCATGTGGCTAGACACCTAAAAGGTTTTGAAAATATTTATAGCAAGGGTTAGAACCCAAAACATTTGAAAACATTTACCAAGTATTTATCATAGTTCAAAAATCAGTTATGAGATACACATGTTAGGTTCACGTACCTCTCCACTATTGTGCACACCTAATGTCTCCTACTTAGACCACCTAGTTGAACCCATGCTAATTAGACGTAAGTATCTAACTAACTATCGATACGTTTAGTTCCCCGTGCCGCCCATACAGCACGCCATTCGATAACTATCATCTCTCATATGTTATAAGAGTTGAAGTTAACATTTCACATATGTTATCATTTAATAATTTAATCAAGTTTCTCTACTTAATTCACCACTATTTAACTGTCTATTGTCACACATAAGTAGAATATTCATACTGATATATATAATAATGGCGGATCTCTAAAATGACCACAATAACACAGTCACACTACGCTATCAGTCCATGTACCTGTTGTACCAAATCAAGGACTAGTAGTTCGAAATGTCATCCTCGAACTATAAACTTAAACATCACATTCTTGGAGGCGAACATATTTCTAAGCCGTTAACCACTCACATACCTATCATATCTGAATAACAAGCTCGCACTATTATATTGACGCAAATAATGGTCTGCCCTAAGTTCTATGTCCTGGGGCACTTATCCAGACCTTATTGGCATCGTCAAGGTGGGATCGCCCACTGCGCGGGAACCTCTGTGATAGCTGACAGTATAGGTATACTAACACTTAACATCAGTTATGTAATAGTTATACACACAACCTATATATATATATATATATATATATATATATATATATATATATATATATATATATATATATATATATATATATATATATATATATATATATATATTAAATCAATAGGCATACACACAACCTATTTTATCATACTTTGTACGAGTACATATCCTTGGAATACTCACCGTACTTTCACTTTACGATTATTCTCACTATCGTATTAATTCGAGTATTATGTTAATACCATAAGGTATTTTAGTAGTTACTCTATCATACAATACTTTCCTAAATAATAAGATTATTCGTAATTCCCATAACTCGTTCCTTTCCTCTCGAACGAATTACTTTACGATTTAAGATCGATCCAACCTCGCCTTAGTTCTAATCATAAGACTAAGTCACCACTCTATCATAGGCCTACCACTCTATCATAGGCCTACTGTAATATAATAAATCTCTTATCATGTTTAAAGAAGGCTCTAAAAGTTTCTCAATCAATAGTTCACAAAATAAGAGCTTAAAAAGGGAAAATTTTCCAATTTGGGCAAACCGAATCGATTCACCCTAGGGCCAAATCGATTTGCCCTACCGAATCAATTCTCCTTCATCCTTTGACCGAATCAATTCGAAAAGTAACTGGTCACCTTCTTCGTTGAGTTTTTGCATTTTCCACCATTTTTCGTAACATAACTCTCATGATTCTTCACTAAAGTTACAACCAATTATCCCAAGCGTCATATACATGTATTAGGATGATTTCCAATGTAATTATAACATCAAAACATGATTATTTATATTCAATAACTGATCAAATCAATTATTCATTAAAACCCTAGATTTTTGTGTTCTTCATTCATACTTAACGTAATACCCAGATTTTTCTCATCTAAATCATCACCCTTTGTCCAGTTTCGTATCATCTATATACATGAATTCAGTTTACATAAAATTCTACCCGGAACATGGATTCTAATCACTTTGAATTTCCAAATTCATCATTTAAATCAATATATTGTAACCCTACGCTACATGGGTATTATAACCTCAAGAAAGATTCCAAGATAAACACTTGCCTCTTATGGTTATGATCTGATTTCATGATTAAGATGATGGATTGCTTGTCTTCTCTTCCAATATTCAATCCAAAGTTAATGGAGGTGTAAGAACGATGGGGAACACTTCAAGAATCCTCTTCAAATCTCCAAGAATGATCTCTCTTTCCTCTCTAATGGCATCTTTTGGTTTTCTAATCTTTTAACCCTATCCTCATCTATCTACTAGCTGATATACCTTATGTAATTTCGTATCTCCCTTAACCCTAAGCTACAAAAAGACTAAAATACCCTTATACGGTGTCAGTTTAGTCTAAAATTGCCTCGGGATCCAAACAATGCCCCCGAGTATACTATTCCGACTGTTTTGAAATCATCTGT
This sequence comes from Sambucus nigra, assembly GCA_949130495.1. NCBI lineage: Eukaryota > Viridiplantae > Streptophyta > Magnoliopsida > Dipsacales > Adoxaceae > Sambucus > Sambucus nigra. The sequence goes on along the minus strand of OX422210.1, from coordinate 146,438,197 downwards.
GACCTCGAAATCATCATTCGATTCACTCTAAATAAATATCATATATCGACCTCACATCAATCTACAAGTGACTCTTGTTTGAGATATAATCCAATTATGTCAATATCACTCGACACGATGTAAATTAATAACCATAAATTATTTACTATTCACTTAGTAAGTTTATCTCATATTATTAATCATTATCTATCTCGATTAATATTTTATTACAACATTAATATTTAATTTGATTAAATTACGTCACTTGTGTAATTTAAAAATATATCGAATTAATTACAAAATTAATTATATTCCAAATACGCAAATAATACGGGGTATTACAGCTGTGTCGGTTTGTATATTGTATATCCTAACTTTCTCCTCCAAGTTGATAGTTAATGAACATTATGTCATAATTTGTATTAAACATTCAAATTTGGGTTTATATATGGCTTTTCTTATTTATATTTGTTTAATATTTTGTTATTATGAATATTGAATGTTTGTTGTTATTAATTATCGAGAAAATATATCATATATTGCTGCTACGGGTGATAATATAGTGCTAAGCAGTGGCAGTGGGCATACTACCCAACAATTTTTTTTATAGTGCTACCTAGAATTGTCACAGACTTTGACCGTGACAAGTTTGTGACAAGAAAAATTATCATAAACTTTAACCGTGATATGTTCGTGACAAGTTCATTGTTGTCACGGGCATGTCATGGTCAAAGTCCGTGACAAGTTATCCTTGTCAAGGTTTTAGATTATGACAAGTCTGTGATAAAGAAAACTTGTCACGGATTTTAACCGTGATATGTCTGTGATAAATTAGTTGTCACCCCCATTTTTCTCACGGTCTTTGACCATGACAAGGTCAACTTGACAACGTTTTTTTTCGTGACAAATGGACTTTTTGGGTGTAGTGATAAACAAAAGAAGAGAAATAACATGTAGGCCAAGTTCACAAAGTTAACCAACATATATAATATTTAAAGTGAGTTTGAGTATGATATAAGTGTCTGAAAGTGAAACAGTTGAGGTGGAGACTTGTCCTATATGACTAACATTTATAGTAAATTCATCAACGGCATAAATGTTAGGTATATGAGAAGTAGAATGTTTGTAGGAGAATGTACTATATTCATAGGTCATATGATCACACCAGGAAAAATCAAAGGACGAAGAGGACTTACCCAAGTAGAGAAGCGGATAGAGAAATATATGGGTTGGATTTGAAGTGATGGCGGAGGGCCTCAAGATCACTGACAGAGAGGGAAGAGATAGTGGTGTTTGGAGGTTCTTCAGCAGTGGAAATAGTTATGAATTTGGAATTACATCGGGAGAAAAATCTTTTGTTATTACGGGACTGCTTGGAAGGATTTCAAAAATAATCATTTTGATGGTGGCTGGAACCTTTCTTCTGGCAAAACTTGCATACTCTGACTGTGGAATTTAGAAGCATATGTCTTGGTTCATGGCAGTAGTTGCAAATAATTGGAATTGATTAATTTTAGGATGGTGAGTGGCTAGAACTGCCTCAGTATATTGACTTTTAAGTGTACCCAAACTTGTCTCTTCTGAAAGAAGTTCAAAAACAACATCATCAAGTGTGGACAAGGGTTTTTGGTGAAGCAACGTGGCTCTAATAGGATCAAATGTATCATGGAGAAACAAACAAAAATGTATTAATTGTTGTTGATCATTATAGGAAATATATTAGGTTACATCAGTTGGACATGTCCAAGTGGATTCACACATGGCAAACTGATCCCATAGTGTATGCATTTCGGAAAGGAAGTGATGTATGGATTGTCCCGATTCTTGATGCATGCGATGGAGATCTCCGTGGACTTGAAACTGATGGGAGATATCGGCAGTGGTATATCGAGTTTTAAGAAAATCCCATATGCTTCTAGCTGGAACAAAATGACTAAATTGATTATTAATTAATGGGATGGATGTATTACGCAGCCAACTGATGATTTGAAGATTCTTATTGTCCCAATCTTTTAGACGTTTAATAAATTTGGAAGAGGATTCACCCTCCTCTTATGTTGGTTTAGTAATATCTCCAGATATAAGATTCCAAAGCTTACGTCCCTTGCGATAACTCGTCATTGATTGAGCCCAAAGCAGGTAATTTGATCCATCAAGAGTGATAGTGATGGGCATGGAGACTTTGGAACGGTAAAGGTTGATTCAGGATTAACCAAGCAGAATTCGGTAAAATGAACCATAGAATCAGAAGGCCCAAATTGGTCAGGAACCAGATGAAAAATTGGTCAGGATTGGAGGAAAACAAGTCTGGATCGGGATGATCCGAATCTGGGTCGATTCGAGGGACGAAATAGTGGTGATGGTGAAGGGTTTTTTGTGGCGTGGTTTTCTAGACAGAGAGGGCGGTGTTGATGTTTGAAGTGGTGTGTTTTGGATGATAAAGAATGAACGCGATGAATAGAGAATGAAAGCAGACAGATCCAAAAGTAGAGAAGTAAATAAGAGTGAAAAAATGAGCCTGATCTCTGATGCCATGTAACAAGACAATAGAGAATTTGTGTATTAGATTGATGATCAATTACAATACAAACAACGCCTTTTTATAGGTTATTACATGGTTGTGAACATGCAATGTGAAAGGTTGACTTTCTAATGCTAATGACAACTAATGCACACGTGTTAGTACATCTAGATGGATCTAGAATATATTCAAAATATACAGCTAATAGTTTCGATTTTGATATTTGGCCGATTCCCAATCCTACTTTATTTTCGAGATAATATATCTTTTCTATATTTTATAGATTTGGTATATGAAAATGGGCCACTACACTCTCAAAACTCAAAAGCATGAAAATCGGTATTCAATTCTGTTTGGTTTCTATTTGAATATTTGCTATATATGCATTTGCTAAAACTTATGATATCAAATTAAATGCTTTGGTGATTTACTTTCACGTGCATAATATTTTATATCAAAATTTATACTAGATTTTTCGAAGTCATAAAAATTGATTGAATGCGTTTAAAATTTTGTACCGATTAAAATTTCACCTAAGAAACTGATTAAGATCTTTTGTTTTTAGCTATTAAGTTTGAACCTGAACTATTAATACTTAAGAAGTATTGAATAATATTTATTTTTTGGGATAATTCAAGGCTAGTTCTATTTATTGGGTCAAAGATGCATCACATCCCACTGACTTTTTTCTAATGCACCAAGTCCTTTTTCATTATAGACTACATATATGTAGACAAATATACCCTTACATATACACATTTTAAACCCACTTACTCTCTCTCTCTCTCTAAAAATAAACACATAATCTCACACTTTTTCTCTCTCTAACAGCACCACCCCCACCCCCATCCCCACCCGAGACTCACCGGAAGCAGCTCACCGAAAAATCTCCCCGCATTTCTCACCGGAGTATTTTTCTCTCCTTGTTTCTCTCTCTCTCTCTCTTCATCTATTTCTTTATTTTTTCTGGTTCGCGCCAGCGGCATCATGCTGGAGAAGAAGAGTTTTCACCGAAAAAATGCAGGTTTTACCGAAACAGTAAATTTATCTGTTTCGATTTTTTTGTCAAAAAATATCGAATATGAGTGTTTGATAAATCTTGACGAGTAGATTTCAAATATATAAATTTTGTGAATTTTGGATTTATAGATTGAAAGTTATGGACTTTTAAATGATTAAGAGATGAAATTAATTTGAAGAGGTTATTTATTTGAACTTAACATTACCATGAAACTAGCTAAAATAAATTTAAAATATTTTCCAAGTGTCATAGTCAATCTATTTATGGGCCTCCTGCGTGTTTTTTTCTGTGTCTCTTCTCTTAACTTCTCCAGTTGTGAGCAGTAAACGAGGCCCATTCAACGAGTATATATCACATCATTTGGTTCCAAGATGAGCCCATCTCTGAGAATCACCAGTCCCGCAGGAAAGAATTTTTGTTGGGAGCTTTTCTAGCGAAAGCTGAGAGCAACGAAAATAAAAATGAAAGGCGGGCTTAGTATTGAGGGTGGGTTTGTATACGACGAAGAGATCCAACTCACTGTCTTCAAAACCTCTCTTTTCTTCTCTGGCGATGGCTTCACTGTTTACTACCCCAAAGGTACCCTTGTTTTCCGAGTCGACTCATATGGCCCCGACAACCATGACAGCGATGAATTCATTCTCATGGATGCCTCCGGTCACTGTCTCCTAACCGTTAGAAGAAAGGTATTTTTATTTTTTACTCTTCTTTAGCTTTTTTGTTTAGTTTTTGCCTGTAGACATTTATTCGTAATTTTGTGCACGTGGGATGTTTCAGTTTCTGAGTTGTAACAATTTTTGTGTGGAAATAGAGACGGAGTCTGCATCAACGATGGGAAGGGTTCTTAGGAGAGAGAAGGGAGGGTCAAAAATCGATCTTCAGTGTAAGGAGATCTTCGATGATCGGTAAATCTAGTGTTACAGTAGAGATGTGCGGGAACACAAGCGAGGAATATCTGATAGATGGGTCATTTGCTCAGAGGTGTTGTACCATTCTAAATGAAGACAGTGAAGCAGTGGCTGAGATAACTCGTAAAGTGGATGACTCTAATAGCCTGACGTTGGCCAAGGACGTTTTCTCTGTGGTACTGAAACCAGGATTTGATGGTGCGTTTGCCATGGCACTGGTCCTTGTGCTGGACCAGATTAACGCCGATGATCTCTCCGTTACTGATGATGGTGGGGTGGACCTTAACTTGGAGCCCACTCAGGAACATTCAAATTCTTAATCACGTATGTCGTCTTGATGTCTATGTACTAGTGTATTTACATCTCATTTGTCATTTAGTTTGGTCCTACTACTTGTCCGTGTTTTAGATTTTTTTTTCTTTACGCCTCTATAATAAATGATAAAGGGGAGGAATACGTGTAGCAGAAATGTTCTATATTGTGTCTGCTTTGACCTTATATTCATTTCGTTATGTGGCATCAACTCAAGTTTTCTCTATTCCAAATCATTTTTTTACAACTTTTAGATATTTATTGAGAGTTTATGTGAGTATGTTATACAACATCAGCTAACTAATGTAACATTTTTTTCCATATAATGATGCGTCGATTCTTTATTGTAAAATCTTTGTTCCACTTAACCCTTTGGATGATACAAATTCCACACGAGACAACTTTTTTCCGAACTTTTACTCAATGTTTATGCGTTAAATAAGTATTGATCGGTTTTTTTTATTGGAAATACCAATGTATATTTGCACATAAGAGTGTTCATATTACTATCATTCAAAAAAATTATTTCTTTGGAATTTGTCATACATATTTTAAGACATCTATAATCAATATTTTCTATTGCTGTAATTTTTATCTAATGAGAATAATAGAAACCATTTTTTCTAAGAAAAAAGTGTTTATTGTTGAAAAATGTAAACCGTGTGAGTCATTTGCAGGCGAAAATATGAATTATTTCAAACTTTGAGATCCTTTTTTTAAAATATTTATAAAGTATTTTATATTGGTTACGTAAAAACCCTAATTTTGGTTCGGGAGTAGAAATAAAGAAGCCATTAACTTAAACATTGCATTGGCATCTTTTTCAATATAATTGGGAAAAGTTTTGTTTCGCTTCTATTTAAATGCAATTTGCATTGTGATTTTGATTGATGCAATAAAGACGAGTAATTAGATCCGGTGAATTTAAATAACCCTATATAATCGAATTTTGTGGGCTGAGCAAGGTTTACTCTATTTTCAGTATTTTAATTGATTTAAATACGATACATATATGAATGAATGATTTAGTTTTAATCTGAGTTGATCCTTCAACTAAACGTATGAATGTAATTATTCTATCCATTAATGTCTACATTAACTAATGTAAGTAAACTATTTTATGCTTTCTAGCCATCGAGTCTAGCTTTAGTGGAGTTATTTAGGAAATTATTGGACGTTTGGGTCATGTGGTGGGTGTTACGTAGTTCAGCTGGTTGTTCCAATGATTGATCTTTATCAGAAAATATCTAACTTTTGGGCATACGATTTGATTCAATAGGGAACCAGATGTTTAAAATTCTTTATTAAACTAATGATTCTTATTTAATGCTATTTAAAGCGTAGCGTCGAGGTAAGTGGAGTACTAGGATGTTTAATAGTTTTCTTAGTGACAGCTTAGTGAAAAAAACAAAAGGAGACAAATTTAGTGCTCGAGGATTTCGTTATTGCGGGTTACGGAGGGATAGATGTAAATGTACATAGTTTTCTCATTACATATGTACATAGTTTTCACATTACATATAGAGAAACCCTGTTTTCACGTTTCGCACTTGTCTTTCACGTTATAATGATAGCAACAAATCAAGAAAAAAAAAAGGTAAAGGAAAGAAAAAGGAAAGGATGGAAACAAAAGTAATAAAGGCAATAACTTTTTCAACTAAGAGTTCAAGACTTATAATGGCAAACACTGACGCAAAAGGAATTTTGTTTGGCTTTTTATAACAAAATAACAAAGGTTTATACTTCAAAATTATTTGAAGCTATGATCCCACCCAAAAAAATATATATATATATAAAATGTGTATTTTTAAAAATCTTTAATGGAATCTTTTATTATTAAAAAGTCTTTTGGGATATAATGATTTCTATTATCAATTGTGTTGGTATTCATTAAGTAAATACTATGAATGAAATGAAAAATATCTACTCTCATTAAATTATCTTTTTTATTATTTTTATTTTATTTTACAATATACTATCAGCACAATGAGATCTCCTCTCAACCAATCGCATGTGTGGCTCTCATCCTCACCGTATGTAACTAGCCAATCGAATCTGTCAAAAACAATTGGACACTCAAGAAAAGTTAATTTAGTCAATCATATATAAAAAAATCTATATCAAAATATCCAATTAGTAAGTATGCTCAAACCAACAATTATTGTGTAATTTTATATCATAGGTTTCATTTTTGGAACACCTCGTAATTTCTGGTTATTATTTTTATTTAATTAATTCAGTAATTAGTAATTCACTTGTGTCGTAAATTAATGAGAATATTTAAAAGTGAATATATTTAAATAAGTTAACGAGTGAGAGTAAATTTTAGAGATTTATTCCGGATGATAATTTTGAGCGCGCGGATGAGTTCGTTACAGTCGAATTAGTCCGAAATGAGTGGTTATATGCATATATTGGGCATTGTGGCGTAATTAAACATATGTGAGCTCTATATAGAGAGTATGAAAATGTGAATAGTATTTTTAATCCTAAATGGGTAAGGGGTAAATAACATTAATCACATTAGAAGACTAAAGAGGAAAAAAGCTTAAAGGGAGAGCCAAAGAGAAGAGGAACTTGGGGATCTTGGAGAGATTGCTTCAATTTCAATTCAACACGTTCATTCAAAGCTTTAGATCTTCATTTGATGCAAGTGGTTTAAATTGTGATTATTAAATTACATCTACATTTTCATATTTTTTTTTAGATAAAATCGAATTTATTGATGAAGTGAGAGAAAAGCCCTCTCACGGTGGCATTACATGAAGGAGCCATTCTAAGAATAAAACAAACCTACATTTTCATATTAAAAGAGGTGGAATTCAATTAAATTCTAGGGTTTGTTCTTGAGCAAAATTGAGGAATTTTCTTTACTGGGAGTTATAAATTTGTAGGGGTTTTGAGAATTGATGAAATTGTTAGGGATAGATTTGCGATAGCAAAAGAATGGATTTAGGATAAATCTTGAAAACATTTGATGAAGAAATCTAAATTTTGTAACTTTTGTTCTCTGATACGTTTTCCCAAAAAACGGCTCCAAAATGCCCCAAAACAGCATTTTGAAAAGCAGGGCAGATTCGTGAGGAAATTTTAAGAAATATTTTTTGTTGTTATTCCGTTGGAGATGGCCTAGATTGATAGGTGTGACTAATTACCCTTGGATTAATTAGAAGATTAATTAAATTGGAGAGATTAAGGTTTATGATTGGGTGATTGAAACCTTTTTAATTAAGTGGGAAAAACTTAATTAGATGAAATTGAACATTGAATTGGGAATATTTAATTTCGGTCCTAGAGATAGAGAATCCGGGCATACGTAAAAAGGTTACACCAACATAATGAGAATTAATTAGGGTGCAATTGATCAAAATGAAGTCGGACCATAGACTTAATTATTTTAGGCTGGGGTATGGGCATAATACTCCGATAGCCTGAATTTCAATATACATGTCGATATGCAGTACATATATGATTTATATATATTGGTGTGAATAATATATATAATAAAAGTATACCAATATTAATGCTATCATAAGAGGTTGCGCGATGTGGGTGAATCTCCTGACTTGAGGATCAGGACGAGTATAGTTCCAGGCCATAGCGTCTGTGACTTAGGGGTGGGACCGTTGTGGTATGGAGCGGACACTTTCGGCGGAAACTATGGGCGTCTCCTATGCGTTCGGTGATAGCATTTTATATCCGACATGTGTGTGAATGTTGAGATATGATACATATATATAGTACATAATTATATATGGAATTTATATATATACATAGTGTGAAATGTATAAATAATATAACTTGTGAAATGGCTATATGTTATCAAGTTGGATATGGATATAAATAAGTAAGTGAGAAATATAACTTATAAATCGTATACATGATGTGAATGGTGTAAAGGATGTAACTTGTGAGAATATTATATGGCATTAAATAGGAATTGATTTGAATAAGCTAATGTGGATAATAAACCATAAAATGTATACAATACTCACTCAAGTTGAGATAGTGGGAAATAGTGAGATATATGAGACAAAGCTAATTATAGAGGGTTAGCTATATGGGTCATTTATAGTTTCGGTAGGCGTGCACATTAGTTGAGGGGTGAGGTAAACTCAAGGGAGTGCACGACACTAATTTAAATATGAAGAGCATTTGCATTTTAATTTCGTGCATTTCAATACACTTGCTAAATATTTTCAAATGTTTTGGGTTCAAACCCTTGCTATAAAATATTTTAAAAAAACCTTTTAGGTGTCCTACCGCAGGGGTGCCAGTCTTTAGCCTTCTTACAGGGTGCGCAGCTGCAACTTATGTGGATTGCTGCGGGATCTTAGGAACTTCTCTAGTTGTACGATTGAGTTTGTACTTTCATATTCAGTCTTGGCATGTATCGGTATTCTTTTATACTTACACTTTGTGGATTGCTTGTAGTCTATATTGCTCGATAAACACTTGTACTTGTTTTGTGGCATGTTTAATTTGCTTCTTATAATAGTTAATTTGGTTTGCTAGTATGTTTGGTTGAGTTTGATGTAATTCATAAGATAAAATTTGGCATCAGCTTAATTTAAGACTAGGTGATTAGTAATTAAAAAGTTTTTCGACAGTGATGCTAAGAATGAACCAGATGAGATTCTTGTTTAATTTGGTATATGACTAATCACCCGGTATTTTACTAAAAGGGGTGTCACAGATGCTATCAGAGCATCAGTTTCTAGTGTCCTTAGGATCTGGGCACCTTTTCAAGTTTCAGCGTAGCGTTCTTTGTTATAGAGCCTTATTATAAGATTGTTGTATTCCTTCACATATGTGATTTACGTTTTCCTGCTATATGGTATAGTTCATGTGATTCATGTACGGTTTCAATCGAACGTGGTAGATCGAACATTATAGAACAACCAACATGGGACGTTAGAAGGATTGCAGGAGGGAGGACTCAACAGAAGCCATGAGGCATTCTAGAAATAGTGACGCGATAAGAGTCACCCTGATAATTGTTCGAATAATTGAAGTTGAAGAAACTGTTGGGGTGCAGTGGTTGCCCTAAGAACCGCTGGGAAGGAAGATGGTTCAAAGTTAAAACACCAATCGTAGACGACAAGTGGTGAGGGTCGAAGAAAATTTTATTTCATAAGAAGAATCCGTTAGGATTCGAGGGAGGTGCGGAAGAGTGATTTACTAGTGGGTAGAGAACATCCAATTGGGATGACATGCGGGGGAGTGTAGTGTCACTCAAGTCAAAATTTCGAGCAATGAAGTTTTCTTTTAGAAGCAGTCTGGGGTGATAGGAGCCAGTCACCACTTTTATGGGGAAATACCGTGAATAACAAGGAATTAGGGGTGCAGATTATTACGAAATCTCTTACTAGTGGTTAAGTAGAGATGCAAGGAAACTTTTAGAAATTTTCCAAAAAGGGTCGGATAGTGGACGAAAGGGAAGGAAAGTTAACGGAATTTATAAACTTCATAACCAATGACAGGAATAAGAGGAATTAAATAGGGTTTGTAAGTTGAGATTAGACCCGTTGGGTAGAGTGTACAAGCATGGATATGAGATTTGGCTAGGATGGTTGATGTCGTTGTCGTCAAAGTTGTACAATTACAATTGGCATCAATGCTCTCTCGAGAGGGGAGCTAAGGGAGTTGAAAAGTCTACTAGAGGAATAAGGTTGGATTTTAGTGCTAATAAGGTTCCAAGGGAAGGATTACCCAGCAGGGGATCCAGATTAATGATTGAGATCAATAGAATTTTTACAGAGTGACATCGAGTTTACTTAGGACCATCAAAGCCAGCAACCAGTCTATTGGATCAGTGGATCCAAAGGGACATTTGGGTCAACAATTAGGGTGAAGACTACCAGATCCGTGAGAAGGACAACCCCGATAGGGCCGTTGAACCAGAAAGAGGCGGGGATGACACAGAAAGGTGTCTTAGTTGTAAAAGAGTAGAAACACATGGGTGGATTTTTGTCCGCAGCGAGTCAGGGTACCGGAGCTAGATGCCTATTGTAGAGGTTTTTGGTTTGGTTAAGACGAGGTTGTTATGTTTAATGACCATTGAGCTAGTAGTGTTGTAGGCAAACGAAATTACATGTTTTATTTCGAGATGATTGGGGTATGTTTTGTGTGATGCAAGCGGGCCACAATAATGTATTTATACTAGATTCGCGTGATAAATGAATTTAGTGGAAGTATCGTTAATATTACTAGTATATGTATTTTTAGCATAGAGTAACAGGGTACTCTTCGATTCCACCTAAGAGGAATGGGTGGGGTACATTGAGACGATCTATTTATTGGGGACTAGCTCCTTTGTGAGGTGATAATTGAGCTATTGTTTTATCTTGGCTACGGATGAGTTCGCGATGGCGGGGGGGGGGGGGGGGGGGGGATCATAGCAAGGCTATCTTGTTTGTTGTTTCAGTGATGGATGTATATTCTCTTGAGATGTCTCACCTGGAAGAGGGTTGAGCAATATCACAATGACAATATTATGTAAAGTAGGACTTATAGAGTGCATTTGTCTAGTTATATTATATCCCGGTGCATAGGATTTTTACTGAGGAAATTCAAGGGATGTAGGGTTGCCGTGGAGCAGAGAGATTTAGCTCGTTATTAATGTTTAGCACTGAGGGCTTAGTGATACTACGAGCACAGTAGTATATGACTCATTTAGAGACGCAGAAGTCCATAATAAACTTGTGAGTATAGGGGCAAGGTTTGAGAATCCCCGGGGTATCCTTTGGGTTCCGTGGAAATCAAGGACCGACGATGATGAGGAATTGTGCATTAGGGAAAAAGTATTTTGGGCTTTACGAGGAAGTGTTATATGCATAAGCCTGGATAAAATGTCGAAAGTGTGGAGACGTCATTGGATTTTAGGTCATTGGATTTAATAATAACTAGTGAACGTGTGGAGAAAATACGTTGAGTAGAAAACCACTAAGTGATAGGGCTAGTGGAGCCTGAAGGTGTTGCGAAAGAAAAAAATGCGAAGTTTAGTTACCACAAGTTGCGATATTGTGCATATTGAGATGTGTTTTGTGTGATTTATTTTAGCCACTTTTTCTATTATAGGGACCCTTAGGTTTAGGACTAAGTGGGTATTTTCAGGATCTCACATCCATGATAAAGTTGGAAAAATGCCGGAGAGAATTGAATAGTGATGAGTGAAGTTATCGAAAATATTTGGAGGATATAGCCACGCTGAAAATGCGGGGCCAAAAATTGAAGCACATATTGGTTACGTAATTGGTGATCGGAGGTTTGTACAATTAGGCTCGAGTTAGAGGGTGTATAGGCACTCTGGGAGGAGCCATAGCCTCTACGGTGCAGATACTTAGCAGATTCGGGAGAAGACACAAAGGCAAATATTTTGTGTATATTCTGGAGGAAAGGGAATAAGTTGTTCCCCGAATTATGGAATGATTAAACATGGATGTGTTTGGAAGTGACAGGGAGTGTGTCACAACCTACGATTTGCTATCACTAGGATTCTTGAGTGATGCGGATATTAGTGGATGTGTTGGTCGTAATGGCTATAATATATATATTTAAGTACCGTGCAATAGCGGGGTTCTTTGGTGTTAACCACGTGAGAGTGGGGGGTTACACTAAGAGGATGGTCGCATTATACGAGAGATTTCTACTTTCGAGCATTATGGGGAGTAGTGCGGATGTTTTTTTTTCAAGTTTCAACTGTGTACCTATAGTGGATAGCTATAGTAAGACTGGGTGTTCGCGGTACCAGATTATGAATTATCGTTGCTAGGTTTCACCTAAGATAGGGTCTAGCGTATATATTCAGTAATGTATGATAAAATGTGTTGTATGTCAATGTACTAATATTGTTAAATTGAAATCCCGACGAGTAGGGACATTTCTGATGTAATTCAGGGTGGTTGGAAGTATTATCGAGCGGAAAGATATAGCTCGAATTTTACTTACGCACAAGGAACTAGTGATAATAAGGGCGTGGTGGTAGGTATTATCTTTTTACATAAGAGTGGATATGTATACTTTCATGCCAAGAAGAGGGTATTGGGAGTGTTAAAACTGTGGGATTGAAGTTATTTTACGAATTACGGGCTAGTAAATGTCATGCTTCTTTTAGTGCGGTTAAGCACGAGTACATGGTGGATGGGTGCTCTGGTTAATTACATTCTCTCAATAACTTTGTGTAGCAATGCTAAGGGTAAGTGATTGCAGGGCTAGTTGAGACCAGGAGTACTAGGCTTATCCGAATTTCGAGGATGAAATTCCGTTGTAAGGGGGGAAGTATGTAACACTTCGTAATTTTTAAGTTATTATTTTTATTTAATTAATTCAGTAATTAGTAATTCACTTGTGTCGTAAATTAAAGAGAATTAATTAATGAGAATATTTAAAAGTGAATATATTTAAATAAGTTAACGGGCGAGAGTAAATTTTAGAGACTTATTCTGGATGGTAAATTTGAGCGCGCGGATGAGTCCGTTAGAGTCGAAATAACCCGAAATGAGTGGTTATATGCATATATTGGGTATTGGGGCCTAATTAAACATAAGTGACCTCCATAAAGAGAGTATGAACCCTTTTTATAAGGCCCATTGGCCCAAAAATGTGAATAGTGTTTTTAACCCCAAATGGATAAGGGGTAGGCAACATTAAATCACATTAGAAGACTAAAGAGGGAAAAAGATTAAAGGGAGAGACAAAGAGAAGAGGACTTGGGGATCTTGGAGAGATTGCTTCAATTTCAATTCAACACCCTCATTCAAAGCTTTAGATCTTCATTTGAGGAAAGTGGTTTAAATTGTGATTATTCAATTGCATCTAGATTTTCATATTAAAAGAGGTGAAATTCAATTAAATTCTAGGGTTTATTCTTGAGCAAAATTCTGCAGGGGTTTTGAGAATTAATGAAATTAATGATTGAATTGATGAAATTGTTAGGGCTAGATTTGTAATAACAAAAGAATGAATTTAGGATAAATCTCGAAAACTTTTGATGAAGAAATATGTACAAAATTGAGTTATTTACTGCTCTAATGGAGATTCTGTTGGTGACGGCCATTAAAAAATCGCGTTTTCTAACTTTTGTTCTCACATATATTTTCTCAAAAAACGGCTCCAAAATGCCCTAAAATGACATTTTAAAAATCTGGACAGATTCGTGGGGCAAATTTTAAGAAATATTTTTTGTTGTTATTCCGTTGGAGATTGCCTAGATTGATAGGTGTGACTAATTACCCTTGGATTAATTAAATTGGAGAGATTAAGGTTTATGATTGAGTGATTGAAACCTTGTTAATTAAGTGGGGAAAACTTAATTGGATGAAATTGAACATTGAATTGGGAATATTGAATTTTGGGCCGAGAGATAGAGAGTTCGGGTATACGTGAAAGGGTTACACCAAAATAATGAGAATTAGTTAGGGTGTAATTGATCAAAATGAAGTCGAACCATAGACTTAATTGTTTTAGGTTTGGGTATGAGCATAATACTCCGATAGCCTGAATTTCTATATGTATGTCGATGTGTAGTACATATATGATATGTATATATATTTTGGTGTGAATAATATGTATAGTAAAGCCATACCAACATTAATGCTATCATAGGAGGTTATGCGATGCGGGTGAATCCCCTGACTTGAGGAGCAGGGAGAGTATAGTCCCCAAGCCATAGCGTTTGTGACTTAGGGGTGGGACCGTTATGGTATGGAGTAGACACTTTTAGCGGGAACTATGTCCGCCTCCTATGCATTCGGTGATAGCATTTTATGTCCAACATGTATGTGAATGTTGAGATATGATAAGTATGTATAGTGCAAAATTATATACGACAATTTATATATTTACATGGTGTGAAATGTATAAATAATATAGCATGCGAAATGGTTATATGGTATCAAGTTGGATATGGATATAAATAAGCTAGTTTGGAATATAACCTATAACTCGTATACATGATGTGAATGGTGTAAAGTATATAACTTGTGAGAATGTTATATGGCATTAAATAGGAATTGATTTGAATAAGCTTATGTGGCTAATAAACCATAAAATGTATACGAAATTCACTCAAGTTGAGATAGTGGGAAATGGGGAGATATATGGGACAAGGCTAGTTATGGAAGGTTTGCTAGATGGGTCATTTATAGTTTCGGTAGGCGTGCATATTAGTTGAGGGGTAATGTAACTCAAGGGAGTGCGCGACACTAATTTAAATATGACGAGCATTTGCATTTTAATTTCATGCATTTAAATGCACTTGCTAAATATTTTCGAATGTTTTGGGTCCTAACCCTTGGTATAAAATATTTTCAAAAACATTTTAGGTGTCTTACCACAGGGGCACCAGTCTTGATCCTTCTTACAAAGTGCGCAGCTGCAACTTATGTGGATTGCTGCGGGATCTTTGTTTCGACAATTTTCTCATTGTGAGAGTAAATTTTAGATATTTATTTCGGATGGTAATTTTGAGCGCATAAATGAGTCCGTTAGAGTCGAAATTGCCCGAAATGAGTGGTTATATGCATATATTGGGTATTGGGGCCGAATTAAACACATGTGATCTCCATATAAAGAGTATGGACCCTTTTGATAAGGCCCATAGGCCCCAAAACGTGAATAGAGTTTTTAACTCCAAATGGGTAAGGGGTAGGCAACATTAAATCACATTAGAAGACTAAGGAGGAAAAAGCTTAAAGGGAGAGCCAAAGAGAAGATCAACTAGGGGATTTTGGAGAGATTGCTTCAGTTTCAATTGAACACCATCATTCAAAGATTTAGATCTTTATTTAAGGCAAGTGGTTTAAATTGTGATTATTACATTGCATCTATATTTTCATATTAAAAGAGGTGGAGTTCAATAATATTCTAGGGTTTGTTCTTGAGCAAAAGTGGGGGATTTTCTTTAATGGGAGTTATAAATCTGTAGGGGTTTTGAGAATTGATGAAATTGATGATTGAATTGATAAAATTTTTAGGGCTAGATTTGTGATATCAAAAGAATGGATTTAGGATAAATCTTGAAAACTTTTGATGAAGAAATCTGTACAGAATTGAGTTATTTACTGCTCTAATGGAGATTATGTCCGCGATGACCTGTAGAAAATCGTGTTTTCTTACTTTTGCTCTACTATATATTTTCTCCAAAGACGGCTCCAAAATGCCCCAAAACGGCATTTTAAAAATCTGGGCAGATTCGTGGGGTAATTTTTAAGAAATATTTTTGGTTGTTATTCCATTGGTGATTACCAATATTGATAGGTGTGACTAATTACCCTTGGATTAATTAAAGAATTAATTAAAATGAATAGATTAATGTTTATGATTGAGTGATTGAAACCTTGCTAATTAAGTGGGGAAAACTTAATTGGAAGAAATTGAACATTGAATTTGGAATATTGGATTTTGGTCCACGAGATAGAGAATCTGGGTATGCGTGAAAGGGTTACACCAAAATAATGAGAATTTATTAGTGTGTAATTGATCAAAATGAAGTCGGACCATAGACTTAATTGTTTAAGGCTTGGGTGTGAGCGTAATACTCCGATAGCTTGAATTTCTATATGTATGTCGATGTGTAGTATGTGTATATATATATATATATATATATATATATATATATATATATATATATATATATATATATATATATATATATATATATTGGTGTGAATAAAATATATAGTAAAGCCATACCAATATTAATGCTATCATAGGAGGTTGCGCGATGTGGGTGAATCCCCTGACTTGAGGAGCAGGGCGAGTATAGTCCCCAAGCCACAACGTTTGTGACTTAGGGGTGGGATCGTTATGGTATGGAGCATACACTTTCGACGGGATCTATGGCCACCTCCTATGCGTTAGGTGATAGCATTTTATATTCGATATGTGTGTGAATGTTGAGATATGATACGTATATATAGTGCAAAATTATATACGGGAATATATATATATATATATATATATATATATATATATATAAATAATGTAACATGTGAAATGGTTATATGGTATCAAGTTGGATATGGATATAATAAGTTAGTTTGGAATATAACTTATAACTCGTATACATGATGTGAATGGTGTAAAGTATATAACTTGTGAGAATGTTATATGGCATTAAATAGGAATTGATTTGAATAAGCTTATGTGGCTAATAAACCATAAAATGTATACGATACTCACTCAAGTTGAGATAATGGGAAATGGGGAGATATATGGGACAAGGCTAGTTATGGAGGGTTTGCTAGATGGGTCATTTATAGTTTCGGTAGGCTTGCATATTAATTGAGGGGTAATGTAAACTCAAGGGAGTGCGCGGAACTAATTGAAATATAAAGAGCATTTGCATTTTAATTTCGTGAATTTAAGTACACTTGCTAAATATTTTCAAATGTTTTGGGTTCTAACCCTTGCTATAAAATATTTTCAAAAATCTTTTAGGTGTCCTACCACAGGGGCGCCTGTCTTGATCCTTCTTACGGAGAGCGCAACTGCAGCTTATGTGGATAGCTGCGAGATCTTTGTTTAGACGCTTTTCTCATTATGGGAGTAAATTTTAGTGATTTATTCTGGATGGTAATTTTAAGCGCACGGATGAGTCCGTTAG
The DNA here is from genome assembly GCA_949130495.1 of Sambucus nigra. Lineage (NCBI taxonomy): Eukaryota > Viridiplantae > Streptophyta > Magnoliopsida > Dipsacales > Adoxaceae > Sambucus > Sambucus nigra. The sequence goes on along the minus strand of OX422210.1, from coordinate 146,420,849 downwards.
AGTCGAAATAGCCTGAAATGAGTGGTTATATGCATATATTGGGAATTAGGGTAGCTCCATATAGAGAGTATGGATCCTTTTTATAAGGCCCATAGGCCCCAAAACGTGAATATAGTTTTTATCCCCAAATGGGTAAGGGGTAGGCAACATTAAATCACATTAGAAGACTAAAGAGGGAAAAAGCTTAAAAGGAGAGCCAAAGAGAAGACCAACTTGGGGATCTTAGAGGGATTTCTTCAGTTTCAATTCAACACCTTCATTCAAAGATTTAGATCTTTATTTATGGCAAGTGGTTTAAATTGTGATTAATAAATTGCATCGGTATTTTCATATTAAAATAGGTGAAATTCAATTAAATTCTAGGGTTTGTTCTTGAGAAAAATTGGGGGATTTTCTTTAGTAGGAGTTGCAAATCTGTAGGGGTTTTAAGAGTTGATGAAATTGTTAGGACTAGATATGTGATAAGAAAAGAATAGATTTAGGATAAATCTTGAAAACTTTTGATGAAGCAACCTATACCGAATTGAATTATGTACTGCTCTAATAGCGATTCTGTCCGCACTACCCTATAGAAAATCTTATTTTCTAACATTTGTTCTCTGATATATTTTCTCCAAAAACGGCTCCAAAATGCCCCAAAACGGAATTTTAAAAATCTGGGCAAATTTGTGGGGTAAATTTTAAGAAATATTTTTTGTTGTTATTCCATTGGATATTGCCTAGATTGATAGGTGTGATTAATTACCCTTGGATTAATTAAATTTGGGAGATTAAGGTTTATGATTGAGTGATTGAAACCTTGTTAATTAAGTGGGGAAAACTTAATTGGATGAAATTGAACATTCAATTGGAAATATTGAATTTCGGGCCGAGAGATAGAGAGTCCGGGTATACGTGAAAGGGTTACACCAAAATAATGAGAATTAATTAGTGTGTAATTGATCAAAATGAAGTCGGACCATAGAGTTAATTGTTTTAGGCTTGGGTATGAGCATAATATTCCGATAGTCTGAATTCCTATATATATGTCGATGTGTAGTACATATATGATATATAAATATATATTGGTGTGAATAATATTTATAATAAACCCATACCAACATTAATGCTATCATAGGAGGTTGCACGATGTGGGTGAATCCCTTGACTTGAGGAGCCGGGCGAGTCTAGTCCCTAAGCTGTAACGTCTTTGACTTAGGGGTGGGACCATTATGGTATGGGGCGGACACTTTCGGCGGGAACTATGGCCGTTTCCTATCCGTTCGGTGATAACATTTTATATCTGACATGTGTGTGAATGTTCAGATATGATACGTATATATAGTGCAAAATTTTATGCGAAAATTTATATTTATACATGGTGTGAAATGTATAAATAATATAACTTGTGAAATGGTTGTATGGTATCAAGTTTGATATGGATATAAATAAGTTCGTGAGGAATATAACTTATAACTCGTATACATGATGTGAATGGTGTAAAGGATAAAACTTGTGAGAACGTGATATGGCATTAAATAGGAATTGATTTGAATAAGCTAATGTGGCTAAGAAACCATAAAATGTATACGATACTCACTCAAGTTGAGATAGTGGAAAACAGTGAGATATATGAGATAAGGCTAGTCATGAAGGGTTTGCTAGATGGGTCATTTATAGTTTTGGTAGGCGTGCATATTAGTTGAGGGATGAGGTAAAGTCAAGGGAGTGCGGGTACTACACCAAATCTATCGAATTGTCATGGCCATTGACGTTGGCAAGTTGGACTTGTCAAGGTCAATGATCGTGACAATTCTGGGGGTGATAATTTTTTTTTCCACGGACTTTTCATGGTCATTGACCGTGATAAGTTCGTTAGAATTGTCACGATCATGTCATGGGCCTTTACCGTAATAAGCTTTGTCACAATTAAGGACAGTAATAAAACTGTGACAGTGTTTAAAAAAATTATTACGGTCATTGACTGTGACAAGTCTGTGACAAGTTTCTTTGTCAAGGACTTATCACGGTCAATGACCGTGACAATTTTGGGCGGAATTGAAAAAAAATCTGCTGGGCAATATGGCCACTACGACTGCCTAGCAGTATATATGTACCTGTTATAGCAACGTTATACTTGTTCAAAAATTATATATCCAGATAAAATAGATATAGAGCAAATATACATTCAAAATAGAGAGAATATGCATCACCATATAATCCAAATATAATTCAAATGTAATAATTTAAAACAATTCAATTCAAACTTAAATCAATGTCACTAAATGTCTAGGGTATGGTTAATGCTGAGGAGGTGAGTAGGCCACACGATATACGAATTAACACATCCACTAATATACGCCATGCCGCATTGTTCACGCAACCAAAATTGGGAGTTCTCCTTCCCGGGCATCCCATGCGTGATGAGCACCCTGGACTCGATGTCTTGAAGCTCACGTCCATAAACTAGTGCACCCTGGACAATATTCGGGTCCCTCAACCCCCGCCCTATCCATTGGCCATCAAATATGTCCATTATAAACACGCTTGGTCAACCAAGTGTCGACATCGGTCTGTTGAAGGGAGACAAATAGGAAAGTGGATCATCAAAGTCCGCACATTTCGGCTATGAAGCAGCGAGGTCCACATCCCTGTCCTCGTCCTCCCACACCTCCTTCTGAACCGGCTTCTCCTTCCCTTTACCCTTACGATTTTTGCCCAACGAACGTTTCATGAATGTGTACATATCCTGGACCGTATCCTCTAAACGGGAAAGCTTCGCGTCATGTGAATCCACCATTCGACCCAACCCGGTGTCGCTCGTATCCAATCCGATGATCCTAGATTTGGCCACCCGCGAGCTCACCCCCCTTGTCCTCCCCTTGCGATCAGAGCCAAGCATTTGGCTGAGTGCATCTGTGGACAAAGATGCATTATCGGCATCAGAATGCGACTCATGCACTTCCTTAAGCTTTGCTTGAAACGACAAAAAGCACATGGTTAGTAAAATAAGTAAATTAAAAAATTATAACGTAATTAACAAAAAGTAAACTGTCAGATTACTTACAATCGTGGTCGCGACGCTTGGGGACACCTCCTTGTCCTTCCCCTTCTTCATCTGAAGAGCCACATAAGTATCGAGCCTATGTGTCCTACCCCCAGGGCCACTCCCTGTCCCCTGAAATAAAATAAAGTAAAATTAGTATCCGCCCCGCAAAGTAAAAATAATGCGGAATAATATATTTTATGTAGTTATAAAAAAAAAATCTTACAATCATCCTATGCTCCACCTCGGCGTAAGACGTCCGGTCGGAGTAGTGCACGTCCGTCTTTTTTGCTCGGTTTCCCCTTCCCGCACTACACCAAATCCTCTGAATGGTCACGCCTAGTGGGTCACGACCGAAGTCCGCGACCAGCTGGTCGGTTTCCACCGTTAGGGGGTGAAAACCCGAAACAGGGTGGCACCAACACCTGCCATGGAACCAATATGACTCATAAGAACTGACCTCACAGCCACGAGACTCCTGGTTTGAGAGTACGACGGTAATTTGCATATTTCTAGACTTAAGAAAAATATGGCGTTAGAGGGTGAGATCTCAAAACTACCCCCGAACGTCCCCGTGGGTGGCACCAACACCTCCCACGGGACCAATGTAACTCGTAGGAACTGACCTCGCAGCCGGGGACTCCCGGTTTGAGAATACGAAGGTAATTTACATATTTTTAGACTTAGGCTTAAAAATATGGCATTAGAGGGTGAGAACTCGAAACAGCCCCCGAACGACCCGTGGGTGACACCAACACCTCCCACGGGACCAATGTAACTCGTAGGAATTGACCCCGCAGCCGCGGGACTCCCGATTTTAGAGTACGACGATAATTTACATATTTTTAGACTTAGGCTTAAAAACATGGCGTTAGAGGGTGAGAACTCGAACGGCCCCGTGGGTGGTACCAACACCTCCCACGGGACCAATGTAACTCGTAGGAACTGACCCCGCAGCCGCAGGACTTCCGGTTTGAGAATACGACGATAATTTGCATATTTGTAGACTTAGGCTTAAAAACATGGCGTTAGAGGGTGAAAACTCGAAACTGCCCCCGAATGACCCCGTGGGTGGCACCAACACCTCCCATGGGACCAATGTAACTCATAGGAACTGACCCCGCAGCCGCGGAACCCCCGGTTTTTGAATACGACAATAATTTGTATATTTTTAGACTTAGACTTAAAAACATGGCGTTAGAGGGTGGGAACTCGAAACTGCCCCCGAACGGCCCCGTGGGTGGCACCAACACCTCCAATGGGACCAATGTAACTCGAAGCAACTGACCACGCAGCCGCGGGACTCCCGGTTTGAGAATACGGTGGTAATTTGCATATTTCTAGAGTTAAGCTTAAAAACATGGCGTTAGAGGGTGAGATCTCGAAACTGCCCCTGAACGTCCCTGTGGGTGGTACCAACACCTCCCACGGGACCAATGTAACTCGTAGGAACTGATCCCGCAGCCGCAGGACTTCCGGTTTGAGAATACGACGGTAATTTGCATATTTATAGACTTAGGGTTAAAAATATGACGTTAGAGGGTGAGAACTCGAAATAGCCCCCGAATGGCCCCGTGGGTGGCACCAACACCTCCCCCGGGTTCAATGTAACGTAGGAACTGACCCCGCAGCCGCGGGACTCCCGATTTTAGAATACGACGATAATTTGCATGTTTCTAGACTTAGGCTTAAAAACATGGCGTTAGAGGGTGACAACTCGAAATAGACCCCGAACGGCCCCGTGGGTGGCACTAACACCTCCCACGGGACCAATGTCACTCGTAGGAACTGGACGCGCAGTCGCGGGACTCCCGGTTTGAGAGTACAATGGTAATTTGCATATTTCTAGACTTAAGCAAAACGTGGCGTTAGAGGGTGAGATCTCAAAACTTCCCCCGAACGTCCCCGTGGGTGGCACCAACACCTCCCACGGGATCAATGTAACTCGTAGGAACTGACCCCGCATCCGCGGGACTACCGGTTTGAGAATACGACGGTAATTTGCATATTTATAGACTTAGGCTTAAAAACATGGCGTTAGAGGGTGAGAACTCGAAACAGCCCCCGAACGACCCCGTGGGTGGCACCAACACCTCCCACGGGACCAATGTAACTCTTAGGAACTGACCCCGCAGCCGCGGAACTCCCGATTTTAGAGTACGACGATAATTTGCATATTTTTAGACTTAGGCTTAAAAACATGGAGTTAAAGGGTGAGAACTCGAAACAGCCCCCGAACTACCCCATGGGTGGCACCAACACCTCCCACAGGACCAATGTAACTCGTAGGAACTGACCTCGCAGCCGCGGGACTTCCGGTTTGAGAATACGACGATAATTTGCATATTTGTAGACTTAGGCTTAAAAACATGGCGTTAGAGGGTGAGAACTCGAAACAGCCCCCGAACGTCCCCGTAGGTGGCACCAACACCTCCCACGGGACCAATGTAACTCGTAGGAACTGACCCAGCAGCCGCGGGACTCCCGGTTTGAGAATACGACGGTAATTTGTATATTTTTACTTGGTTACTGATAATTTTAACTCATATATGCAATTTTTCTGCTTGATTAAATTTTTTGTAAGATTACTTGGTTACTGATATTTTTTTTATTTATCCCATCATTTGTAGGATTTTTGCACGCGGAACAAACGAAGGAGGCAATGGTCTACAGCATGAAGATTGTTTATAGGTTGTGGACATTCATGATTTTGATTTTTGTGTTACAGCCGTGTGGGCTTTATAATAAGTAGGTTTTACATTTACAGGTTTTGGAATGTCTAGAAAATAGAGGAAACTCTGCCCAATTTTTTTTGGTCTGTGAATTATTAAGACGTGTAATTTTTATAAGTTTGTATATATATTTATTTATTAACAATGTTCTCGATTCGCAATTTGTGATTTTTTTTATTGTAATAAATATTTGTAACACCTCGTACGCATCAAACGTTACACGTAGCAACTGATGGTGCACTCACAGGACCCCCAATTTTAGGATTGGACCAAAAAAATACATTTTTTTTAAAATTGTAGTTAAATATGGTCATGGACTTTGTCCATGACCATTTTTATTTTTTCGTCACGCATAAAAATGGTCGAGGCCAAAGTCTGTGACCATTTTTTTCGTCACGATTATGGGTCACGGATTAGGGCCGCGACCAATTTTTTTTATTTTTTTGTCATGGTCGTGGGTCGCGGACTTTGGCCGCGATCAATTTGTCACTGTTGTGGGTCACGGATCAGGGCCGCGACCAATTTTTTTAATTTTTTTTTGTTACGGTCGTGTGTCGCGGACTTTGGCCGTGACCAATTTGTCACTGTTGTGGGTCACGGATCAGGGCCGCGACCAATTTTTTTAAAATTTTTTTTATCACGGTCGTGGGTCACGGACTTTGGCCGCGGCCAATTTGTCACGGTTGTGGGTCACGGATCAGGGCCGCACCCAATTTTTTTAAATTTTTTTTGTCATGGTCGTGGGTCGCGGACTTTGGCCGCGACCAATTTGTCACGGTTGTGGTTCATGGATGAGGACCGCGACCCATCACGACATGGGTCACGGCCTAAGTCTGCGACCATCTCCCATGACCCCTCTCGGCCGTGACCATTTTTTGGTCACGGACTTGGGCCGCGACCAACGAAAATGGTCACGCCCGAAATGGTCACGGCCCAAGTCCGCGACCCACAGCTTTAGTCAGGAATTTTGGCCGTGACCAATCGCCAGTTTTAGTGTAGTGCCGATTGGCGAGATGCCAATTATCGCTCCCCAATCTCATTGTCAATGAACCATTGCCATTGTACCAATGATATCGGCTCCTTCGGCGGGACGGATTCACGCTATTGGATGATGGACTCTCATTCTTCCCAAAGTACCGGGTCCACATATTTTTCTTCTAGGTCTTGTGTTTCTCCCTCAACTGCTCTCCAGGTTGAATTGTTCTTGTCCAACAAATACAATATTAGTTGCAAATAAATATAAATATAAATATAAAATGAAATTGAGATCGAAATTGAAATTGAAATATTCATATAAATATAAATATATTACCTGTAGTGCCACCCAAACAGCTAACTTGAGCTCATATGGCACCTCCTTCCAACTAATATATCCCGGGCCGATGATCGTCTTTACCAGCTCGAGGGATCTCGCTAATAACCCCGACTTGTTCTTGATGGGCATCCCTAATTTGCCATATTTGGGGAGACTAGGGGCCGAGGAGCCCTCGTCGCCTCCGCTACCATCGAGCCCAGACGACATCATCATAACTAGCATCATTATCCTCGCCTTAATACTTGAAGGAGACATTTGCAGTAAAAAAATGTTATTAGTAAATATCAAAATGAATTAAAAGAAGACATGCAAATATGTACAATTACTACAAATAAAAATGAATTGTTACTATTAAACACCTCCCCCCACCCACCCATCCCTGCCCCCTCCCCCACACCCTGCCCCACCCCTACCCCCACCCTGTCCCCTCTCCACCCCAACCCCACCCCACCCCACCCTACCCCACCCACCACACACGCACACACACACACACACATACACACACACACGCACGCACAGTCCCCCCACCCTGCCCCACCCTCACCCCTCCCTGCCCCCGCCCCACCCCTACCCCCACCCTGCCTCACCCCCTCCCCACCCCCACCCACCACACACGCACACACACACACACACGCCCCCCCCTGTCCCACCCCCACCCTACACAAACAATCAAGGTTTAGAAATCTTTCTTAAAGACTTAATAAATGATAAAAATATTGTACGAATGTCATTACTAATTCTTACAACAAGATACTCAATATTATAGAAATATATCTCATATATTGCAAGCATCTGCACAATTAATTTTATGTAAAGAATGCAAGGTAACATGTGTGGTGGTTAAACCCAATAATACACCACCAACATAATGTGAAGTAATAGTGAATCATTATTGGTTATTATTAAGACTAACATGTCACTTCTTTCATATTTTTCTTGTACTTATTGATGCACAATGTATACATGTCTCATGATAATATAGAGCAGAGTATATTTTCTCCACAATTAACATCTTACATGAGTTATCACCATAATCAAAATCCTTAAGAGTGTATGTAAAGTTATGCAAAATGAATCTTTATTTTTAGGGTTAGTAAAATATGTGTCCCTTAAGTTTGGTGGTGGGTCCCTGATGTTTTAATTTTCCCAATCGAGCCCTCAAATTATCATATTGTTTTAATTTTGTCCAAATTTTAACATAAAATTAACTCCTCTAATGAACTTGGCACATGTCACTCACATTAGGAACCTAATTAAGACTGAACCAACTTTAGGGGACAGTTTTACATAAATCACTATCTAATGTAATTTTAATGACATTTTTTCATATTTTAATTTTATTAGAATTAAAATAGAAATTTTTTCAAATTTCAAATTCATATTTATAGTTAATTAACAACAACAACAACAACAATAACAACAATAGTAGCAACAACAACAACAACAACAACAACAACAACAACAACAACAACAACAATAATAATAATAATAATAATAATAATAATAATAATAATAATAATAATAATAATAATAATAATAATAATAATAATAATCCCACCCTACCCCCACCCTGCCCTAACCCCCTCCCCACCCCACACCCACCACACATGCACACACCCCCACCCTTCCCCACCCCTACCCCCCACCCACCCCACCCTCTCCCCACCCCACCCACCACACACACACACACACACACACACACACACACACATATATATATATATAAATGGAAGAGAGAGAGAGAGAGTAACCTGAAAGTAGAGAGAGAGCGTAGCAGCAGCGTAGAGAGAGAGAGAGAAAAAAAATGAGGGAAGAAACGGCGGGGGAAAAAAGAAGGGGAAAGGGCTTTTTTACTGCGACATTTGTCATGGTCATTGACCGTGACAATACTTTGTCACGATCAATGACCGTGACAAGGCTAAGTGCTGGAAGGGTGACAATTTACCCAATTTGGTGTAGTGGCGGCACTAATTTAAATATGAATAGTATTTGCATTTTAATTTCGTGAATTTAAATATACTTGTTAATTTTTGTTTAATGTTTTGGGTTCTAACCCTTGCTATAGAATATTTTCAAAAACCTTTTAGGTGTCCTACCATAGGGGTGCCAGTCTTGATCCTTCTTACAGAGTGCATAACTGCAGCTTATGTGGATTGCTGCGGGATCTTTGTTTAGACACTTTTCTCATTGTGAGAGTAAATTTTAGAGATTTATTCCGGATGGTAATTTTGAGCGCGCGGATGAGACCGTTAGAGTCGAAATAGCTCGAAATGAGTGGTTATATGCATTTATTGGGTATTGGGACCGAATTAAACATATGTGAGCTCCATATAGAGAGTATGGACCCTTTTTATAAGGCCCATAGGCCCCAAAACGTGAATAGAGTTTTTAACCCCGAATGGATAAGGGGTAGGCAATATTAAATCACATTAGAAGACTAAAGAGGGAAAAAGCTTAAAGGGAGATCCAAAGAGAAGAGCAACTTGGGTATCTTGGAGAGATTGCTTTAGTTTCAATTCAACAACTTCATTCAAAGATTTAGATCTTCATTTGAGGAAAGTGGTTTAAATTGTGATTATTAAATTGCATCTATATTTTCATATTAAAAGAGGTGGAATTCAATTAAATTCTAGGGTTTGTTCTTGAGAAAAATTGGGGGGTTTTCTTTGATGGGAGGTATAAATCTATAGCGGTTTTGAGAATTGATGAAATTGATGATTGAATTGATAAAATTGTTAGGAATAGATTTGTTATAACAAAAGAATAGATTTAGGATAAATCTTGAAAACTTTTGATGAAGCAATCTGTACAGAATTGAGGTATTTATTGCTCTAATAGAGATTTTGTCCTCGTGACCCTATAGAAAATTGCGTTTTCTAACTTTTGTTCTCTGATATGTTTTCTCCTCAAACGGTTCCAAAATGTCCGAAAACGGCATTTTAAAAATCTGGTTGGATTCTTGGGCCAAATTTTAAGAAATATTTTTTGTTGTTTTTCCGTTGGAGATTGCCTTGATTGATAGGTGTGACTAATTGCCCTTGGATTAATTAAATTAGAGAGATTAAGGTTTAGGATTGAGTGATTAAAACCTTGTTAATAAAGTAGGGAAAACTTAATTGGATGAAATTTAACATTGAGTTGAGAATGTTGAATTTTGGGTCGAGAGATAGAGAGTCTGGGTACACGAGAAAGGGTTACACCAAAATAATAAGAATTCATTAGTGTGTAATTGATCAAAATGAAATCATACCATAGACTTAATTGTTTTAGGCTTGGGTATGAGCATAATATTTCGATAGCCCGAATTTCTATACATATGTCGATGTGTAGTACATATATGATATGTATATATATATTGGTGTGAATAATATATATAGGAAATCCATACCAATATTAATACTAGCATAGAAGGTTGCGCGATGTGGGTGAATCCCTTCACTTGAGGAGCAGGGCGAGTATAGTTCCCAAGCCATAGCGTCTGTGACTTAGGGGTGGGACCGTTATGGTATGGAGCGGACACTTTCGGCTGGGACTATGGCCGCCTCATATGCGTTTGGTGATAGCATTGTATATCTGACATGTGTGTGAATGTTGAGATATGATACGTATATATAGTGCAAAATTTGATACGGGAATTTATATATATACATCGTGTGAAATGTATAAATAATATAACTTATGAAATGGTTATATGGTATCATGTTGGATATGGATATAAATAAGTTAGTGTGGAATATAACTTATAACTCGTATACATGATGTGAATGGTGTAAAGGATATAACTTATGAGAATGTTATATGGCATTAAATAGGAATTGATTTGAATAAGCTAATGTGGCTAATAAACCATAAAATGTATACGAAATTCACTCAAGTTGAGATAGTGGGAAATAGTGAGATATATGGGAGAAGGCTAGTTACGGAGGGTTTGCTAGATGGGTCATTTATAGTTTTAGTAGGAGGGCATATTTGTTGAGGGGTAAGGTAAACTCAAGGGAGTGCGCGGAACTAATTGAAATATAAAGAGCATTTGCATTTTAATTTCGTGAATTTAAGTACACTTGCTAAATATTTTCAAATGTTTTGGGTTCTAACCCTTGCTATAAAATATTTTCAAAAATATTTTAGGTGTCCTACCACAGGGGCGCCAGTCTTGATCCTTCTTACAGAGAGCGCAACTGCAGCTTATGTGGATTGTTGTGGGATCTTTGTTTAGACGATTTTCTCATTCTATCGTTAGATATGGACTTTTTCAGTTGTACTATTGAGTTTGCACTTTCGTATTTAGTCTTAGCATATATCGGTATTCTTTTATACTTGGACATTGTGGATTACTTGTAGTCGATGTTGCTCGACAAACAGCTGTACTTGTTTTGTGGCATGTTTAGTTTTCTTCTTGTAATAATTAATTTGGTTTCCTAGTATGTTGGTTGAGTTTAATTTAATTCATAAGATAAAATTTGGCATCAGCTTAATTTAAGACAAGGTGATTAGGAATTTTTTTTTTCCGATAGTGATGCTAAGAATGAACCAGATGAGATTCTTGTTTAATTTGGTATATGACCGATCACCCGATATTTTATTAAGCGTGGTATCACAATTTTGATCCATCCCCATACCTATTATTTTAATATGAGTAATTCTATATGAACCTTTAAATGATACCAACAAAATAAAAGAGGGTGAGTTATCAACAATGCATTGGTTAGTATTTTAAATGAATCGCACATGTACCCCACATCCAACTAATGTATCATTGATAATTTAGTCGGGTCTATTTCGTGAATATCGTTTGAGGGACAAAGTAGAATTAATCTTTTAATATTACAACAATCATATGAAAGTTATTGACTTTTACAATGTTTTTAAAGAGATATATAACCCATCACATATACATATTATTAATTTAAATAACGATTGTATTCATACAAATTTATGGAGTATTAATTTTATCCGACCTCATCTTTATATCCTACTTATTAATAATAATAATAATAATTATTATTATTATTATTATTATTTATTATTATTACTATTACTATTATTATTACTATAATTATTATTATGTTTTTTTGTGATAGCCTAATATATATATTTGCCTTCTTTTATTATTTATTGTTAATATAATTGTCCAATATTTTCAGTTTTATTGTAGACCCAAATCAAATATGTGTATTTATAATTTATATTTAACTCCATGATGTTCAATAAAATCATAAGTCTTAGACTTTTGAAATCCCCAAAACTTGGCTTTGATGTGACCTTTTTTTGTGTGTGAAACATTTCTTAGGCCATGCGTAATGTCCTCGGATTGCATAAAAATATATGAAAATTTGATGTTAAATTATATCATGCATGTTCTTTTGAATTCCATACATTACTTAGACACTTTCAATCATAATACTTATTTATTATTTCACGTCCCGCATCACACGGATTGCACGTCAATGACAATAAAACTAAAGGCAAGTTTTTATTATATGAAGTTAACTTGAACATCATATTTTGAGCATCATAAATCAACTTACATATTGTTTCATCTAGGTTCTTTTATATCTTTGTTCATGATCTACCTTGGTTGCTCCAGCGGCAGTGAGCGGACTCGTTAGGCCAAAGGTCTAGAGTTCGAAACTCCCCAATGAATATAAGATTTGGAGCGGAGTGTTTGTTAGGGTGACTCATGCACAAAATCATCCATGTTTAGCTCACATGGGGGAGTTCAAAGAGCTCGTTCGTTTGAAGGTTCGGGGTTATAAAAAAATATTTGTTCATGATATTTTTACTATGCATACTCTAATATCACAAAGCTCTCATTTTCTTTTCAAATTTAGGATCTGAAGTTATTAATTATTATTTAAAATTTGGAACTTGAAGTTCCCAATTATTGTTCAAAATCTCGGCCCCGAAGTTCTCAATAATAGTTTGAATTTAGGGGCCTGAAGTTTCCCAATCATTTCAAATTAAGACCTGAAGTTATCAATTCCTATCCAAACTTTTCAACATGACAATATATATGACCTAAAATCAAACTTGAAGATCCAACATGAAGTCTTGATTATTTATATAAGAAGGGCAATGATATTAATGTCCCAGAATGATTATTTATAGTTGGATCACAAGTTACAAATAATTTTACCACTTATCAAACTTGAAGTTTTGATAAAATTGTTCATGTCTGTCAAAGTCTTTAAATATTTAATGTTGACATTTGAAGTTTCTCTACATATTTACAATTGGGACCTCAAGATCCCCAATAAAATTTCATAGTTGAAAAAGTCACTTTTCTCCATTTTTGTACCTTAAGTTCCCAAATTATTTGGTTCTAAAGTGTCAAAGTCACAAACAAATCTTAAAATTTGATTGTCTAATTGGACGGGCATAGATCAAGATTTCTTCAATTATATATGAAGATCCATAATAATTATTATGATAAGAAGTTCACAATTTTTTAGTTGTAATTGGGATATAGTGTTTTCTAATTACTATTAAAAATATGGGGGCTGAAGCCCTCACATTATTTAAAATATTTAGACCTTATGTTTAAAAAAAATGTACCATAAATTAAAACTTGAAGATTTGATTGATCACGGTGTATACATATGGAAAGTTCTTAAAATAATTATTTATAGTTTGGACATGAAGCTCCAAATATTTATTATTCATTGGAATTGGCTTAAAAATAAATGGAATATTAAAACATGCCTTTTCAACTTCATGATTTTTTATTTTCTTTATTGAATAAAATATTTAAATACCGTTTTAATGATTAATAATCCTTTCACTATCCTATTAATGGTTTTACCATTAATGTTTTGTACATTGACCTTTCAGATCTTTTCAGTATTAAATTATCTTTTTATTAGTATTTAATATTAACTTCTGTTCACATTCCAATCACCTACTATACATTGGAGCCTTGGGAATGTGTAATGAATATGAAGAAAAAACACTCACTCTTTAAACAAAAACAAAATAGGTTGGATTATTATCTTCCGGAGTTGATATATATTTGACACTTACTTGGAAGATTTTCATTACTTTTCATACGGATTATTAGTCATAATTATTTAGTAATCCATAAGATATCTTTAACTATTTATTTTATTTACTACACAATTTTGATAAAAACATGGATCAGTTGTAGCCCAAGCTCAAATTTTTGGCAGAACTTAGAGGTTTATTCCCTAGTTATATATTAAAAATCTAAAGTTTCTTATTTTCGATCCTGACATGTGATAAAAATATGAAATTTCGATTCATCGGTTATGAACCCGAAGTTGTAAACTTTAAATGGTCAATTTTTTCCTCCTTTAAATATATATCCTCATTTAAATTCCGCATTGTTATAGTTTTTTGTGCTTAAATCATAATGATTAGATTCTAATTTGTGATGATCCAAAACCATCAAAATGCGTAATTTCTAAACATATATTTCCTTGTATTATTGTTTTGTAAACGATTTATATCGTAATATATGATTTTTTTTTGAGATTATTAAGTATTCTAAAATTCGCTATTACCAAACTTAAAGTTTTTGTTATCCGTCCCATCATTTGAACATCTCATAATTATTTTATAAGAATTATTTTCTTTCATTTCGTAAAGTGTGGTCACTAAACTAATGATTGTAACATAAATCATTGTATCGTTGTGCATCTATATATTTAGACTCACACATAATTTACAAGCTGTATTGAATATTGTAATTGATAATTGTGAACTGGTATTATATAATGAAATTTGTCTAGCAGAAAATGAACAACTCATATTATTCTAAAAAATCAAAAAAAAATTCAAACTTTGTATGTAATATTATAAAAGTTTAATCCATAGTTGAACCTAAGGCTCTAAAATATTCTATGTGATGTTTTTATATGGTCCTATCCATTCTTGTCCGATAAGTTATATGAAAGAAATTCCTGAAGAAATTTTCTTTGTTTTATGAGCATAAGATTATATGGGTATCAATTGAAATAAATAATGAAAAGTAATTATGCATTCGTTCTAGTGTTAGAAGTTGGAAGTTTACACTAGAAAACCCTCATTTCATTATTCATGTGGTCATATTATACAACATTTATTGTTGTAAGAAATTCACTTTTTCATAAGCCTGAAACTTCATGGTTCAATTAAGTGATATTATACAATGACCATTTTGACCACCTCATTTATTTTCCACAAGCCTTTATAATTGAAATGATATCTTGCAAATTTTTTTTACAAAACATTGATAGTTTTAAATTGATGTTTATATTTACTGTAAGAGACATAACCCCTATAGGTATGGTGATAAAAACTAACCCAATATCCTCTATTGATAACAGAACAAACACACGATCACAACATAATAACAACCCAGATTGAAATAAATAATAAATGAACCTAAAAAACAACTCGTTCAAAAGGAGAGAGAAATAAGCACTCTCAGATACACCTTCGTAGGCAGCTCAAACACCAAGGTCCCGAACACATATCACTATAATAAATGGTAGTAAAATCTTGGAAAGAACCACCACTGGTGGGTGGTTAAATTCCCCCTAGTTTTACAATAACTCCCCCGCTCTCAATGTCTTTCTCACTCTAAAAAGAACCCCGGTCAAAGACTTCTATCTTCTCTTCAAAGAGAACCCCTTTTCTATGAAATGGATGGGCTCTTTAAATATCCACCCACCTCTCTTGAGATGTCTTAGTCTTAATCAATGTGAAAACCTTATACTTCATGTCACTAGCATTAAATGCCTGCAGATACCTTTTGGCTATCAACTGTGTCAGGTAGTTGTCACACTTCAGTGGTCATCAACCAAACCTTTTGACAGCCCCTCAAACTGGTATGGTTTACTCAAGTTTGGCTTGGATCGCAGGTAGGTGGCGCGTGACATCACCTAAAGAAGATGTGACATTTGGAAAAGGACTATTTGGCACTGGGATCAAAATTTTATGGAACTCGTGGTTCTTATGGATAATCTCTCTCGGGTTGTGGTCCCTTGGTGTTTTACCGGGTGTATCTAGAATGGTTAAGTAAGCCTTAACGTTGCCTTGCTTCTCAATCCTCTAAACCAGCTCCCGTGGTCAGGTCATCCAATAGAGCATGAAAAATCTCCCAAGCCCTTCCCTACTTAGTCACTCACGGATACCGTTTGACCTCACTCCCATATTACAAATCATTACAACATAAAAGTTATAATACATCTCTACAAATACATGATTCGAATAAGTATAAAAAACTGTCAACCCTGAGTTTCCTCTTTGAGTGAGATTCCTCTGGTAAACGTCCTCTGAGCTTCCTTTCTGAGCTTCCTCTGGGCTTCCTCTAGCATGCTTCCTCTGGTGAGGTTTTCCTCTAGCAATCTTCCTTCGACCTTCCTTTGGAAAGCTTCCTCTAGCAAGGTTCCTTTGGCGAGCTTCCTCTAGCAAGATTCATCTGAGCTTCCTCTCGTAAGCTTCCTCTGGAAAGCTTCCTCTGAGCTTCTTCTCTAGCAAACTTCCTTCCCAAGCTTCCTTTTACAAGATTCCTCTGGAAAGTTTCCCTTGATCTTCTTTTAGCATGTTTCCTCTAGCAAGGTTCCTCCGAGCTTCCTATATTAAGCTTCCTCTCTGAGCTTCCTCTAGCAGGCTTCCTCTGGCGAGCTTCCTCTAGAAAGCTTCTTCTGTCAATCTTCGTATGAGCTTATTCTCTGAGATTCCTATGATCTTCTTCTAGAAAGCTTCCTCTAAGCTTCATCTGGAAAACTTCCTCTGAGCTTCTTCTTATCCTCTAGACAAGCTCACTCTGATCTTTCTCTCGTAAGCTTCCTCTAAGCTTCCTATGGCAAGCATCCTCCAAGCTTCTTCTTTCGCAAGCTTCCTCTGGAAAACTTCCTTTCTGAGCTTCCTTTTTCAAGATTCCTCTGGCAAGTTTCCTCTGAGATTTTTCTAGCAGGTTTCCTCCCTAAGCTTCCTCTAGCAAGCTTCCTCTAGCGAGCTTCCTCTAGCAAGATTCCTCTGGCAAGCTTCGTCTGAGCTTCTTCTCTGAGCTTCCTCTGAGCTTCTTCTGGAAAGCTTCCTCTGAGCTTCATCTCTGAGCGTCCTCTGAGCTTCTTCTGAAAATCTTCCTCTAAGATTCCTCTGGCAAACTTTCTCTGAGCTTCCTCTCTGACCTTCTCTCTGAGCTTCCTCTGGATAAGCTCTCTCTAATATTCCCCTCGTAAGCTTCCTCTAGATAAGCTCCCTTTGATATTCCTCTCGTAAGCTTCCTCTGGGTTATCCACCTTCCTCAATTTAGGAGGGGGGAGTGATCTCTAATCAGAAGACTGCCTTTTGACTCCCCCTACATTTACTATTGTTATCAAAAAAGTATATATATATATATATATATATATATAGAGAGAGAGAGAGAGAGAGGAACACAAGTGGACCAAAAGAATGGACTTTTTTATGGACTTAACAAAAAACACTAATAGCCCACTGATTTTAATTCCTATAGTTCAATTGGTCCACGCCAGCGGCACCCGATACCTTCACCCCACCTTCACCCCCTCCCCCCCCCCCCCCCCCCAAACTGAATTAATTTTTCTAATTAATTTTTTTGTACTTTATGAATTTTTGTTATTTTTCTAAACTGTATAAAAAAAGAACTCACTTTTCTAAGAGTCTTCAAATGAGCTGTCACTTCCTTCTACTAAATGTCAACTAATAGGTTCAGATTGTAGATTTGGGGCAACTTCGGGTTTTGGATCGAAGTTAGGTTGATGGGTCAAGACGAAGATGGTCGTACATGGGCCTAAGTCTCCTACAGTAAGCCGAAGTTAGAGGGAGGTCATGTCCAGAGCTTTATGGTTTGATGTCCTCGAAGCTGGAGTAATAAGGATGAAAATGGGTAGCAGGTGGTATGGGGGATTTCTAGCCGGAGGTCGGAGATGGTAGGCTTCGTTTGTTAGGAGTTTAGGTAGGTTGGACCCGAGATCACAAGGGGTTGACTGGTTGACCGACTATGGCAGCAGGCGGGTTCTTTTGTTTTCGCTGTAAATGGAGTAGAAGGGGTGTGTGTGTGTGGGGGGGGGGGGGGGTGGGTGGGGGGTGGTAGGGTGTAAGGGGTGAAGGTGGGGTCTCGGTTCTCAGGTGCGGCTGGCGCGGACCAATTAAACTATATGAATTAAAATCAATGGGTTATTAGTATTTTTTGTTAAGTCCATTAAAAAGTCAATTCTTTTGGTCCACTTATGATCCTCTCTCTCTCTCTCTCTCTCTCTCTCTCTCTCTATATATATATATATATATATATATATATATATATATATATATATTAGTGTTCTAAAAAACTCGCCTAGGCTTAAGGGTTGGGAGAAACGCACCGCATTAAGACTTTTACGCCTTATTCTTGGTAAAAGGCTTAAGGCGCACTTTTTTTAAACAAAAATGCTTTAGTGAAACGATAGTGCCTTTTAAATATATTTTTTTAAAAATTGGGCCAATATCTCATTCAAAACAATCAAAAGACAAATGGTATCCCAAACCTCTCGTCCAAAAAAAGAGCGTTTTTTCTTAATATTTAAAAAAAATAGTATTTTAGTTTGCATATATTCAGATATATTTTAAGGTATATACCATTTTAGTATTTTTAATAGCCTTGGTATAGTTAAAAGTGTTAAAATATATTAAAAAGGCCTAAACGCCTTTTCAAGCCTAAGGTCCGCTTAGGCTTCTAAGGCTTAAGGTTTGGCCTCGATGCCTCGATCACGCCCCGCGTTTTTTAGAATATATATATATATATACACACACACATATATATGGTCCTTATGATTCACCCTCTACTGCACCATTGAGAGAATATAGTATTTTTTTGTTCATGTAAGATTTTATTTTGATAAGACACTCTTCCTATTGTTAGGAAGGATAGAATGCACATAAAGTAAAAAATGCTCTTGAATAATGGTCAACTCTTAAAAAGACAATGATAATTATAGTAGAATACTTTCTCTTTGTCTCATCTAATCCTCCACATCATTCAATGAGAAAATAAAGTGAAAAATGATATTGCAACATCATATGATTATGAAACATAAATTGTTAGATGTTGTAAATGTGATTACCAAAAATAATTATCCTAGTAGGACAAAATAAATTCGGCGGCATATAAATTTATTGCAAGTTAGAAGTGTGACAAACCTATAGGTTTCAACTTCTTGAGTACCCAGTAGTAGAGGTTAAATAAAATTATTCCAAAATAACACTACATAAGAGGTTATTCATAATGCTCAAGAAGACGTTATGAACAAAAGATTCATTTTTTCTAAAACCCCAAAAGAGGTTATTCTATATGAAAGCACACAAGTTTTTGAAGTGACTATAAAGCCCCTGAAGTAGGCAAATGTATTTAATTTTAAATGAGATCTCTATGTTTTATACATATACAAAAAAAATGTGGGAACACAAAAGCTGACCATTGATGATGTACTTATATATGTTGTATATACATAAAAATCAAAGGGGGAATGATACACAAATCCATGTGCTATAAATGAATGTCGACAAAGAATGTATTGGCCTAAAAGAGAAAATATCATGATGGAATAATTTGATTCTCTAAACAAACGTGGTTTATTCGGGCCTATAGTAAAAACCCATGAGACGTTAACCTTGAAGGTTACAAATAGGTGTTTATAAGAAAGAAAAGTTAGAAAATCAATAAATAATGTGCAATATGTGGCATAAGATTTCTTGTAGAAACTAAATATTGATTATTTAAAAAATAACCATCGCATAACGACCGTAGATACTTTTATGATATCTGACTAGCTTAGAAGATTTTGAAATATATTATATATGAAACTCGTGAATATTACAACTGCTCATTTATGCATGACTTAGATAAATAATACATATAAAAATCCCAAAAGAATTTTTTTTGCTAGAAGCAAAGATAAGGAGTACCTACTCAAATACACTAAGAAGTTTTATACATTAGGCAATCTGTAAGGATGTATGTATAACTGTCTTAGTAAATGTTTGTCTAAGAAAAGTTTTGAAAACAATCATATATGCCAATATTCCACTATAAAAATATCCTTAAAATGATGTGCTCCTGAAGAGCTCAATTAAAATGAAAAATATTCAAATAAGGAAATACAAAAAGAATGATCTCGGGATAACTAGTGTTGTCTCGGCCTACAAATCGATCACAAAACATAAATCCTAATCAAATGGATTGAAAAGTCTTGTAATGCTCAAACATATATTAAGCACATAATTTATTTTCCCTATAGACTCCTATGTTTAGATATTAAAATATTCATAGCATCCTAAAGAGGATGACATATATAAATTTGGTGGAGAAGTACCATTTTTGCATGTTACTATTGGATGGTTAAATTTAGTCTATAAGTACCATACATGTACATTATTTATTATACATAACATAATATCGGACATAATAATTGCAATGAATCTTTTTACAACAAGCAATTACCACTGGCTTGCAAAACATGGACTAATATCAATCATATAATGTGATATTTTTATATCTAATCATGTGTCTAGCTAGTTATATAGATGCAGGCAAGGTTCTAAAAAACGCGGGGCGTGATTGAGACGTGGAGGCCAAGCCTTAAGCCTTACAAGCCTAGGCGGGCCTTAGGTGTAAAAAGGCATTTAATCCTTCTTAATATATTTTAATATTTTTTAACCATAACAAGGCTATTAAACTACTAAAATTGTACATATCATAAAAATATGTCTGAATATATGCAAATTAAAATACGATTTGATTATTTTGGATGAGATAATGGTCCGGTTTGTAAAAAAAATCTTTAGGGCAATATTATTTCATTAAAGTATTGTTGTTTTTAGAAAGAAGCGCGCCTTAAGGGTTTTATCAAGAATAAGGCATAAAAAGCTTAAGGCGGGACGTTTCTCCCAAGCCTCAATCTTAGGCGTGCCTAGACGAATGTTTTAGAACAGTGGATGTAGGTTATCTCTCTGATTCTCACAAGGTACAATCAAATCTCTTATGACTTACCTCAAACAACATATGTTCTTACTACTACTTACGAAAGCTATGATACTTGTATATTCCAAACTTAAAATGACTACATCGAAGGAGATATTGCCAACACATTTAATTTTTTATACATACGTGAAATCAATAAGAGTTATATAATACATAAATTCCATAAGAGATATGATATTGGAGATGCGATAAAGTGACATGTTCATCCATCTTCACTAGACTCTTATAAAAGTCAAGCTTCTGAAAAAAAATGAAATTGAAGTAACAACCTATCAAATTTATTCACCAAGTCAAAGAAATATTTCCGAAGGTTGTGTATGAGATAGACATGTATTGTCCCAATCATCAGAAAAATAACAAAGTCATGGGGAGTATCCAATCAACGGGAGCAATTTATTGGGGGGAGAACCGAAGAATAAGATATTTTGGACATATGCACATTGTAATTTTTTTCAACAAAGTTTTTTCTCATCGTGTTTTCATGTTAAAGGTTTTAATAAGTCAACACTAGGTGTGTCCAACACTAATTCAGTGATCACAAAAATTATACTATTTTTCCTTCACTTTGATTTTTTTCCACTGGATTTTTTTAATAACGTTTCAATGAGGCAACAATCGTTGAACGGTAGAAATATTGTACATCCAAGGGGGAATATTATAAAATATGTTTTTTATGTATATCTCCTGCTATCCATCATTATTAAAAAGTCTTTTAGGGACACCATGATTTGTACTATATATAGGGGTGATACCCCGTGAGTAAACATTACTAACGAAATGAAAAGTTTCTAATCTCCCTAAATTATCTTTGTTCCTTTTATTTTTTTTTAAAAAAATAAGATAATGTAGACATTTTTTAATTTTTGTGTCGTAGTTTAAACGTATCTTTGTCAACATTTTGCATGCTTGAATTTTATAAGGAAAACTGGATAAATTATTTCTTTAGTAAACATTAAGTAAAAATAAATGCACAATTTAGCAAACGATTTTAGTTCCTGAAAAGAATATTATTACTTAATATATATAATTTTGGGTACCTTACGATAATGTATTTTTTTAGTTGGTTCGAAAACTATCTATTCGTCCATCCTCATCATTTCACAGAAATGCTGATGTTAGAAATATTATACAAAATGATTAACACAATTAATATTTTTTCACCAAGTTGTACACGAAAACACTACACAACACGAATAATATGATTAACACGAGTCATCATTTTGGTATGAACACGACGCAACATGTGTAAATTTTGTATTGTTTTTGTGTCCTGTTATCACACTATTTTAAAATTATGATAAGTATTATGTTAAAGTGTCAAATGAATATATACACTTAAATTTCATTCAATTCACTCATGATACCCAGAATTTGATATAACTTAGTAATTATGGAAGAAGAATAGTAACTCAACATCAGAATGAGGAATGAGTGTACTATGCATATAAACAGTAAAATATAAAGATCGGATATTGAGAAAAGCGATTAAAAAAAGATATATGTGGTTCAACACTTGAACCTATATGCATTGAAGAGTAAACTGATTTTCTTTCCAATGAACAGTGTTTCGATGTCTTCTCTAAAGTTTGGAAGAGTAACAATAAAAATCTCGATTACCTCATGATTGCAAATGAAAGTTAAAATACGATTTATACGTGGTATTGGGTGTAATGTGCGCCCCAAGTCATGCCACATATCACTCTACGTTGAACTCTTAAAGATGATGATATGTTCCCCTTATGATGAATGATAATAAATGTAGTATGACACCCCACCTAATAAAATACCGGATGATCAGTCCTATACCAAATAAAAACAGGAATCCCAGTTGGTTCATCCTTAGCAGCACTGTCGAAAACTTATTAAAACTTACTAACCACCTAGTATTCCAAAGTTGGTGCCAATTTTAACTTTTTAATTAAACAAAACAGTACATGCTGAAATAAATATAAACCATTCACACAACTGAATAAAACATAACTGAAATAATTAATTACACAACTTGTCGAATAAACCATCAGCCACCAAAGTGAAATAATCCAATACAATATTCAACACCAGAATAAAACAAATCTGAAAACTGAACTGAAAGTCTGGACGACATGCCTTAAATAAAACTGGAACTGATGAATGATTCCTACTCTAGGAATGAATAAGCAATGCGTCTAATCCAAATTCCTGCTGGCATCCACATATGTCGCAGCTCCATGTCCCTGGAATAGAATATCAATCCTGGCGTCCCTGTGGCTGGACACCTAAAATATTTTGAAAATAGTTTTATAGCAAGGATTAGAACCCTAAACATTTTGAAAATATTTAGCAAGTGAATTAACTTCAGTAATTAAAATGCATGAATGCGCTTCATATATAAGTTAGTGTCGCACTCCCTTGTGGACATTCTCATCCCTCCACTATTGTGCACACCTATCGGTTACCTTTACCCCTCACCTAGTTGTACTACTCCGTTCAACTAGTCCTGGTATAACTTCCCCCTTGCCATACTACTCTAACCTGAGTACAATGATTCTTGAATTATAAGTTATCTCACAATTAACTTAAATAATTCCTTCTTAAATAGTAGCATCTAACCGTGTCACAAGTTATATAAAGTAAATACACCACACACTGTATTATTACCCGCATATAATATTGAATACCATTATATACGTACCTTTACTAAAACATCCACACATATAACATACGTATATCCATCCCTCCGAGTATACCCTCGCCGGATGATTCCCTCTAAAGTGCTATCTCACTAGGTGTGCTCACAAAACCTAGTTCCCCAAGTTGGAATCGCTCACCAACTTGGCCCAAACTATAAACGCAGTGGAGGCGGTCATATTCCTTCCCTGAAAGTGAGATAATCCCCTCACCCATATACCGGACGCTATGACCTGGGGATATACTCGCCCTACTCCTCAAGCTAGGGGATTCACCCACATCGCGCAACCTCCCTTGATAGCACTAGAGTATATAAATTGAATAAATATCTAGTCACTGATATTTAATATCACCCACAATATATATACACGTATATATATACTATCACTACACCGTATACATATAATATAAACCTCGACTTTACCGTGTACTCAAAATCCCGTACACTAGCCTGTAATTTCCCGAGTCTGTGGCCCAACTCAACATAATTAATTATCACACCTATTAATTTAATACCTACCGGAGTCTACAATCCGAATCTAATTAAATTAATTATCACACCAATTTATTCAATACCTACCCGAGTCTACAATCCGACTCTAATTAAATTAATTAACACACTTATTAATTTAATACCTACCCGAGTCTATAATTCGACTGTAGTTAAATTAATTATCATACCTATTAATTTAATACCGATCCGAGTCTGTGGTACGACTCTCATTTAATTAATTTACACATTAATTAATTAATACCCTTCCCGAGTCTACAATCCGACTCTAAATTAATCAATCACAACATCAATTAATTTAATACTTTTTCGAGTCTAACTTCCGACTATACCTTCATAAATTAACACATCCATTAATTTAATAACTTGGTGTCACTCAACCATTATCCCTGGACTCGCTCACTTGGACCATAACTTAATATTTTCCGAGTCTATGTTCCTATCAAAAGGAAACACACAATAGGCATTCACAACCCAAGTAATCCTATAAAATAGTAGGTATTTACACAACCCAATTATTCATACTTGAACGTAATATATTTCTCTCTAATATTCACCGTACTTGTTTGCTTTACGAATTTATTTCACTTTCGTATTAATTCAAGTATTCACACAACTCTAAGGGTCCTAGTTACCCCTTTTTATATCAATTCAGTAGTTACCCTTGTTAACCCATTGACCTAACGAATTTAAACATGCTCACGCTTTTCCGTAATTATATTTTTATTATCTCGAATTAGAGTACGTCACAATCAAGCCTATGAATCTCCACTTTAACTCTCTCACAAAATTAAAGTCCAACACTCAATCATAGACCTACTTTCATATCATTATTACATCAATATATTTCATCAATGTCCCAAACACTTCCCCGATAAAACTTTAGACATTTGAGGCTTAAAAAAAATCTCAAATTTTCTGGCAGATTAAACACCCTCTAGTAAAATTTCGATTTCTCCCTCTACAGAACTCCGATTGACCTGATTCAAAGTTCATTGGATAGCTAAGAGAAATACATTTACAGTAATGTATGGTTCACACTCTAATTCGAAGTAAAATTCAAATTGCACATGTTTAAAGTCACGTCAAAATTCTGACAGATTACTATGTTGACAGATCAAACACCCTGTAGTAAAATGTCGATTACTCCCTCTACAGAACTCTGATGGACCTGATTCCAAGTTCATTGGATAGCTAAGAGAAATACCTTTACAGGAATGCATGGTTAGCACTCTAATTAGAAGTACAACTCAAATGGATTATGTTTAAAGTTGTGTCAAAAATTCTGGCAGATTGACCTCTTGTGTTCATCAAATAAACCCTAAGTCATTCAAGATTCATGTTCTTCATCCAAGAACTCATCAAGTTTCCATGTTAATTATCAAATATATTCAAATTTCATTTTATCTTTACTTAGGGATATATAATACACCTATTTATTACTTTTAATCTTAGCCAAGTATTCCATTAACAAAACCCCATTTTGTACTCATTTATCCCCAAAACGAATTTTAGTTTACACATCACTAAAATATGAATTGGATATCACCATTTACACATTACCGCAAATTAACCACTTGCCTAAAATTGTTCGTAGGGTCTGATTCCGTTGGTGTAAAGAATGGTTGATGAAGAACACCCCAAATTAGTCCCTTAATTTGGCTCCAAAAGATCCCCCAATTGACTTATTGATTAGCTTCCTCTATTCCTCTCCCAAACCCTAGGTTTAGGATTTTCTATCTGTCGTTCCTAATCCCTCAATTAGGTTAAAAACACTAAATCCCAGTTTTGGCCATCTGAGTCTAATTAAAATGGCCCAACTCACGCCGTGTGGGCCCGACTTTGCCCAAAAATACCCCGAGACCTAATTACTATCCTTGGGTACTCTTTTCTGACTATCTCGACCCATCCGGACACAACCACGCACTCATAATTGTCATTCGAAATACTTTTTGTCATTTCCAAATTACGACCTCAAAATACGACACACGAGATTTCGAACCATTAAACTTAAAAATCGCCAATTATAAATAATTCGGCTCACTCAAATAAATTCTCCAACTCATGAATTTAAGTTTTTCCAATTTAAATATTTTTATAACTCCCAAAAATAATTAAATATTAAATCCTCAAAATTACGGGGTGTTACATACTCCCCCCTTACAAAGGAATTTCGTCCTCGAAATTAAAATGAGCGTAATGTTCCAAGCTTCGCATATCACTCTCTAGTCATGTGCCTCTAAGCCCGCTATATCTATTCCACCCGCTTCTAACCATACGTTACACAAGTATGGATTTAAATTAACCATGACGTGCATAGGCCCTATACCCGTGCTTAACCTCACAAAATTTTCCTTAATGAACCCGGGTGCCCATACACCCTATTCCCGTGCTTTATCGCACGAAAGCTACCCGACTATGCTAGGCGTAACCCGTAATATAACATCGAACCCGTAGTCATATCACACACACACACACACACACACACACACACACACACATATATATATATATATATATATATATGTATATGTATATATATATATATATATATATATATATATATATATATATATACATATATTTACTGCCCGGGGTACCTAACCCATGTACTAACGACCAAACATCTTTCCACTTTCCAACGTTGCACTAAGTTTCATGCGTGGGATGTCTCGCAAAGCGAAATGCAAACAAAGAACCCTCCCGATACACTACTACCTAACATTGTCGGTCGTTGAGATCCGTTAGACCTTCAGTCCATAGCACGTACACCTAAATACTTGTCTCTTAACACAAAAGTATGTATGCTTACCCTCATGCTACCAAAGACAACATAAAATATCACTCCCTCACTATCACTAGTCCTTGCGCAAAATAAACCCCGAACTATCTCTCTTTGCTCGAAAATAAATCTAACCACCCTGATTCACTTAAGTAAACACCCCTATTTATCGGGATAAAATATGAGAACACAAACCTCACTTGGTGTCTATCGCACCAAACAATATAACATATATACATAGGCTAAATGCCCTCTCAGATGATACCTCATACCAATCATATCCTGGTGTCGCGAACACCAAAACTTAACACCACTATCCATAATAGTTAAATTCCATTGCTATCCAGCCGATATTTAGGAAATATTATCAAACCTACTCCCATAATTCTCTAAATTAGTAACTCCTTCACTCAGTGTACACCTCCACTCTCCTGTGAATAACACTAAAGAACTCCGCTACCCCATGGAAAGTTTATCCACATACTATGGCTATTACAGCCAACGCACCCACTAAATTCGACTCACATGCAAACTCTAGTGAAAAATAAGTCTTGTTTTGTGACATACTATTTGTCACTCAAAAATACACCCCATGCCCCTAGGGTAAAAATAGTTACCTCCATACTCCAGCTACAACGGCTGATCCTCGGGTTCCGGAGCATCTTCTCCCTGCCCGAATGCACTCATGACTTGCTTTAGTGGTTGTACATCCAGGACCTCGTCCTGTAGTTAACCCCTACCTCGCTTAAGACAATCTCTCTTCATGTGTCTCGCTTCCCCACAAACGAAACACCTTCTAAAACATTCACCCTGCCACTGGTCCTTTCCATACCGAACTGATTGGAATTCTTGGCCATCCTACCGATAGCCTCCAGTTCTAAATCATTTGGCATGATTTCCCTGCCAGAATCCTGCCCCCGATTTCCCCCTGTCTGCTGCTGGGATACCCCACTGGTACTGATCCCTCCATCTTTATCTGACTGGTTAGTTTCCACTCCCCTCCCACTTCCTTTCATGTGGAAGCGATATTCCTGACACTGCTGGAGTGCTGCGTTAACGACATCAGTATAAGCTACTAATGCATAATTACCAATTAAATGTTGTCTGATTCTCCAGACTAACCCATCCACAAACTTTACTTTCTTTCTCTCTTCATTACTTACCTCATCCGGTACAAAATTTGCCAAACGAGTAAATTCTTCCTCGTAATCGGCCACTGAACTGTCTCCCTGAGTCACCTCTTTAATTTTCTCCTCGTTGAGGTCTCAACCGCTGGAGGAAAATACTTGCGGTCGAACCGCACCCAAAACTATGTAATAGATAATGTATCCCTTTCCTCAATTGTGGTGATTGACTCCCACCACTGTAGCGCTTCTCCCACTAAACTAAAAGTGGCTAGCATTTGCTTCCGCACCTCATCGAAATCTCCCATGCGTAGGTGACGCTGGATATATCTCTTCCTTGACACGCTAGCACTACATCTGAACCCCCTTGCAACTCTGGTGGGT
This sequence comes from Sambucus nigra, assembly GCA_949130495.1. Lineage (NCBI taxonomy): Eukaryota > Viridiplantae > Streptophyta > Magnoliopsida > Dipsacales > Adoxaceae > Sambucus > Sambucus nigra. The sequence continues at coordinate 146,392,325 of OX422210.1, read as the reverse complement.
GTCCACTCTTGAAAAACCTCTCGTACTTGCTATCACCCCGATGGCCCCGGGTGGTGTAAACATCTGGTGCCATTTACACTTGTGGCTGATCCCGTGAAAAGTACCCTGCCATTGCGACCATTGTCTCTTCAACTGCCTGTGCCACTAGTTCAGTTATCTGTGCTGCCAAAATCATCTCTGGCAGTTGTTGCGGTAGCTCTTGCTCCTGACGAGCCTCCCTAGTCTCATCTCCCCCTACTGCCCTAGCTTCTCTTTCTCTCATGGGGGGCATCTGGAATGAGAATCGAATCGTATGAGTTCACTCTCAAATATAAATTTGGCAGAAGAACGTATATGCGCATACATATGAGAATACAACAATCCTATAATAGGGATCTATATCAAAGATTTCTAAGACGAAACGTGAAAAGCCGCACAGATTCTAAGGACACTAGAACCTGATGCTCTGATACCATCTGTGACACCCCGCCTAATAAAATACCGGGTGATCAGTCCTATACCAAATTAAAACAGGAATCCCAGTTGGTTCATCTTTAGTATAACTGTCGAAAACTTTTAAAACATACTAACCACCTAGTATTGCAAAAGCTGGTGCCAATTTTATCTTTTTAATTAAACAAAACAGTACATGCAGAAATAAATATAAACCATTCACACAACTGAATAAAACTCAACTGAAATAATTAATTACACAACTTGTCGAATAAAACATCGGCCACTAAAGTGAAATAATCCAATACAATATTCAACACCGGAATAAAACAAATCTGAAAACTAAACTGAAAGTCAGGGCGACATGCCCTAAATAAAACTGGAACTGATGAATGATTCCTACTCTAGGAATGAATAAGCGATGCGTCTAATCCAAATTCCTTCTAGCATCCACATATGCCGCAGCTCCATGCCCCTAGAATAGAATATCAATCCTGGCGTCCCTGTGGCTGGACACCTAAAAGTTTTTGAAAATAGTTTTATAGCAGGGGTTAGAACCCAAAACATTTTGAAAATATTTAGCAAGTGAATTAACTGCAGTAATTAAAATGCATGAATGCGCTTCATATATAAGTTAATGTCGCACTCCCTTATGGACATTCTCACCCCTCTACTATTGTGCACACTTATCGGTTACCTTTACCCCTCACCTAGTTGTACTACCCCGTCCAACTAGCCCTGGTATAACTTCCCCCTAGCCATACTACTCTAACCCGAGTACAATGATTCTTGAATTATAAGTTATCTCACAATTAACTTAATTAATTCCTTCTTAAATAGTAGCATATAACCGCGTCACAAGTTATATAAAGTAAATACACCACACATTGTATTATTACCTGCATATAATATTGAATACCATTATATACGTACCTTTATTAAAACATCCACACATATAACATACGTATATCCATCCCTCCGAGTATACCCTCGCCGTATGATTCCCTCTAAAGTGCTATCTCATTAGGTGTGCTCACAAAACCTAGTTCCCCAAGTTGGAATCGCTCACCAACTTGGCCCAAACTATAAACGTAGTGGAGGCGATCATATTCCTTCCCTGAAAGTGAGATAATCCCCTCACCCATATACCGGACGCTATGACCTGGGGATATACTCACCCTACTCCTCAAGCTATGGGATTCACCCACATCGCGCAACCTCCATTGATAGCACTAAAGTATATAAATTGAATAAATATCTAGTCACTGATATTTAATATCACACACAATATATATACACGTATATATATACTATCACTACATCGTATATATATAATATAAACCCCGACTTTACCATGTACTCAATATCCTGTACTCTAGCCTGTAATTTCCCGAGTCTGTGGTCCGACTCAACATAATTAATTATCACACCTATTAATTTAATACCTACCCGAGTCTACAATCCGACTCTAATTAAATTAATTATCACACCTATTAATTTAATACCCACCCGAGTCTACAATCCGACTCTAATTAAATTAATTATCACACCTATTAATTTAATACCTACCCAAGTCTACAATCCGACTCTAATTAAATTAATTAACACACCTATTAATTTAATACCGATCCGAGTCTGTGGTACGACTCTCATTTAATTAATTTACACATTAATTAATTAATATCCTTCCCGAGTCTAGAATCCGACTCTATATTAATTAATCACAACATCAATTAATTTAATATTTTTCCGAGTCTACCTTCCGACTCTACCCTCATTAATTAACACATCCATTAATTTAATAACTTGGTGTCACTCAACCATTATCCCCAGACTCGCTCACTTGGCCCATAACTTAATATTTCTCGAGTCTATGTTCCTATTATAAGGAAACACACAATAGGCATTCACAACCCAATTAATCCTATAAAACAGTAGGTATTTACACAACCCAATTATTCATACTTGTACGTAATATATTTCTCTCTAATATTCACCGTACTTGTTTGCTTTACTAATTTATTTCACTTTCGTATTAATTCAAGTATTGACACAACTCTAAGGGTCCTAGTTACCCCTTGTTAATCATCAAATATATACAAATTTCATTTTATATTTACTTAGGGATATATAATACACCTATTTCTTACTTTGAATCTCACTCAAGTATTCCATTAACAAAACCCCATTTTGTACCAATTTATCCCCAAAACGAATTTTAGTTTGCACATCACTAAAATATGAATTGGATATCACCATTTTCACATTACCGTAAATTAACCACTTGCCTGATATTTTTCATAGGTTTTGATTCCGTTGGTGTAGAGAATGGTTGATGAAGAACACTCCAAATTAGTCCCTTAATTTGCCTCCAAAAGATCCCCCAATTGACATCTTGATTAGCTTCCTCTAATCCTCTTCCAAACCCTATGTTTAGTATTTTCTATCTGCCATTCCTAATCCCTAAATTAGGTTAAAAATATTAAATCCCATTTTTGGCCATCTGGTCCTAATTAAAATGGTCCAACTCACGCCGCATGGGCCCGACTATGCCCAAAAATACTCTGAGACCCAATTACTATCCCTGAGTACTCTTTTCTGACTATCTCGACCCATCCGGGCGCAACCACGCGCTCAGAATTGTCATCCGAAATACTTTTTGTCATTTTCAAATTACGACCTCAAAATACGACACACGAGATTTCGAACCATTAAACTTAAAAATCGCCAATTATAAATAATTCGGCTCACTCAAATAAATTCTCCAACTCATGAATTTAAGTTTTTCCAATTTAAATATTTTTATAACTCCCAAAAATAATTAAATATTAAATCCTCAAAATTACGGGGTGTTACATGTAGAATATCGTTATAGTGGGTATTATTGTCCCGAATAATGGTTACTGACAATGGACAATGTTTAAACTACCCTGTTTAGATAAATTCCCCATCTTTTAATCTATATTCTAGATGAGGTCAACTCTTAAGGGCCGAGCCATATGAGAGTCCTTAAAAGACATTGGACTTCTATGAGGTCGACCCTTGCTGAGGCCAACCGTGATGAAACTAAACTATATTATGTTGACGATCATCTTGTTGATCTATTTTAGTAAGAAATACGACATAACCAAATCTGGGTAAGTCAACTAACCCTAGGATACAAAGTTCTAAGAGCAATTTACAGATATCTCTCTTGGTAACAATTTTTAAATATTTAAGGACAATTTACTATTAGGTCCACTTGTTATGACACTAGCGTTGACTTTTACAAGAAGAGAAGTAGTGGATTTAAGTGTTTAAAATTTGTCAAAATTCTTTTAGTATTTAAAATTTATTTGGGAGGGACCTAAGAGCACTTTCCACAACTTCTAATAGGTCTTTTGAGGTATAAGGTTGGGGTCTACATGTAAATTCAATTGTTGATAGAGGGAAATAGTGATGGACACAACTCTTGATGGCCAATTCTTAAGGGAATACGTATCCCTATGTTCTTATATAACAACTGAGATGTTATATCCCTATATTTACTAAAGATGAGTTTAAGAGTCTAAGAACGACCCATGATGTCCGACTATGAAGGGACGCCTTATATTCGTTAAAAATAAAGTCGAGAGATTGAGGATGGACAATGATGGTGGACTATTGAGGGAGGCCTTATATTTGTTGAAGATGAGGCCGAGAGACTGAGAATGACCCATGATGGCCAACTCTTTAGAGGTCCTTATGTTTACTAAAGATGAGGATAAAAGGATGAGGAAGACCCGTTGTAGCAGACTTTTGAGAGAGGTTTTATGTCCAGCTAATGGAGATCCCTAATAGTAGGGATGGTAATTTTCTTTGAAAATTTTGGTTTCCGCGGATATCCAAAAAAAACCCTCCGAAAATTTAGGGATCGGGCGGGTTCGGGGAGCTAAAAAAATCCCAAAAAACTTTCGAATCGATTTCAGGTATAGCCTCGAATCTCCACGGGGATACCCAAATTATTAATATATTATAAATTATATATGTATATATTAATATTATAATAGATATATAAGTATATAAGAAAAAATGAGAAATGGGAAGGGATATAACATCTCAGTTGTTTAAATACTAACTCTCCTATGACCTGATGCACCCCTCCCTCATCTCCCACGACCAGATTTGAGCACCTAATCTCCCACGGTAGGTCGTGCGCCGGTGACCACTACCCTCCTTACCTCCGCTGCATCTCAAAATCTCCCTCTCTCCGCTGCGACGACCACTGCCCTGTAAATTTCTCTCTCCGCCCTTATTTGTTTAAGCTCGGTAAATTTGGTTTATGTTTATGTCAATATCTTTGTTTATGCTTTGTAACTGTAAACCCAAGTTTAAGTTTTGTTTACATCAAAATATTTGAGATTTGTTTATATTTCCAGATTTGTTTTCTCTTTTAATACTATTTTTTGAAGATTTAACAGATAATGTAAAACGGGTTACCCACGGGAAAATCGATACTCGTTTTAAACGAAAATGGGGATCCCCGAACCCGTTATAACGGGAAACGAGGAGGGGACGGGGAATGATATTTCTAACGGGAATGAGTATGGGGAGTTAAAACCCGACCCCGAATCGAATCATTGCCATTCCTACACAAGAGTTGGCTTCTCCAAAAGAGATCAAAAGTCACACGAAAGTGAGTTTGTATACTGAAGAAAAAGAAATGAATATAATATCTCTAGGGAATTTGGAATACTTTATTTTCAAAGTAATTCACACTAAAGGACCATTTCACCTAATGGTATTCTTTTTAAAAAGTACAAACACATTCTAATGTGTATTGTTACACTCTAAACAATCCATTTCACTTTCATCACAACACCTATTAAATGTTGTGGATAACCTTATATATTATGAAGATGACGACAAACTTGATTAAAATTCTTAATATAGACCTCAAATATATCATATTAAATCATTTGGGAATGGAAACACTACAAGAAAAATAGTCACTTATATCAGTTTATAAAATTTTCAAAACTGCCATAACAAGCGGTGACATAAATGTTCGTAAAACTGAGATAAAAGAAATATTGTTTATGTCAACAAATAAATTCTACAATAGTTAACTTTTATTAATCATTGTTTTGAAAAAAATATGTGATTAATAAATGCACATTTATCACATTTTTAAACAATTTATGTGAGTTTTTTCACAACTGACATAAATGTTTAAATGTAAAAAAAAAATATATTCGAGCATACACATCAATATATTTGATTAATACAAAATCAACACCTTCACTACAAATCTTTTCTATTTCAAATAGAAAATATTCATGTTCAAAACATCATAATATCACTAACTTGTTGCATCAAAAAATCCACAACCAAAAAACTAGTGATGATTTTAGTACAAAATATACATTTACATCACAATATCCAAAACAAAGTAACATCCACAACCCCAAAAATACTAAAGCTAACTAATCTTGAGGACGACAAAAGTTGTTGATGAAATACAAAACTCAGTCCACTAGCTTTGCTCTTGATACCTATCTCCCAAGCCGAATAGTTAACGGCACAACAAATATAAAAAATAGGCAAAACTCAACCAAATATAACGAAATGTAAAGTTAGAATTTTTCTGCAAATAAGTTCTAGAGAACATAGAACACTCGCTAGTAAAGTTTCATAAGTAAACCTAACTTAATCAATAATAAAAATTTCACAGAACCAAACTTCTTATCTCAACCCAATAAAGTAAATATCCTAACTCTATACATTTTAAAAAAGTTTGGTAAAGCCTCCTTTGTTTTTTCATGAGATCAACCTATTCAATTTATCTAGAATATACACAAGAACTTCAAAAAAATGAAAATTTTAATTTTCAATCATCCGACTCATGTCCAAGTATAAAATTATAACATTGTTAGTTATATATTGAAATAAGATTTCATTCAGCTACCCGCTTTTCATAGAATCACGAAAGTGGGCAAAGTTCAAATCCCATTAGGGACAGTTTCACACCCGCCTTTTGCGGGATGATTTAAAATGGGGGAGTACTAGCCATTGTTGCGTGGTTCATCTTCTTTGTTTAATAAATGATGGATCTATTTAGGGATTATATTTAATTGAAACGAAAAGATAATATTACATGTTGGTCAAACTTAGACTGCTCCATAGCCATGACATCACAATACAACACCAAATCGATCGACTTTACACTTTCTTTGACTGGAGGTTTTGCCAAACACTGCAATAAATAATACCACAACAGATTAAATTGTGAGCCCAAACGTATATTTTAGACTTCCTCGTATCATTATTTGAAATTCAGTTATGATGCATTGCTTTTTCTATACAAATGTGTGAATCCTTCAACAACGTTGAATATCAACAATATGTAACACAAATATCATACACTTCAATTCATGGATGTCAACAAGACCGTTCTCATATGTTGTATCAAGATCATAATCTTATGCACCGCATTTATTACAATGAAAATTTGTATCTTCGCCACTAATTCTGATATGCCAAGAGAAATGTAAAAAGTTGGAGCACAGAGATTGATCACCTAGATATTGTATAGGAAAAAAATGAAGATGCATTCTATCTGATACAAGACCTTTCACCCACTGCTATTTTGGTCAAACTCTATTACTCTTTAAAGTCCAAGATCTTTCAAATTCATTTCTTCTTGAGTGGACCAATCTTTTTTCATGAATCTTGTTAAGAGTGAATGGAATAACATCAATTCAAATGGTTGCCCGATGTATATTCTTAAAGAGAAACTAAAACACCTCAAATATGTTTAGAGAATTTTGAATACTTCTAATAACCAGACTCATGTCCAAGTCACTAGTTTTAAATCACCATCTCGTATGACGAAGCAAAGTCCAAATAAAAAACATCGACCCATAAGGCCTAACAAAATTAAATTTAACATTAAAGTTAAGATGATAGCAATTACTCAGCTATCTAAGGATTCATTTATAGAATTATTAAGCTCTCTCTTAGGATTCGTTTATATAATTACAAGTGAAAGATGATAACTTTGTATTCAAAAACCCATCTTTAAATTTCCTTTTACTTGATGCTGAACATGGGTATGTGAGCCCCTAGAGTGTTGATGGTTTAGATATTTATGATGTTGAAGGTGATGACATTGATTTCAATAAATTATCTTTTATGGACAAAAATAATGATTTGGGGATATATGAAGCAGTTTTTAACCTCATTACCATCATTGTTGGGGAAGGCATTATGGCTTTACCCGCCACAATGAAATCTTGGGTTTGTTTGTAGGAATTACGTTGATAGTTTTTATGGGTATTTTATCAAAAATCAGTGTCGAATTGCTTGTTCAATTTTCGGTACAATATAATGCATCTTCTTATGGGGAGGTTTTTCAATAATCATTGGGTAGGCAAAGTATCATGAGGTATTTCCAAGTGTAAGTTGTTGATGAATTTAGAGATATTGCAGGAACATATTATTTGAGTTTACACATTTTGTAATATATTTTTTTATATTGTAGGAATACGTATTATGAGATACTCTCCCCACTGTTGTTAGCCAGGATACATCTTTATAATGTTCTCTATATTTTTAATCATCAACCAACATGTAGGGACATGGAAATATCTATGTGTGACTTGCCATTGATTGTCAGCTGACATTATGCACTCGAGAATAATTCATAACAATTCATGATTAGATGTTTTTTTAAGTATTTACCCATTAGCATAATATATTTGTATAATACTTGTATGAAACCTTGAGTTGTAGAACTACTGCAAATTCCACAAGAAGTGTTATTTATGTATATTTTTAAATTTGCGCATCTTCAATAAGAATAAAAACAAAGATATAAGGTTTTATCTAAACATATACTTTGATTATACAAATTGTACGAATTTATTTTAATGATTTTCAGTTAATACACTTATAAAAACAATAAGGAAATTCATTTATCTCCTTGAATTAATCAATGCATTCATATAACTAAGAAATTCATGTATTACTTAAGACTTCTTACAATTCCCAATGTAGTTTTCAATATGACGTGGAATAGTTGTAACGAAAGCTATATAGTTGTAAATGTAAATAAGATAGACGTTAATTGCATTTAATTAAAAATCCAATGCTATATACCAAGTGTTATGCAAAGGTATTTAATATAGAGTTAGCAAATATAAGTAGTCCAAAGAGAAAAATGCAATGAGATTTTATAGAAACTAATAACTTGACAAAGACATAAAAAGTGAATGGCATTGTTCTCCATCTCTGCATCGACCCAACCTCCTAATAGTGCGATGGAATGAAGGATCCAATAGAAAAGATAAGGCCGATCAGAAAGAAACAACAACATGGATAAGAGGCAAGAAAGTTCATTCTGAGAGAGTAGCTACAGCGGAAATATTGCGAATTCTCAAATAAAATCGAATTTTAATTAATCCCAAATTTTAGTTAAACCCTAAAACATGCAACTAGATGATTTATCAAATAAAATATAGCATGAAGGATAAAACAAACACTTTCAGGAAAAATCAAACACATGCTTGTGAGGAAAAATGCCCCAAAGGGGCAAAACAATTTATTTTCATTATAATATTGTAACAGTACAATTTTGGATTACAATGAAAATACAAGTGACTAAGAATTACCCTCAGGTGTCGGATTCTGTAGTCGGCGGCTGGAAATATCCCTTTCCAGGAGGGCTGCAATGAAGAAGAGAAACGACTTCTCCACAAGTTTGTCGGCTGGAATTTTCCCTTTCCAGGAGGGCAGCAATGAAGAAGAAGAACGGTCTTCTCCATAAGGGTATGAACAGTAAAACTGCGTTCCTGGGTTGAAGAGTGATTCACAAGTGTTTGAAAATTTGTGTGAATCAAAAAGCTAGAGTCTTTGCTCAATAGGTGAAGACTTGAGGTATATGGACTCTCAAATTCGTCTTTTAAAGTCTTATCAAATAGCTCCCCCGAAGGTGGCTTTTATAAGGAAACCAAAAGAGTTTTAAAAAACTGGGACTGTTTTTGTGCGTGTACCCCGAACCGGTTCTGGTGTACCCAGAACCGGTTCCCCCCGAACCGATTCCCCATGCGGTTTGGGGTACCTCTCTCGTTTGGGGATTAAAAAAAACAGCACTTTAAGGAATTTTATCCATCTTCAAAAGGTCATAACTCCTTCACCGTAGCTCGGATTAAGGTGTCGTTTCTTCCAGTATCTTCGTTACGGCGAGCTCTTCAACTTTCCAGTTTACCATACCTCCGAACTATGAATGTGAAATTACAAAAATGCCCTTAAACTCTCCTATCGTGCCTTTTTTCACTGTTTTGACTTCCCTTGCGTACCACTTGCATTAAGTCCCTAAAATCGTGGAACGTGAAGTCGTTGAGGCAGATGTGGGACACATTAATGGAGATGTTGAATGCTTGATTTCCGGAATTTGGATAGAGGTCGTCATGTGAGATCGTGAGGTGACGTGCCAAATGTAGCGGCGTACGACATACATAAATGTAACATGTTGGACATGAGAAAAATGTCCTTACAAATCTCTCCCTATGTCTATGCCGGTACATACATAAAAAATCCGAATTATCAAATAACAAAATTGCCTATACAAATCTACCCTTCCATGAACCCAAAACTGGGAAGATACAAATGAATAAGTCTTTATCGTTTGTTCTTCAAATCTTCAAAACTTCAAATCTTCAATCTTTAAAATCTCAAATATTTTCTCATCAGGGTGTGCAATTCAGTGATCATCAATGTAGTACCTACACACATGAGATAAAGAAAAAATACCAAGTGATGTATCGAGTTTGAAATGAGATAAACATACATACCAATATATGATAAGCATAAGTCAAATCTCAAAACTCCCCCAAAATTCAAACTCTAATTCTTTCTCCCCCTTTTTATGATGTCCCCAAATAGACAAATAAGAATAATGAATCAAACAAGAAAAATCTGGGTGTCACGGTATTCAAAACAAGCTATTTTTGATTTTTCAATTTTTTCTTCGTACAAAAAATTGATACCATTTGAAAAAAATATGATACAAAAAAAATCACACCATGGATTTAGATTCAAACAACCAAGTCATGGAAACGAAATGAATGGGTGTGAACACATTCGATAGGTAAATCAGCTCAATCAATCATATGTGCACGATTCATATGTGTAACCCTAACGAATGATCATCAAAATTATCCTTAGGTGTAAAAGAAATTGTTGAATTTAAATGACATCGTCTTATGCAAACCAACAAATCAAAGTCAAAGTGATTTCCACACTAATAACGCCCAATACTATGTAGCGCATTTTCAAGCATTTCAAGGACGTGCAAACCCGTTTTAAATTCTCCAACCAAACTCCCTCATATATATTTTCTTTTTAGAGGTAATCTAAATTCTCAAACATTGGAGAATTGGTGCAAAAACCTAAATGGCCCTCTCCTCAAATTTATCGGTTGCTCTCTCCGAATTTGCCTAGGTGGGTCTCTCCTAATGATCCTAGGAGGTTCTCTCACAATGTTCCTATGGGGCGCTTTTTTAACAAACTTAGGTGCCTCTTTCTTAACAATACTAGGAGTCTTTATCACATGTGTGGGAATGGGTGCAACACATTTTTCAAGACCAATCCCACCCCTATCCGTTTTGATCTCGAATGTGCCTAAAATCTTATCATGTTTTTCAGACCTAGACTCCAAATCAAATTTCACTTTACTTGAATCTTTCAATTTCACCTCAAGTTCACCTATCCTAGATTCAAGTACTCGTTTAGAATCCTCAAACTCTAAAAGCTCCTTTTTCATAGTCTCCATCAACCCTCTAAGACTGTCTCTCTCACCCCCGACGTACTGAAGCTTCTCTTTCAAAATTTTCTCATGTGCCCTAAGTTCTTCAACTAAAAAATCATTATTTTTTATGGCACACTCTTTTAATTGAGCTTTCAATTTCAAATTTTCTATCTTTGTTTTCAAAGTTTCAGCATAAAGTTCATTGAAAGCAGTTTGCAAGTCACGCTCATCTACACTTTCCTCCTCACTTTCATCCACACTCCCATCACCTTCACTATCACTAATCACATTGATAGGAAACACTCGCCTAGAAGCATAAAAAACTTCTTTCGAATCACAATCACTAAGGGTAGAAACATGAGAAATCGGTTTATGCAATTTCTTCTTTAAATTTGTGGTACACTCATGTAACGTGTGACCAATACCCTCACACAAGGACACCTATCAGATTCGTTTTCAACAGAAGATTTAAAACAAGAGTTCGTGTGAATTTTCCAATTAACTTTTTCAAAAATTTGACATCGAAGATCATCAAAACCATCAAAAGCCATTTTTGTGCAAAATAAGGATCAAAACACAATAACTTAGTGCAACACGCTCTGATACTAATTTGAGAACGTGAGTAGACAAATTGTATCAGAAAGTAAATCCTCGAAAAATCAGGATCACGCAGTAAATTAGCGTAACCCGCTCTGATACCAATTTGAGAGAGTAGCTACAGCGGAAATATTGCGACTTCTCAAATAAAATCCAATTTTAATTAATCCCAAATTTTAGTTAAACCCTAAACATGCATCTAGATGATTTATCAAATAAAATATAGCATGCAGGATAAAATAAACACTTTCAGGAAAAATTAAACACATGCTTGTGAGGAAAAATCCCCCAAAGGGGCAAAACCATTTATTTTCATTATAATATTATAACAGTACAATTTCGGATTACAATGAAAATATAAGTGACTAAGAATTACCCTCAGGTGTCGGATTCTGTAGTCAGCGGCTGGAAATATCCCTTTCCAGGAGGGCTGCAATGAAGAAGAGAAACGGCTTCTCCACAAGTTTGTCGGCTGGAATTTTCTCTTTCCAGGAGGGCAACAATGAAGAAGAAGAATGGTCTTCTCCACAAGGGTATGAACAGCAAAACTGCGTTCCTGGGTTGCAGAGTGATTCAAAAGTGTTTGGAAATCTGTGTGAATCAAAAACCTAGAGTCTTGGGCTCAATAGGTGAAGACTTGAGGTATATGGACTCTCAAATTCGTCTTTCAAAGTCTTGTCAAATAGCTCCCTCGAAGTTGGATTTTATAAGGAAACCAAAAGATTTTTAAAAAACTGAGACTGTTTCTGTGCGTGTACCTCGAACCGGTTCCCCCCCGAACCGGTTCCCCATGCGGTTTGGGGTATTTCTCTGGTTTGGGGATTAAAAAAAATAGCATTCTTTAAGGAATTTTCTCCATCTTCAAAAGGTCATAACTCCTTCACCGTAGCTCGGATTGAGGTGCTGTTTCTTCTAGTATCTTCGTTGCGGCGATCTCTTCAACTTTCCAGTTGACCATACTTCCGAACTACGGATGTGAAATTACGAAAATGCCCTTGAACTCTCCTATCGTGCCTTTTTTCACTGTTTTGACTTCCCTTGCGTACCACTTGCATTAAGTCCCTGAAATCGTGGAACGTGAAGTCGTTGAGGCAGATGTGGGACACATTAATGGAGATGTTGAATGCTTGATTCCCGGAATTCGGATAGAGGCCGTCATGTGAGATCGTGAGGTGACGTGCCAAATGTAGCGGCGTACGACCTACATAAATGTAACATGTTGGACATGAGAAAAATATCCTTACGCATTCCATTCACAATTATCAAAATGTGAACAAAAAATGAGCAAAACGAAGTACTTATTGTAATATGTCAATAATGTTTTGAAACAAAATCAGTTGGTCTTTCTGATTGTAGTTTAAGATATGAAATCGGTTTATAAATGACTTCCAAAATGAAAAGTGTCACTTAATTAGTAAGGATAAATAAATCCTGCCTGACCACTATTAGAGGACTCAAATCCTTTTTAATGAATGATTATGTACACCTTATCTTCTAGAGAAAGAAAGTAAAATATCCTTCCCTCGATCACAGTTATACACCAATATAACATAATTTCCATCCACCCAAATGTCGTAAACAGTTAAAAAAAATATCATTACAACATATATAAAATGGAGGTGACTTCAATATATGAGTTACTTCTTATCTTCTTATCTACACTGACAAATATAATTAATATTCATGTTAGGAAAATAGAAACCAACGTACCATGATCATAGAACATTTTATCTACATGATCGAACTTGCCCCCTTGTAATTGAATTAAAAGAATAGTAAACGGCTCCAGTATAATGATATATTACAACAATTGTCATATATGAGCACCATTATATAATTTAGATATCATACTTGTATATTATTTATGAACAAAAATTGACATCAATATGATCATATGAGAAACACTATACATTTGTTAATAAGCCAGAAAAAAGAAACAACATAAGTCAGGACCGGTATCAATACATCCGTATAACGTATCGAAAAAAATATACATTCACAAACACTCAAATCAATACATTAATATGCAATAAAAAAAATACATTGTATGCCAAGCACAATATACCAAGTGATAAGATTTTAATATCTCATGCAAAAATTATCATTACGAAGTACAAAATCATCAGAGTTGCCTAGCATGGATACATAAACCTGGTTATACAAACGATACGACATGGATATAGGGGCATATAGTAATGCACACGGGATACATTGAAAATAATACATATTTATTATATATGTACACAGTAATAGTTTGAAATATTATCATTGTTTCATCAAGAATTTGTAACACATATTCGCTACAATGTGTTGATTTTCAAACAGATCCTCATATTTCAGATGATGTGATTGATGTGAAGGTTGCTTTAACGAATGCCCAAATTTAGTTCCCAGGGTATTCTCAAATGTTAGTATCATCATATGTTAGTGGAATATGATATGTTTCTCCAAAAGAGAGATATAATAATTCTTTTATGGATTGGCTGGGGTTGGGGTTGGGGGGAGTACACAGTTTTAGTAGTGAGTCGGATTATTTTGAGGACTGGAAGAGTGCCGACGAGTCGGATGAGGAACTTTCCTGATTGAACTAAGAGATCACGAAGTAAGGTCAGAGTTGCAGATTTCAAATATATTAGGAGCTATATTTGAGGACTTGTAGGGTTAGGAAGATCTTGATCATCCATATAGTTCTATGATTGTGATGGGATTATTAAAAATATTATTCTTTAGTTAATATTTAAAATGTGCATGCAATCTTGCCTACCCCTAACGTGTCTGTTTTAGATTTTTCTTCCTGCAATCACGATGATTTCATTGTTAGTGGGAAGTTGAATGTTAATTGAGCCTGGTGGGTAGTGAAAGATCAACAAAAAAAATTCAATTATCATCCGTGAAAATAAGGTTAAATTTGATGACCCTTTGGAGAGGACATCATAGCGGAAGTTTCTGCTTTGGTCCCTAATGGTAAGGGGGTGAGCAATTAAAATGGTTAAGCGTCCTTTGTTGATTTTGAAACAGTAAATATTAAGAAAACTATAGCTCTGAAGGAGTTTTTGGTTTATGCTATACAATATTAAGAACTACCAAAAACATGCAAAATTGCAATAACTAAGTTGAGTAACCGTAGTGGTTCTTGCTCAACAATAAATACATAGATAAGAAAACCTACTTTACTATCATAAACCAAAAAATTATTGAGAACTCAAAAAAGAATGTACAATTGGAATGGAAAGAAAACCTTATGGTTCCAGCACTCGAGTAACGTGAACCATAATGGAACTTGGGGATGACTAGATTATTAAAGCTGGAGTATCTCTCCTGAAACCTTTTCAGCCGCTCTTCCCTTAATGCACCAATGGGATGCAAGTTGGGCCATAAATTTGATGAACGAATGCAACTCTACAATGATTTGGAAAAAAAATTCAAAATAGAGACACCTTTAAAAGATCTCGGTAAGAAGAGGGATCGACAAGATCCAATGTCTTTGAACTGTAATCGGAAACAATCCATGGAAAAATAGGATATTGCATAAAAGAAATGGACGGTAACAGAAGGGATGCCCTATGTGAGATAATAATAATAATAATAATAATAATAATAATAATAATAATAATAATAATAATAATAATAATAATAATAATATCTTTTATCAAGTAAAACCCACTTGAGAAATGCCGTTATAACTACGGCCAACTAGTGTATTGAGCTGCATTAAGTATATAAAAATACCCGATCTACAAAGGATATACTTGTTAGAAGTTTTCAGCAAAAGAAAATGGTACAATTGAAACTACAATAGCATAGCCCAACATTCATTCTCTATTCGTACCTCCCACCTAGCCCAACGTTCCATAAGTTGAGTTCTCTTCAGAAGTTGATCTGGTCTCTATAACAAATACAATTACATAGTTTGTGAAGAGCAAAGACGATTAGACAATGCAGTGCTTATTCTTAAGTTCCAAGGTGTGCGTATGGGCATGCAAATGTTTGCCTTTATCAAAACTTCTCGGGATCCATTTGTATCTTTATTAAAAAAATGACAATGATGACATATTTTGAAGATATAAAAAATTCACAGCAAGATAAAAACTTGAGTTGCTAGGTAAATGTTGTTCAAATGAAGAGGACGTGCTTGCATAATAGATCGATATGCATCTCTTCTCCCATCAGTACTCTAGATCAAGAAATCAAACATAATAGATTGATTAGATAGAAATTATCAACATTGTTCTTTAAGAAAGTTATGCAAATGGACATTTCATAGAGTAATACCCCAAAATCAAAGAACTAGTTTGACTGGTCAACCATAAACAATTCCAGTGCCCTTCTTCTCAAGAGATATCTGTAATAGCATTAGAACCAGTAGAATTAGGGAGAGGATAGGGTAAAGGAGAACAGCAAACAAACCGAAAGGAAATAAATAGTGAACGAAGATGAAGAGCTATATTTTATTTGTTATTGCTTACCTTTCTACTGAAATTAAGGTTTTCGAATCATCAGTCATCTCAGAATTTTATCGTCCTCACAATTGAATAAAATCCACAAAAGTTTGGTATAAATATTTTTTATTGACATTGCCTTAGGGGCTTACTCAAAAAAGCCCCGATAGAATTCCATACAAAGTCAATTTTTTGAGGACTTTCATGTTCCACCTAGTGCCCCATTTGTTACCATATTAAAACTTTTACAGTCTTATTCAGTTATGAAAGGTACTCTAAATCTCTTGATGAAAATTCCAAGACGTTCTCCAAGGATTCTCATAAACATTTTAAGATGTTAATAATAGTTCTAGGATTAGTGATTAGTTTCCAACGAGTGGGCTTATGAGGGATGGATAGTGATGAAACAAAATGAAGAGAAAGGACCTAAATGTAATTACCTCTTTGTACTACCCGTAGTCCGTCCCGTTGCCCAATCACATAGGTTTATTAGTTAATATGATTATATTATTGTATTAGAGAGGGCTAGTGGGGGTTGAATAATGCGTTTTCATTTTTGTCTCCATAGGTTTTAAATACCTATAATGTAAACTCAAATGATCATTGGATATATTGGAGAGGTTTATTCCCTTGAATGATTTTTTTGATTATGTGTGTTATTATATGGCATATTTGTAATACATTAGTTTGTACCAGTGCAAAAAATGCTCTTGGTAGTAAGTGGAAGTGTAATAAACTTGTTCATTTCATATAGGTTTACAAATTTCCTCAAAGGAATGGATAGGTTCTCAACTGTCGTCAACATACTTCAAAATAAATAAATAAAGGATGGATTTTATGCACTAGTAATTCAATATCTTAAAAAATCCTCTTATTTCTCTCCTTCCAAATGCCCTATATAAAGTAAAGAGGGCCTCTATGTTACTCCTTTCCCTCCCTCACTCCCTCCCAAATATTAAAAAGCCACAATCAAATGCATTGTGACCCATGAAACTCCAACTAAAGAAAAGAAAACACTATTAGATTCTAAGCGAAGGTTCATTGCAATATAGAAACTCGCAATGTCATCAGAGAGCACATATTACATAAACGAAACCAAAAAATAATCTGTTTTCATGTATCATGAAACGGACTTATGAATGTGTATGTATATGAGCGTTGATCTTGTGATGCTTCATGCCACATGAAAATTTGTAGCAGTAATAAATATATTTATGGTTAATTACTCTTAGTACATCACCAATTGAACAACTCAATATCCATTGATGACTAAATTCACATATCTTTATACTTTTGGGAAAACACTTATGAATACTTCAAATATTTTTCATCACACTATTATTAAGAATGATTTAATCACGTTCTATATAAGCACTGGGGAAATGTTTTTTAATTTTCATAATGAATCTAAAAGTGAAGGAATTTAACATGAAAAACATTTAGTATACGTGATGCTTCAAATGGAAAAAAAACTGACCGAAAAAATAAAAAGTTGTGTAGGATTTGATTATTTATTGAGCTGCTAGACTTTCTCTTCAACCCATTGTTGCTGCTATAGTTAACATTTGTCGCATGAAAAGTTTATCTGCATTTAACTAATGCAGTGGGTTTCCGGTTAGGTGTACCACAACCTTAGTTTAACTTGTGGGTAGACTGAGATCATGATGACCGACATCCAATACTAGAAATATGAGAATAATGTGAATGAGACATGTCTAAGTGCAGTTGGTTTGCATACATTGAATATCAAAAATTACAATTCAGTACATCAAAATCGATTGCACAATGAAATCAAAAGTAGGCATGTATAGATTCACATAGGATAATTAATCTTTTTTCTTTATCTTACTGATGCAAATATGTATAGAGCCTCCAAACAAATACACCACCACACCAACCATCATTTTAATGTCTCATATTATCTAGTTGTTTAAAAATACAAACATTTTTCGTTCAGAAAACAGAGGACATCCAAAGTATCTAGATGACATGGTTTATGCGTAGACACAGTGATATCAATAGTGTTTGATAGCCTGCGCTCTGCAGAGTTATCATGTTTATAAAATCTAAAGACAGTCTTTTGCTTATTAAACAACTATCTATAGAAGCCTCATACCTATTAATCACCTTTATAACATCCAAAATTGAGTGTTTGGTACTTGAACAAAAAATAATCACATCATTATCCCATAATATATAAAATGCTATTTAAATTCGCGCACACACGCGTGCATGTGTGTTTGTTGTTTATATGGCCCCAAAAATTTTGAACCCTTATTGACATATCCAGACACACACACACGATCATTTTACACAACAGATGTGTAATATTCATTCTCTATATTATGTAAATAAACAAAAACATAAAATCACACAAATCTAGCTATATTCATTACTAATATCAACAAAATTGAAGAAAACTCCTAGTGTAAATGCTATTAGAATCATTCAATTCAGAAGAAAACCCGGGACTATGCATAATAATTTCCAAAAAGCACAGCAAATCAAAATGTAAATTAGTTTGCAATCCAAAATCGTTCATGAAACTAGTTTGGTAAATTAGTTTAAAACCCTCAATAAATCTAGAAATTAGTTTCAAACCTATAATCAAACAAGACCAACAATTACAATTACAACCACAATAACTTGGGATTGCCAACAAATGTAGTAGTGAACAACATTATGCATACATAGATTTTTAGTTCTTGATAGGCATAAGATGATAAAAGTATTGTTCTTATATATATATATATATATATATATATATAGGGTGAGGTTCAAAAGTGAACCAAAAGAATGAACTTTTTAATGAACCTACTTAGACATTAAAAAATTTATTTTTAATATCTTCTTATAATTGGTCCGCGCCAGCGGCAATGAATAATTTTTCAATCCCCCAGCTGGCGCGGACCAATTACAATAAGAAATTAAGGATCAATTTTTAATATCTTAGTAGGTTCATTAAAAAGTTCATTTTTTTGGTTAACTTTTGAACCTCTCCCTATATATATATATATACTTCAATTGACTCTAAAATTCCCACGACAGAATGTTGAATTGATTGTCTTACCTAACACACTCAAATAGAAACACAAAGTTTTCGCAAGTATGCCAACAATGTGTTATATATTATACCAAAGCACTAAAGAGAAAAAAGTGATCACAACTAGACTTGTGAAATCAATTATTTACTCATTCAAAAAAGCATCCATGAACAAAAAATCCAGCAAACAAAATAGATGAAAAAACAAGAGTGATGGCTTAAGAAAAATGCTTATAATGATTTCCAAGTTCACCTTGGTCACATCTTTATGGCTAGTATGGAAAAATGTTTTATAACAGTGGAATAGTCCAACATAATTAAGGCAGACAATTAAATCTAACCAAGCAAGAAACAATTGCGCCAAACCATCAAACTAAGAATTCGATACTCATTAAAAACTTAGTCCATGAAAATTATGTGTAGACCATCTACACCATTGTAATCTCCCATTTCTCGTAACAAAGTGATACTACCTATAAATGAAATGTGAAAGTTCAGACTTGAAAATATTAATTAAACGCTGTGTGGCCAGTAATTGAAAAAAATTATTAGATCAGTTTGGGTTCTAAATGACAATTGTGTAATGCAAAAAATTGATGATACTAATAATTTTCAGTAATATTAATAACTCTATAGATATATTATTAACAACAACGAGATACATACCACATAATAATTTTGAAATATTCCACCTCTCTGGTAAAAGCATGCCATAACAAAATTAAGATCTTTTAGAGGTCTGTAGGCCACATCACCACCAAATCCAAGGAACCTACAATTTCAAATGATTGATAGTGAGGTCAAGATAAATAAAATTGAATTGAAATAAAAGAACCAAAACATCTTCAAAGACCTTATGACCCACTCCAATTCTCACCCCACATTTTCGGTTTCTTATCAAAATTTAAGGTGAATTGATCACAATAAAACCCATTGCAAGTGTTAATCTGAGTTTATTGGACAAAAGTGTATGAGCCCCATACCAAGAATTATGAAGTGTGGAGGGTTAGATTTTGATGTTGATAAATTACAATATATAAACTGAGAAAACATAACATACCATGGGACCAAGATCATTGTTTGCTGACCCAACTTGATGTTGATTGTGTAGTGTCATATCAGGTTTCTTTCATATAGTAGTCAATCCTAACTCGGCTTGTTTAAGTAGTTGTGTAAAATAACTTGACACTAACCCGACATATTTAATAATCATGTCACGTTTGGGTTGACAAACATAACAACATTAGACTATGATTTCTTTCCCAACCAAGCATACAACAAACAATTAAAATGTAAATTATTTTTACTAGAAATTGTACAATAACATATCAAGATATAAAAAAAAACAATGCGTTCTTTGGATGGTCTCATTTGTTTATGTTTAGCATCAATTTTGGGTTATTCATGTTTGACACAAACATGATTAATAAATTATTCGTGTGGGAGGGTCATATCAATTTCAGGTTCGTGCCATGAAATGACTGGCCTAACATGATAATCTTGTAACGTTCTCGAGTAATGTAAAAATTGGTCCCCCCATAGTTCTTAATCCTTCCTATAAACTACCTATACAGATTTAGATCCTCAAGTTGGAATTAGACTATAAGCATATACTTGGACTTCATAGGAATCCTGGATGAGCAATTCTATACTCAAACGATTTAGGACACAATTATACCATCTACAAGCATCTAGTTAAAATGGGTTTTAATCCATTTTCTCTGCTAAACACAATTCAATCCACTATACCAAATAGGTTTTCACAATTTTCAAACCTACCTTAGCGAAAAAATTCACAAACTTGTCCTGACTAAAATTTGAATGCAAAAATATTGTTTCAATCTATTGTTGTTTACGATTGTTTTTAGTTCGGGCATCATTTAACATATCCTCACCAAACACAAACACACGATCATTATATAAACATTTGTAATATTCTTTTTATGAATGAAATTTTAGATGTAGATAAATAAAATCATACTAATCAATCCATATGCATTACTAATATCAAAACAATGGAAGAAAACCCTTAGTGTAAATGCAAGCTCAAGTGGATATAGGAAAATTACACAATGTGATTTACAGAAAACTTTGTAACTATAAAACTTAAGCAAATAAAGAGAGAATCTATTAGAACAAATTCACGGATATAAACCCTGGAGAAGTGGTGTAATGAACCATATCTAAATTGATTTCTTACATAAAAATTGAACATGAAAACAATATTTAATAGATTTGGAAATTAGTTTGCAACCCAATATCGTTCGTGAATGAAACCCATAATCAAAATGATAAAATCGATTTGGGTTTGTGACTTACAAATTATTTCCTTAATTTTTTTATAACCGAACATATTGAAATCTAATATAATGAATACGATGACATCCAACATGGTGAACATGAAGAAATTGATCTTTCGAAAAGCACAGCAAATCAGAACAAAAATTAAAGAAAAATAAAGATGGAGATGGAGTAGATTACAAATTCTTCGTTTCTACAAATCAACTAAACTATTATGGAAGTACGTTAGTCGGGAGTGATGTGGTTTGAAGGGATTGAGATTGAAAAGGGATTACGATTGAGAGAGAAAAGTGAAGTAGGGTTTGGTAGGAAAGAGGTGAGGAGCGGGAGTAAAAAAAACACGTGAGTGTCTAGCAGGAAATACAAAATATGTCAGATATTCAACCCCCTCTGATTTTTGGGTTCCCTCTATGTTTTTTTTTTCCTATTATGTCAGTTTTTTTAAGCTGTGAAGAATTTGAGTACACATAGATCACAGTTTTATATAATGTAATTTAATTTTTTTTTATCTCACATTTATTACAGCTGATGGAAAAAAGGACTTCTAAACTTAAAATGAGATAAATGGTACTATGTAATTGTTATTTATCTCATTTAAACCTTATGTGACATAACGTCAAATTAAAACTGACATAAATGACTGTTTTTCTTATAGTGAAAGGTTAGTACTTTTTAAAACCAAGAGCTGGATGGGGATGTTGAATATGAAAGGGGTAACAAGAATTAAAATTAGAAGTAAAAGGTACTGTATGATAAGGAGAGATAAATGTGTTCAGAGAAGAATTTGGTGCGGGTTGATGGTGATGAGGTTACACCTACAAGGTAAGATTCTTAATGGATTGTTAGCAGGATACGCCATGTGGTAGTGAGAAAACAAGGGAGTGTAGTTTCCCAAATATCACCGATCAGCTTAGGGAGAATCAAGAGAAATGACGATTAGACTTGGTCGAATACAAGCATACTGAATTTATACTACTTCAAAGATAAGATCAAAGTTGACAACGAATCACAAAGACGATGACCTACATGTGTAGGACACATGTATATATAAATAGCTTCACCCTTAATGGTTTGGCATAAGATTAATCACATTCTTATAATCATGGATTGGGATCCAAGCTAGAAACCCTAACACTCTAGTTGTCTTATCTTTTTTCCATTAACAAAGCTATCTCTCCCTTTCCCGTGGATGTAGGCAGGTCGACCTATTGAATTATGTAAATTTTTTGTGTTATTTTCATATTACACTCATTTACAGGGGCCGAATCATAATATTTCAATTATTATGGATTTGATATCCCCTACAATTTGGTGATGTTTGTGGGAAAGTTAATTTTGACTCCCACCACTAAGAGATGCTGACCCTTATATATTATGAGTACTCACTAATATTACCTCTCACATGCTAATAATCGTATCCAATCTGAGATGGGAGTCGTAATGAATAAAAAAATCCTTTAAGATCCCCTACACCTCCTAATGAAATAAGGTTGAGAGGACGTACGTCGTGTAGATCTGGAACCAACTAAGAAGGCCACGTTACGACTAGTCAATCTTTATGAATATCAGATGAACAAACCAGATGAAGGTATAACTCATTTAATGAGGTTGCTAATCGAGAAATCTAAGGAGTGTTGGTTTTTTTCGCACAATATGTAACGTCATTGGAAGAGATTAATCTGGTCTCTTAGGTGTTATAAGCCTAACCATTATGGCATGATTTTCAAGTCAAGGAGTTCACTTGCTACATAACTTAATCACTCACATATGGATCATATATTAGCTCATAATACCACGAGTCAAAGGACAACTCTAGTCCAACTGTAGAATCCAGGCAAACCACAACAACAATTTGGCCAAGGCTAGTCCTCCATCGAAAAAAAAATGAATTTAGAAATAAGACTAAATCCTAATTTGGCATCCATACAAAATGATTTAACTAGGAGAGCATTGGATCAGGGGTTGACCTTTCCTTTCACTATAGATAAAGAGACATCGGAGCCTTTAAAGAAGTTTTATATTCTAATGATCACAACTTATGAAGAAAAGGCAAATGAAGTTCATCATATCAGGAACTATAAGATGCCAATGTCTTTGTGGATCCATCAAAATGCCCTTATGTGTTGCATTTCCATTTAACTCAGAAAAAATTGGCCTTTGGTGGGTTGATAAATTAGCCCCAAGATCAATTTATTCCTTTAGGGAATTGACCGAGCAATTCACGACTCGTTTTATCACTAGTATAAAGGTGGTAAAGAAAGTTTATTCCTTAGTCACCCTCAAATAAAAGAAAGGGGATTTCTTTTGGAAGCATGCTCAGCGATACTAGAAGGTATTCAATGAGTGCACTTAGTAGTTAGGAATCTCGTCTTTTAATTTTGGTCTATCTAGGTCAAATGATCCCTATCACTCTATCACCAAGAATCTTGCATCATCTATCGATGATCTCATTACCCACATCGAGAAATTTGCTAAAGTTGAGGATGATATCCTTAACGCTAATGTACTAACCGAACAGACTCCTTAACAGTCTAAGAAGAATGACTCGAAGAAGTCCTATGAGGGACGAAACCAACTATCTTTTATTAAGATGGGGAATATAACAATACCCAATCTAAAGCATAGAATAATGAGAGTGCCTACCAAACAGTTGACACAAGTTTTTCCCCCAGATAAAGGACAAGTCATTATTCAAGATGTCATTGAATATGGAAAGTGATCCAAATGATATGGATTCCAATCTTAGGTGCAACTATCACCAATATAATGGTCATTTGACAAATAATTACGATATTTTTAAGTGTCACTTGGAGGACCTTATAGAATCTAGTCACATCATTTAATGATGCGACCAAGAAAAAAAATCCTCTCCACGAGTAATTTTCGTGCACATAAAAGATGAGGACAGTAAACTTACACATTTTAGAATGATTATAACCATACATGGTCACACATATTCATCTCGGTGCATACTCAAGAAGTTGAGGTAAAGAGTGAAGATCGCAATGTGCATGTAAAAATATTTCCAAGTGTCAGTGTCAAATCCTATCCTCAATAAATGCGAGCATAAAGACATTAATATCGATTAGGCTATCACTTTCACCGATGATGATATCATTGATGTTAATATGCCCCATAAATATGCTTTTGTCCTACCTCTTTGGGTGGATATTTTTTACGTTAAGAGGATACTATTCGATCAAAGAAGCTCTTCGAAGATTATGCATGTTAACTTGTTGCTCAAACTTGGGTACAAAGTACAATATATAGACACCAAGGTGAGACCTCTGGTCAGCTTCAACGGAGATATGGAGAATCCATTAGGGAAAATCAAGTTGTCTACAAAGGTTGACCCTACAAACCATGAGATCGAATTCCATGTGATCCAATCGGAGTAACCTTACAATATCATTCTCCATATAGGTTGTCTCCTTAGTATGAGGGTTGTACTATCTTCGTTCCACCTAAAGATTAAGTTTGTAAGTTAGTATGGAATCATTGAAGTTAGAGGAGATCATGAAGAACTCACTTTTGTTTTATGTTTGCCATCAATGATAAAAAGGCTCGATCCAAGAAAATTCAAGATGATGATGATTCAGAGGGTGATCGACCTAAATTGAAATCAAATGAATATAGGGTGGGGTAAAGGATATTAGACTAGCCCCTATCAATCTTAATAATTAAGAAACTTATAACCATTCTTCTAAACTCATCCCAGTGGGAAAAATCTTTGTAATTGAATTAAATTTTCCATAAGATGAGGTAGATAGCCCAATTCACTTCCTCATATGAATGTGTATGTGCTCGATTGACACCCATTTAATCTATGATGAAACGATCCATACATTATTTTCCACGAATTTCACGTGAATCTTTCACTACATCATATACTGAGAATGGTCACAGAAGGTGGGTCACATTCATGGATTTGGACTATGGACCACCTAAATATATTGTGGCTTAGATTGTGACCCCTTTTGGTGGTGATCTAGACTGTACATTAGTCACGGTTCTAGATCGTGACCATTATGGTAACATATTTAGACTGTGACCCAATCGTAACCCATATCGCCGAATTATGTGCTTGTTTTCTCATGATGTTGGTCATAGTTCATAACCATGACCAAACCCAAAGGACTATGATAAATTAAATGTATGTGATGACGAATACCCTCAGGTGTTGGTTCGATGTATTCAATAAGAGATCCCATAAGAACTCTAATTATCAACAATGGAGACAACCTTCTTCTCCACAAGTTTTACTCCCGAATGAGTAATATGAATAAAAGGGTTTAAGAATGATTCATATAAATGATTTGGGATGTTTGAGCGAATAAAAAAGGGTTTTAGTGCCTAAAAGATGAATTCTTAAATTGCAACTGATCTCCATAGGCGAAGTTGTAAAAGACTTGCAAAACCTAATTTCGTACTAGGTATTTATAGGCTGAATAACGCATGTCTTTCGAATGACATCTACATGTCATTTGAACAACATTAGATGTCATTAAAAATGACCAAAGAAATGACCATAAAAATGTAAAATTATATGTGGTCGTTTGAAGCACCAAAGATACGATCCTTCGTGCCACCTATCAAACGGCGTTTCATGTCGTTAGAAGCAGTTGTTCGAAAGACTTATTAATGTCATTTGAACGACATTGCTATGTCGTATAAACGACAATATTATTTTAATAAGCTCGCCTACAGGTCTTCAAATGTTATTTTGACTTAGAAAAAAATCCTCATTTTGCTAAAAACATTTAAAAAAAATATCCCAAATAAATACGTGAACATTAATAACTCCAATTAACCATTATACCTTTGACGTAGTGGAGTTAATGGAAATTAGTTAAAGATACACGACGCACGTTGAATGATGATGGGTGAGTGTTGATGATGTGTTCTTCTTGAGATTCAGATAATGGACATCATCTACGAGCGTGTGAAGACGTGCCAACAGAGGTGTTATGTAGAGGTATACAACATATTAACTGTGATCTAGCGCAATTTAAACATTCCTAAATTCTAGATGGACATTTATAAAATCATATCCTTACAAATCACCCCCTATGTCTATGCTGATACATACATAAAAACTCCAAATTATGCTTCTAAAAAAAATCTAAGGCATACATTCTAATATCCCCCCAAACCCATAAATGGAAATATCAAAGTATATATCTTCAAAATCTTCAACATCTTCAAATCTTTAATTCTCCATCGTTTCTCTGTCATCATCAGGGCGTGCAAAACAAAAGATCCTCAATTTGTACCTACACATATGAGACAAGAATATAATCATAAAATATAATGACAATCATAGAATCAAGATCAATTAAGCATAAGAAAATCATTAAATCAAACAAACAAACAATTATACTCCCCCATAATTCGTTCTCACCCTTTTTATGATGTCCTCAAATACTAGGGGTGTAAGTGGTACGGTTTGATCGGTAAATAATAGATACCAATACCAAAACCAAACTCTAGATGGTAAAACCAAACCTTATCGGTTTACCACCCGGTACACCAAAATCAATACGAAAACCCACTCGACCGGTATTTCGATTTTTTGATAATTTTGGTTTTTTCTGGTTTCGGTCAATTCGGTTTTATTTCGGGTTTTTTTGGTAAATATTGAAATTACAAGTCAGTTTATACATTAAGTAAATTTGGTACAAGTATCAATCTTTTAAAGCCCCACCAAAAATAGCACTAAAAATACCTCTTAAAGGCCCCTAAAAATAGCACTAAAAATAACCTTATAAACAACACTAAAAGCCCCCAAAATGCACTAAAACAACCCCCCCCCCCCCCCCCAAAAAAAAAAGCCTCAAAATGACCTAAAAACAACCCCATATTAACAAATTAACAAGTTTTATACAAATTAACTATCAATATCCATAAAAATTACCAGCCTTCTATGCTGAGAGAGGAGGAATAGATGTATAGCAGTGAGAGCTAAGAGGAGGACGACTTCCTGCTACCCAAAGGAGGAGAGAGGAATATGCGCAGCCTCGCTAGTCGGGGCAGGGGTTGTTTGTCCTAGAACAGAGGCAGGTAAGGTGAGGGAGGGGAGGGGAGGGAGAGGAAAGGGGAGAAGGCAGGGAAGAGAGGCGAGAGGGAGGGGAGAGAGGGAGAGAAAAGAAACGACTGATGGAAAGAGAGAGGGAGACAATTAGGTTTACTTTTGTTTTGTTTTATCTTTGGGTTTATTTCTTTATAAAAATTATTTTTGTATTTGTTATTATTCTTGGTTTTTAAGTTGGTAATTGGTATGGTAAATCAGTACGATAATTTAGATATGCTAATTTCGGTAAATCATTTTTTTAAATATTAAAACCAAAACCAACCGAACTTTTTACGGTAATTTTGGTTTCGGTAAGATCGATTTTCAGTATTTTAATATATGAAACCAAAACCATTTTTTTCGAACCAAAATGCTATGGTACGGTAAAAACTCGTACTGCTTCCACCCCTATCAAATACACATATAAGAAGAAACATAACAATATATGCAGAGAACGTCACAAGGTAATAAGCTTCTCTTTTTCAATTTTTCAAACTTTTTCTTATAAAACAATATACAACAAAGAATCACACCACGAAAGAACACTAAGATAACCATGTCGATGATTGCGTAAATGAAGGGGTGTGATAAAATTCGATAGGAAAATCAATGCAAACATTCATAACATATGTGCACGATGAGTTTTGGACACTCCTAACGAATGAAATCAAAATCTTCCTTAGGTCTTAAAATGTTGAATTTAAATGATACCGACTTAATCTATTCAACAAATCAAAGTCTAAATTTATTTCCACACCAATAGCATCTATAATTATGTAATGCTTTTTTAAGACTTTGTCAGGACGTGCAAATCCATTGATTTATTTCCAACCAAGCTCCCTTAAATATAATGATGATCATATTTTTCTATTCTATCCTTTTTCTTTTGAATGATCATATCAAACTAAACTAGTTTGGCCTTGGCTACTTTTTACAATGCCACACTTTTTTGGCTCTTTTCAAATTCTAAAGGTCAATTAATCTCAACCGTCCATCAAGGTAGAGATTTAATTGAAATTTTAACTTCTTTAGTATCCATTTTATTTTGGAATATGAACCATTTTGTTAAAAAATAACATATTCTAATTAAAAATCAGAATACAAATGACCACATTTTGGGGAAGGAATTAAAACTATTAAGGAATCCAAAGGTTAATTAATAATTTCCTCATACTCTCCCACTTAGTCGTTAGGAAAATTCGTTAATATTTTTAATTAAGAATCATAAGGCGCACATTATATGCTAAATTCTTCAATAATTGGTTTTCGTAAGTGCCTTGGTTATTCCAGTAGTCAATGGAAGTCATGGAGGTCGCATATCATTATGCAACATGATTCCCTCCATGTACTACGTCATTAACGACCTCCTTAACTAGGCCATAATCAGGAGTTTATGTAATGAACCCATAATGTCTTAAAGAAGACAATTTTCTATTATAATTTATCTATAATAATCTGTGTACAAACATCATTCTTTCTAAACTGAAGCAACTCATCCTACATATCGAATATCCAGTGTTCATCTTTGAGTGATTGTTTGACTTTATTGGGATCGACTTTGGATGTGTAGCATAAAAAGCTAACCACGTTCTCTAATTGAGCACGAGTCTTCACCTCTAAAGTGGGATCTCTGAGAATGGTGGAAGGTTCACGACTCTTGCGAAACCAAGGAGTGTGTCCCCTAAATCAAGAATAGGGTCCACCTTGGGTGTGTGAGGGATAATGGGATCATCACATGGAATTGCGTCATCCTCACACAAAAGGATAGGGTCGATAAATGTCGAAGGTTATTCATCTTAAACGGTGACGTTTATTAGCTCGATAACCTTAGATCTACTTAGGTTAAAAACTCGGTATGCTCTACTTGTCGATGAATAGCCTAACAAAATTCTCTCGTCACTCTAGGAGTCAAACTTTACTAATTGCTCTCTATCCCTGATACTGTAGCACTCTTACTTTCAAAGGCACGAAAATACGAAAGATTGGGCTTCTTACCAGTCCATAACTTATATGTCGTCTGAAGTATGTGTGGATGAAGATATATTTTATTCACCGTATAATACGCGATAAACATCTTCTCTGCCCAAAACCTCCTAGGCACTCTACGATCAAGAAGCATGGATCTAGCTATCTCTTAAATCATTTTATTCTTCCTCTCAACAATCCCATTTTGCCGAGGAGTTTTCATAATCAAAAACTCATGTTTGATTCAAAGGCTATCACAGTAAGCATCCACTTTAGCTTTCTTAAATTTAGTGTCATTGTCACTATGCATTCTATTAATAGTTACACCGTGTTGATTTTCTAGGACACGACACTTGGTCGTAAGTAACTATAGAACATCGAATTTCTCTCTCAAAAAACCCACTATAGAATAGTCAGAGAAATCATCAACCATCACGAGGATATTCCTCTTACCAACCGAACTCTCGGTACGAGTAGGACCCATAAGATCAATATGAATCAACTCAAGCACTCGTGTAGTTATAATGAAATTCAACTTTTGATGGGGACTACGGACTTGTTTTTCTAGATGATAGTCGAGGAAGTTGACTTCCTTGGTGATGAAAAGCCACGTACTATCTCCTTCTTCACTAAACGCTCCGAATCTCTAAAATTAACGTGACCTAGATGTTGATGCCATAGATCTATAGATGAGATTGTGGTGTTGTTGCAGATAAAGGAGGACTTAGTCATAATCCCATAACAATTATCTTCAATCCTCACCCCTTGCAATAGAAGTTTACCGGATTGATCATAAACGTTACAATTCTTCTGATCAAACTTTACCATAAAGTCAGTGTCTCACAGTTGCATAATGTTGAGAAGATTTTCTTTCAAACCGTTAACGTAAAAAACATTCGTTAGCTTAGGAAACTCTGGTATCTCTACTGTACCTCATCCTATTATTATAGATTTTCTCCTATCTCCAAAGTGACTTTACCTTCCTTGCGATCCTCAAGGTAGGCAAATAATGAGACTTCACCTGTCATGTGCCTGAAACACCCACTATTAAAATACCACTGTGAGGTATTATGAGATTTAAGAGCAACATGAACAATAATGGCTTTTGCATCATGCTTATGAACCCAAGAGGTGGTAACCTTATGTTTTCCCTTGTTATTGTTGGTTCTATCCGGAATGTTGGAAGTCTCCACTAACGACAAAGACATCTGTTGAAATTCTTCCATCAAACAGTGAGAAGTGGAAACTAGAAACTCAACTGCTCTTTAAGACTAGTAATCTCACTGGTGTGGTATAACAAAGTATGTGTACATGGAGTCCGACCCAAATTATATCAATACTCTCTAAGGTGGCCTTTTCTCTTGCACTAATTACAAAAGTACACGGTCTTAGGCCAACCTTGGTTTGATTTTCTTTGTTGAACTCTTCCTTGGGGTTTTTGGTTGATGTCCATATGAAGTCATTGTAAACTCAGGAATTAGTTCCAGTATAATATGAGACGTGGAAGACCCGTAAAAACATACTCCTTGCCTTTCATCAAATCTTAAAGTTTGTTCGAGGAGCATTTTTTCAGATCTGTCCTCAATTTTTACCTTGACCTCCCAGTCTCTCTCAAGATCATGAATGAGTTGGGCTACAGGGGCTTCAAGTTTCTTTTGAGCCTCCATAGATTCAAGGAGCTCACTCGTAAGACTAGGTACTTGTTTGTTCAAGTTACCTTTCTCTTTATCAAAAGTTTATCTCTTTCTCTACACAAACTCTCTCTCTCTCTCTCTCTCTCTCTCTCTCTCTCTCTCGCGTATTTTTCAAATATTTATCTAACGCGATAATCTTAAGAGCTAACCCTTTGTTTTTATTTTTTGTTTTAAAGGAATCTGCATATAAATCGGCATACGCGCATTGTAGGTCACACTCGCTCTCACTTGCAACATCCTCACCGTCACTCATATCATTTTTAGTGTCAATGTGTCCTTGTGAGATAGTATCATCATCATCGTGAGACGCACTAGACTAACTCACACGAGTAGCCATGAATGCGGTGAAGTTGAATTCATGCGGTGATTCATCTTTTAAATCCACTGTCTCGACCTCAATGTCATCACTAAGGGTGGCATTTAAAGCAACTTTTCCTTTTGCCTTCACGCTTTAATCTTGTTGCAGACTCAACTCCCATCACACTCATAAAACCTCCGATCCTCTCTCTTAGGGGTTTCCTTTTTGTCTTTATCAAATTTTTTTGCATATTTATTTTTCTTAAAACTTTTTTTGTCTTTAAAATTGCCATTATTTTTTAGTTTGAGAAACCTCTTGAAATTTTCAGCAAACAGGACCAAATTGTTTAAATCAAAATCATATTCAGAATCTGACATTTCTTCCTCTTTCCTTTTAGACTGGGCTTTAAGTGCAATCCTTTTCTCTTTAGTTTTAACTGTATTACGAAACATATCAATTTCATAGGTCTAGAGGTCTCCTACAAGTTCTTCTAACCTAAAGAATTAAACACAATGACTTTCGGGATAAACCGGGTAGACGATGATCTTAAAATATTTTTAACTACTCTAGTGTCAGGAATTTTCTCACCAAGATTAAAGCATGAATTAACAATATATGACAGGCGTGCATAAAAATCATCAAAACATTCAGATTCAAGCATGGTTATGGTTTGAAATTGAGTAGTTGAAATTTTCTATTTTGACACTTTAACCGCATTAGTTCCTTTATGAGTAAGTTGTAAAACATCCCATACCTTCATAAATGTGGTGCATGTTATAATTCGACAGAACTTGCCAGGAGTGACGGCTCTAGATATATCATTTAATCCTCATGAATTAAAATTACTCCACTTAAACTCTTCTTTAGTCCACAAAGACACATGTTTGGGTAATATTTCATTACCAGCATCATGAGTGGGTGCATTCCACCCTTTTTCACAAGTGATCTGGACTCTTTCATCAATGGTTTTATCGTCGAATTCATACGGGATTTCCAATATGCATAGTCAGTCCCATCAAAAACTGGCATTCGAATATACAAGTTATTCATTGAACTTTAACTTTTTCAAAAATTATTTTTTTATAAATTTGATATCCATAAAAAATTGTGGAAAAATTACACAATAGAATTATGTAATTGGCTCTGATACCAATTTGAGAGTGAGCTTGCGTTCAATGTCCAAACTTATTTAACTAAACTTGGTTTTATCACCAGTTTTAATTAAAATCCTAAGACATGAATCTAATTGTGATTGAAAGCAATATGAATTATCTAGCTTGCAAACCAAAACAATTACAAGACAAATTTAAGGAAACATCTTCAGCAGGGGAAAAACCTTTTGTATTTATCTATTAACTGTATATCCCCAACTTAAAAGTACATAGCAGAAAAACACACTTTAATGAAGAATGCCCTCAGGTTTCAGATCGAAGTCTTAAGCAAGATATCCCACAGGAGCTCAAATGGTCAGTAATGGAGACAACATTCTTCTCCACGAGTTTTACTCCAAAATGAGTAATATGAATAATAGGGTTTAATAATGATTCACATAAATGATTTGGGATGTTTGCGTGAATCAAAAAGGGTTTTAAAGCCTAAAAGATGAATTCTTAAAGTGCAGCAGATCTGTAGAGGCGAAGTTGTAAAAGTACTAAAAAACTAAATTTCGCAGCAGGTATTTATAAGATGAATAAAAAATTATGGCGGCGCATGTCGTTCGAACGACATCTTTATGTTTTTTGAATGAAATTAGATGTCATTACAAATGACTAAAGAAACGACCATAAAAATGTAAAACAGTACGTGGTCGTTTGAAGCACCAAAGAAACGACCCTTCACGCGACCTATCAAATGACATTACATGCACGCTTATTTCCATGAATATCAAAACACTTGTCCATGATCTCCCTTTATAGGTAGGTGAGGTTTGAATAATGGTTGATAAAACATATCAAGGTTGTGAAGAGGATTCTGTGCATGTAGAATTCGGTGAAGGGCCTATGTTAAAATCGTATAAATATTATTGTATTACTCATATAATTTATTTGTCAGTCAGGATTAGGAAATAAATAATATTTTATTTGGGAACAAGTTTCTAATGTTTTAATTATATGGGGCATATATTGAGATCATAAGTTAATTTAATTTTAATTTTGTGGGGTTTAATGACATCTTAATTTATTTTGTTTTATTTCATATTTATTTAGTGCTCGGGTTGAATGAATTTGAATGAATTTTCTTATATTTTGTTCGCTTGAATAAATTTTCTTGAATTATAAATTGACAGATCTTATATGAAACATGACCTTCGTTTCAACCTATTTATATAGGTGACTTTAGTTTTGAAGACTATTTAATGAATTTTCCACACTACAAAGAGTGGATGGGAGAGAGTAATGGAGTCTCTGATAATGATGTAACAAACATTCTAATTTGTTAAATATACATATATAAATCTTAACAATGATAATATTCCGTGTTCGTGCACCCATTATATGAA